>CM053790.1:113866634-114466634 GCA_028749045.1 Cupressus sempervirens
GGTTTAGGCTTGGCTTAGGAAGGGGGTAAGAGGTAAGTGGCTTAGCTTTGATGGAATGGGTTAGTTAGTTGGCTAAGTGAGGTTAGTATGGGTGAATGGGTTGGATTAGGGGTATGGATAGGTTTTAGGGATGGTTTAGGGGTTTAGGATAATTTATTAAATAATTTATTTAATAAATGGGGATCATAAATTAAATTAAATAGATTTTGGCATTTATTTAATTTAATAGAGGAATAGGGATTTAATTGATAGATTGATTTTGGGTTATCATTTAATTTCATCAATTGGACTTATAGTTAATTAAATAAATAAATAAACTAGGGGATGACAATTAATTAATTAAATAATAAATATTTAATTAATAATGTCCTAGAAGATGGCTAAATAAGATTACCTAATGGTGTAATCTGATTTAGGTGTCTACATTTTGTCTATCTTTGACATAGTGTTGGGACAACACTATTTCAAAGAAGTTCAAATATAAATGACGCGAAGAAGATTTTTAAAGAAACATGGTTGCCCTAGTCTTGAATAGAAGAGGAGAGAATGGACTATGTGATGCCCCCTCAAGAAGGTGGTAGGGATAGAAGGTGAGGCTTGACAACTTCTTGAAAAGTACAAGAATCTACGGCAAGTAGGAGGGCTTAGAGTGGCTAAGAGAGGGGGTTTTAAGGAAGCTCATACTCTCACTATGGGAGAATGATACAAAGGAAAACCTTGTGTGCAAGGATAACCAACGGTTAAGAACACTGGTTACAGGGGGAGGTGATTGGATGTTTAAAATGAACCCAAGGATGTGATTTGAAAGATGGTAGGGTTGGGGAGATTATGATTCTAGGATTATGAATGGTGATGAGTATGATTATGATTGATGTAGGAGCTATGATACTAATATGGATAGAACTATCTAATCATGATTATAGGATTGATTAGATAGGATGGGATGTTTTGATAGGATGGGATATTTGGATAGGATGAAAATATGAAGGAATTTATTGAAGCTTGAGTGTGGGGGTGTTATAAAGGGGAGCACCACCATGTAGTTGAGCACTTATTTTGATATAGGAATATTGGGTACATGCCAAGGTTACTATGAACATCAAGGATTTTTCACCAATATTACATTGGACTCACTCAAAATAAACACACAAGGATTGCCCCAGCATCACACATGAATCTCGAAGAAATCAAAGTGGAAATGACATTGAGTATCCCATAGACAAATGATATTTCCCAAGTGCACCATGTAACCATAGGTGGTCACATGTTTAGAATATGCAAGGGTCACATCCAACTGACTCACAGGAAGAAAAGAAAGATGAAAGACCTGATCAAGACCTTGCTCTCAAATTTCCCCATTCACAGCACACCATGATATAAAAGATGGTGGTGACCTTGAGGAGGGAATAACCAAAATCACTTGGAAGAGATACTTTAAGAACCAAACTTTAAATCCTAAAAAAAAAAAAATCGAAAAAAAATGTAAATCCATAAAAAGTAACATTTTTCCAAAAAGATTGGTAGTACTGGCTACTGACAGGCCAAGATTAGATGAGACAAAGGATGCATCCTACAAGGATCTACCAGGAATATCAAGGACTAGAATGAGATGGGCAATCAGAATAGTTTAGGAAAACATTTTGATGATAAGGGATCTCGTACAAGGATTCACTAGAGCACCTAACCAAGATAACTATAATTTATGATCAAGCATGAACTAACATGAAAAGATGAGAGATATACAATGGTACCAAGAAAAGGACTGGCATGCAAGGAATATACAACTGACAAACCAAAGTATTTACAAGGGATTACCATACAAAATCTCAACATGATAGGATAGCAGCGAGAAAGATAAAGATGAGAAGATAGTGGATGAAAGGTTTAGGATGAGAATTTTAGCGGATAAAAAACTCGAGATGAGGAGATAGTAGAGAAAAAGCTCAGAATGAGAAGATAGTGGATGAAAAGCTTGGGATGAGGAGATAGCAAGTAAAAATCTCAAGATAGCGGATGTAAAGCTTGGAATGATGAGATAGAGGAAAAGTGTGGGACAAGGAGATAGAGGAAAACCATGGGATGAGAAGATAAAGGGGATGAAAAGCTTGAGATGGGAAGAGAGAGGATGAAAAGCTTGGGATGAGGAGATAGTGGATGAAAAAACTCAGGATGAGGAGATAGCAAATAAAAATCTCAAATTGAAAAGATAGTGGATGAATAGCTTGGGATGAGGAGATAGTGAATAAAAATATAAAGACTACAGATGAAAATCTTGGGATGAGGAGATAGAGGAAAGGTGTGGGATAAGGAGATAGAGGAAAACCAAAGGATGAGAAGATAAAGGGGATGAAAAGATTGGGATGGGAAGATAGTGGATGAAAAGCTCAAGATAGCGAATGAAAAGCTTGGGATGACGAGATAGTGAATGAAAAGCTTGGGATGAGGAGATAGCAGATGAAAAGTTCAAGATGAGAGGATAGAAAAATTTTTAGGATGAGTAGATAGAGGGGATTGAGGGTGGATAGGGAGATGTGGATAAGGAAATGATATACCTGAAGACAAGGAGTGGGAAGGATGGATCCCAATGATGATGATTAGGTTGTGACCAATGGTTTTAACAAGGTTGGGTAGAAGATTAAGAATGTGATTGGATGATTTGAAATATGTGCAATGGGATGGTGCAATGGATGGTATATTTTTAGGAGCATTAGGATAGGAATGGATAACATTGGGGTATATAGTGATAGCCTAGAGCTAGATACCAATGACAAGAGATGTACCAGGAAATGGAAAGATGGAGAGATGGTGAGAAGTGCAAGGATAGAAGAAAAGGGTATGACTGGTAGAAGCTTGGATAGAGGAATGCAAAAAATCTAGGGAGTGGGAGATGAATGGATTTGGGTATGACTAGATGAAAATAGGACTAGATTGGCAGTTGGAAAGATGGACACAACATGATCTCCAAGGAATATAGTACCCCCAATTATCATATTTTATTCAAGAGGAAGTTTTATAAGGGGTGTGATAGGATAGAGGGTTGGATGATAATAGGATAATGGGGTAGATGGAAGCTAGGATAGGAAAGGTGAATGAGCAGGGATGATAGGGGATAATTATGTTTGGCAGATGAGGATGATGGAGGGATTATATGGATGAAAGAATGGGTGGATAAAGGATAGGTGGATACAAACTTTGATGGGAAATGGATGTCAAAAAGGATGACCAAAATCATGTATCTAGTGGTGGACTTTATTTTTATCAAGATCCGAAGGAGGATGGCGGGTGAAATGGATAAGATGTGGATGGTATTGTGGGTGATGGAATTTGCCCCCAAGTGTGTAGTGCATTTGGATGAAAGGATCACACATGACACTTGTTTGCCAAGTTTCCATCATGGTACTTGTCCACGGTGCTTGAATTGCCAAGTTTTCATCATTGGACACTTTTTATAAAAAATTGGATGCATTTTTACTCCTAGATGTTGGTAGGATGGGTAGAAAAAGATTAGATTAAATGAGTGGAATGGTGGGTGGGAGTTGGTAGATAATGGATGGGAAGATACACGACTTGTGGGAAAATGGATGAGGAATTTGGAAAGATCATCATTGGCACACACCTAGAAAGGTGATAAAGTAGTGGGAAAGATGGTGTTGAATGAGGTTAAGTAGAATGTGGAGGAAGAGAAATATAAGGACTAAAAGTAGAGTCAGAAGGTGGAGGATTGGAAATGTAGGATAAGAGGTATAAGGACTAAAAGTGGATTGGGGGGATGAAGGATGTATATATGGAGATTTGGATAAAGTATGAACAGATGAGGTTTTATGAGTAGCGAGAATGGATGCCAATTGAGATTTTTCTTTGAGATGTATTTCTTTTATGAGCATCTTGGGTATCTACATGATTTTTGACTTTTGCAGCTTGGGCCTTTGTGGCCTCTTGACTTTTTCTTTAATTTGAATCAAATTTTTCTCTTTTGGAACATGTATTTTAGAAGGGACATGTCGAAACTTGGATTTTTTTAGATTTTTGGATTTTTTTTTTTTGATTTTGGTATCCAATTTTCTTCTAATAGCCATGGTATGGGAACAATAGCATGGATGATATGGAGGGATTATAAATGGAATGATAGAGTTTGATGGTTGGAATGTATTCAAGGATGAGTGTCATTGATGATCTAGCTTGTGGATTTGAGGGGATGGAGTGATGGATTGGAATATAGGATATGGATGCATATAAATGCCAAAAATGGATGGAGGAAATGAAGGATATGTACCTAGAATAAATGGAAGAAAGGAAGGAAACAATCCCAAAATAGATGGAGGAGATAAAGGATTCAAATTAGGTATATAAGTACCTAAAATGGATGGAAAGGATGGGGGGATTTAGAGAAGGGATATATGGACCCAAAATGGAGGGATGGAAAGAAGTAGTAGGATAAGGGCCTAAGATAGATGTAGAATAAGATGGATGGGAACTTTGGGGTAAAGATGAAAGGACTTGGGACCATAAAGAGATAGAATGGATACCAACATCTAGAGATATACTTTTATTTTCTTTCTTCAATATGATGTTTATTATTTGAAACACATGACGTAAGTCCATTACTAGGTGGAGGAGTGGAAGCTTCAAATATGATAGTGAGTTTTTCTTCTGTAGATCTATCACCATGGATTATGGGGTATGTATAATCATGAAGTAGAGGGGATGGAAGCATAGGATCTTGATTTGGATGGGTTGATAGAAATGGATCTTGAGATGGAGGGATGAAGGAAACAAGAGGATGTTGATGTGCAATTGTGGATGAAAGGGTAGGATTTTTCTATGGAGGAGATGGTGATTGATCTTTGGGTGGAGTGAATGGTAAAAGTGGATCATGTAGGGGAATAAGTGGGATGGTGGGATCTTCTTTTGTTCCATGGGATATTTCAACATTTTTTTGGACAAGATCTTAACAAGATTGGATTGGAGTGGATGATGTGATAGGAGATGCATGGATGGTTTCTTTTAGTGAGGTAGATGGATGGGTGGGAGATTCTTCAATGGGGATGAGTTGATGAGGGATGGACTCATTAGGTTCATTACATGGGATTTGGTTAATGCTAGGAGGAGGCAATGTGGATTGGATTTGGAGGGATTTGATGTATGGGAGGTAGCAGATGGAAGGGTTTTGATAAGTGGGGTGAATGAAATAGGGATGATAGCGATAGTATGATGTAAGAGAAATGATGGGGGTGGAAGATGGATTTTCTTTGGGTTTCCTTGTAAAAATCCTTGGAGATGCATGTGTGGGATTGGGAAGAGTAAGAGGATTAGGGTGATGCATTACATAAATAGGATTGTTTGGAGCATTTAGAAAGTTGTTTGGAGGATATTGGGATGGTGGGCTTGGACTAGGGATGTAACGAGTAGCATTGTTATGGAAGGGTGAAGATTGGGATATAAAGGTGGAGGAAGATGGATACGTGGATGATATATAAGAGGAATATGTGGGCACAATATAGGAAGGAATGGATGAGTTTAATAACGAATTTCCCTTGTAAAAGGCATGGTAAGGAGTACTAGTGGGTATGCATGGAGGAATGATGGAGTAGTTTGGAGGAATATTTGGATTTTGGAGGATGTTTGGAGGAATATCTCTAAGGCTTTCAATATACCCATCATAGTCGACCAATTCTTCATCATCATTGGAATAAGATGGAGTGGGAGATAAAATGGGATGACTAAATTCATCATAATAGGATTGTGACATTATGATTTGGGGATGAAGGATGAATATGGATGAATATGAAAATGTAGATTAGGATAAGTTGGTAAGTTTATATTTGGATTTGGATTAAGCTCGTGTAATGTCCCCATTTTAGCAGTTGACCAAGTGTGTGCGCGTTAGCCTTGTTCTACATGGTCCCGAGGGCTAACGAAGGGTTTAATGGGATCTTGGAGTGTTTTGGCCTAGTCATTTCCAGTTTGGGCCAAAACGAAGTTGATTTACTTAGTTTCAGGCATACTTACTATTTTTAGTAAGTTGGCAGGACACAGTGCAGGTCAATTTTGGTGATTGGACTCGATACTCCTCGGTGAGAGCTTTCCGATGAGCTATCACTCGCATTATTCGGAGTCCGATTGCTAATACATTTTAATGCCTAAAGTTTTATTAAAGTAACGTCTAATTTAATTGTAAAATATTAAAGTGTTACTTTAATATATATTTTATGGTGATGTGTACCCAAGGGAGACATAAGGGGTATTTTAATATATGTTTTATATTACACATCTTTTATCCCACATTGCCCATATGAGTTGAGGGGACCCGTGGGAATAGAATAAAAGGAAGCATTTGTGGCTTCATTAGACAGGTTGAATATGAGAAGAAATTGGTATGTGAGTTGCAGCTCAGTTCTTGGCATTTGAGGACGTCTATCCTCTCTTGTAACATTCTAGACGTCATTCCCTTGGGGTTTGGCCTTTGGAATTCTTTGTTTTTGGCTTCATTATCAGGCAGTTTAGTTGCATTTCCGGCTACAGACAGATTTGGAATTTTGCTCATATCTTCTTCACTACTTGTCCGACGCTAATGCCGCTTTGAGGGAATGGTATTACGAAGGTAGTGGACTGATTGAAGGACAAAGTATTGCAACAGCAAGTTCGTAAGCATGGGCTGGAGTATTATGACAATATTGCTGAAGTAATTAGTGAGTTGATAAATCTGCCATGTATTTGGTTTTATGAATTCTGAAAATAACATTTTATTAGCGGCAGTTCATTTCCACTTTGCATATTATTGTAGTTCCTTTCTTGTTTATGTTGTATGATACCAATTCCATGCATGAAACACAACAAACAAATAAATGTTTGATTTTCGGAGTTATAAGGGGTTTTAAGAAGTTGAATGCAAACTGTTTGACATAATTCCTTTCAGCAATTTGGTTTAGTTTTTTTGGACATCCAGGGGTGCCCATTACAGTGGTATCAGAGCTATAAGTCCTGCCATCCTGTGGAGGTCTTATAGGGAATTTGGAACAGCCGGATAGAGGGAAAAAGTAAGTTAAAAAAAACATAGGCTAAGCATTTATGTTTGAGCATGCGACAGGGGTCTTATAATTTTCGTGATACCAGAGCAAGACAAAATAGGATTTCAGACTTGCAAAGCAAACAGTCTAGTACATCCGTGCAGGGGGACATTGAATTCAACCATACAGACACAGAGGAGATATTCTGTGATCAGGACAATAATATGGGTGATCGAGATGACAGGAATACAGGATTAGGCGGAGGCAGAAATGCTGGTCCAGATCAAGGGGAGGTACTGTTCTGACAGTTACTGGATACATTAAAGCAGGGGCAGCGTATGCAGCAGGAGCAGAATAGGCGAATGGACATGATGTTGCAGCTCATGGCTAGACAGATGGGTGTCAATATTAATCCAGGTGATGCCAACAACAGAAACAATAACAATGAGGGAAACAATAACCATGAAGGCCAAGGCAACAACAATGGTCCTGAGAATAACATTAATGGTAATAATGGACACGGCAACAATGGGAATGAGGCTGATAACTTTAGACACGTTGCACGCCCAGCACGGACTGTGAGCTCGAGACCTCTTCTACCCACTTTTCCACCCAGAGATCCGGTTCATCCAGTAAATGAACCGCAGATTACCGAGTTACAGGATTAGTTCAGGAGGGACTGGGAGGCTAGTGGACCAGAGTTTCAGGCAGATATTTCTCTTAGAGATTATATGGACTTGAGGATGAGACACATGCCTAAAGCAGGAGGGAGGAATCAAAACTTTGAGCTGAGGAAGAAAGTTGGAAAACTTTCTTTACCTTATTATGATGCTTCAGGGAAGATGACTGCACGAGCTTGGGTGCAGAAGGTAGATACATACTTGCAGCTTAATCCTATGCCTGAGGAGGAGGCTATCAAGTATGCGGCTATGCACTTGGATGGCGTTGCACATGAATGGTGGCATCATGGCATGGTGACTTTGGGGCATAATCAGATTACATCTTATGAGGAATTCACCGAAACATTGATTGGGAGATTTGACACTAAGGATCCCGAGTTACATTTCAAGGAGCTAGCACAGTTAAAACAGTCAGGTTTTGTGGATGCTTACATTGCCGAGTTTTAGCGCTTGTCTGTACTTGTTACTGATATCTCTCCTAGGAGATTGGTGGTGTTATTTTATGATGTTCTTGCTGATCCATTACGAGGTTGGGTGAAGGGACATGATCCACTCACGTTAGCTGAAGCAACTAAAAAGGCACGAGATTTAGCCCCTTCGGTATACAAAGGAAAAAACCATTCAACAGATTCTTCCTACCGCAAAGACAAAGACAAAAAATCATTTCAGAAAGAGTATAGCAAACCCAAAGAAGGATCAAAAGGACTAGACAATGAAACCTTGAATGAACTTCGAAAGAAGAAGCTGTGCTTCCATTGTAGAGAGCCTTGGGACTTATCTCATAAATGTTCTCTCAAGGCTAAGGAAAATCAAATGGAGTATTTTTCAGCAGAAGAGTCAGAGTCAGAAGGGGAGGATCAGCACTCCGATTCAGATAAGGGTAACACTATAGAGGAGAGCAACATTCCTAAGGATGATAGATCGTTGGCACGCTTGACAGGGGCCCAAAAGGCAATCACATTTAAGGTCAGGGGTACTATCCAGGGGCAGAAAGTGATATCTCTTATTGACACTGGGGCTACACATAACTTCATAGATGCACAGTTGGTAGCCAGGAGAGGGTTACAGACAGAGGAGCATGATGGGTTTAGAGTCATGGTGGCGGTGATAAGTTATTATGCACTTGGAAGATATCTAATCTTCGCATCAGGTTTGGAGATGGCTACGAGTTGGAAGATGAGTTCTATGTTGTGGACATGGGAGATTATGATGTCATCCTCGGCATGACATGGATGGCTTCACTAGTTGAGTTCACACTCAATCTAGCAAAATTGGAGATGAGATTCCAGCATGAGGGGAGAACTGTGGTACTTAGAGGGCTTTCAGATGGAGGTTGCAGAATAGTGTCCTTGAGGAGAATGCAGAGACTTTTTCGTCATGATGGCATAGAGTGGGCGGCAGAGTGCCACATTATGCCAACTTCACCAGAGCCACAAGAAAAGAGTCATCCACTAGATGTCCAGAAGATACTTGATAGACACGCTAAAGTATTTAGCGATATTCCTCATGGGGTTCCTCCTGACAGAGGGATGGAACATGTTATTGAGCTCGAGGAGGGAGCCAAACCAGTTATGATTACTCCCTATCGTCATCCTAAGAAACACAAGGATGAGATAGAGAAGGAGATTAAGGATTTGTTGGAGATGGGGCATATCAGGCCCAGTAAGAGCCCTTTTGCTTCAGCAGTAGTATTGGTAAAGAAGAAGGATGGGACAATGCGCATGTGCATCGATTACAGGGCACTGAATAAGAAAACAATTAAAAACAGGTACCCCATTCCTAGGATTGATGAGCTGATTGATGAGTTGCATGGGGCATGCTTCTTCACCAAAATTGATTTGCGATCCGGATACCATCAGATCAGGATGAGAGCAAAGGACATTGAGAAAACAGCCTTCCGATGTCACTATGGCCACTTTGAGTTCATGGTTATGCCATTTGGTCTAACCAATGCACCTGCTACATTTCAAAGTTGTATGAACCAGGTATTCAGGAAGCAGCTGAGGAGATTTGTCTTGATCTTCTTTGATGACATCTTGGTCTTTAGTAAGACCTGGGAGGAGCACTTACATCATCTGGAGGAGGTGTTATCTATTCTGGAGAGAGAGTCATTGTATGCCAAGGAATCTAAATGTGAGTTTGGCATGACTGAGCTCCTTTACCTGGGGCATATAATTAGTGCAGATGGCGTTCGGGTTGATCCCGAAAAGATTAGAGCTATTGTAGAGTGGCCTACTCCCACAAACCTTACACAGCTTAAGGGATTCTTTGGTTTATGTGGTTTTTATAGAAGCTTTGTTAAGGGATTCTCACAGATTGCTACACCCTTGAAAAATCTTACCAGGAAAGGAGCCTTTGTGTGGACAGGGGCAGCACAGAGGTGTTTTGAGCATTTCAAGCAGGTAATGTCTTCATGTCCAGTTCTAGCTCTACCGGATTTCACAAAGCCTTTTGAGCTTCATTGTGATGCATCAGGTGATGGGATTGGAGCAGTATTGATGCAGGAGAAGCATCCCATTGCATTCGAGAGTAGGAAGCTCCGAGGAGTTGAGAAAAGTTATTCTGTCTATGACCGAGAGATGTTGGCCATAATGCATGCATTGGCCAAATTTCGATCATATTTGGTAGGTGGACATTTTGTGATCAAGACTGATCACAACAGTATTAAATACTTCATGAGCCAGCGTGATCTTAATGACCGGCAACAAAAATGGGTGACTAAATTGCAGGCTTATGACTTTGACATAGAGTTTGTCAAAGGTAAGAAAAATGTGGTGGCTGATGCCTTATCTCGGAGACCTCACTTATGTGCTCTGGCAGAGATTTCAGGTGATTGGAGAGATCGGATTATAGTAGAGTATGTCAGAGATTCTTGGGCTTCTGGATTGATTTCAGGTACCATACAGGATGATCGCTATGAGGTGATAGATGGATTGATCAGAGTTCAGGACAGGGTTTATTTGATTCCGTCATCACATTTGAGAGAGGCGATATTGAAGGCATTTCATGATGCACCCACAGCAGGACATCCGGGGGTCTTCAAGACCTACAGGCAGATCCGAGAGCGATTTTCATGGAAAGGGCTCAAGGATGATGTTCAGAGGTATGTCAGGGAGTGTATGGTTTGTCAACAAAATAAGGGAGAACACACATTTCCTGCAGGTTTATTACAGCCCTTGCCCATTCCTGATAGGAAATGGGAAAGTATTTCGATGGACTTCATCACTGGTTTACCACGAGTGCAGGGAAGGGATTGCATCTATGTGGTGGTGGACCGCTTGACGAAGTTTGCTCACTTCTTTGCTATTCCGTCCACTTACACAGCAGCACAGGTGGCAGATCTTTTCTTTAAAGAGATATTCAGGTTACATGGGCTGCCCAGATTCATTGTCAGCGACCGGGATAGTAAGTTTATGAGTGTTTTTTGGCAAGAGTTGTTTAGGTTGTGTGGTACATATCTTACACCTAGCACTAGTTATCATCCGCAAACAGATGGGCAAACAGAGATTGTGAATAAATGGGCGGAAGGATATTTGAGGAACTATGTAACTACACAACAAAAGGCTTGGATCAGATGGTTGCATATGGGAGAGTATTGTTATAACACCACTTATCATATGTCCATCAAGATGACTCCTTTCATGGCACTCTATGGTTATGAAGCACCTAGCTTCATGGATTTAGTTTTGGGGGACAGTAGAGTGCCCAAAGCCAAAAACTTATTGCAGGATAGTCAGGACATCCTGAAAGTGCTCAAAGAGAATATACAACAGGCCCAGAATCAACAGAAATTGTATGCTGATCAGCAACGAATAGAGCGTAGCTTCGAGGTAGGGGATATGGTTTACTTGAGGCTACAACCATATAGACAGTCATCGCTCAAGAAGAGCGAAGCTGAAAAGTTGAAACCTAGATTTTATGGTCCCTACAGGGTGATTCGCAAAGTGGGCAAAGTCGCCTATGAGCTTGAGCTTCCAGAGGGCAATCGAGTGCACAATGTGTTTCATGTGTCTAGGCTTAAGAAAGCCATTGGTCAAAGTGTAGTGCCTTCTGCAAATTTACCCCCTTTGGATGAGGAGGGGAAGCTTGTGTTAGTACCTGAGGCTATTGTGGATACCAGAGAGAGGAAGCTTAGAAACAGGATAGTGAAGGAGTATTTGGTCAAATGGAAAGACCTGCCGGAGGAAGATTCTACATGGGAGAGTGAGCAGGTTATTTAGCAGGCTGGACTGAGGTTGCTTGAGGACAAGCAATTTCAAGGGGGGCAGACTGTAATGTCCCCATTTTAGCAGTTGACCAAGTGTGTGCGCGTTAGCCTTTTTCTACATGGTCCCGAGGGCTAACGAAGGGTTTAATGGGATCTTGGAGTGTTTTGGTCTAGTCATTTCCAGTTTGGGCCAAAACGAAGTTGATTTACTTAGTTTCAGGCATACTTACTATTTTTAGTAAGTTGGCAGGACACAGTGCAGGTCAATTTTGGTGATTGGACTCGATACTCCTCGGTGAGAGCTTTCCGATGAGCTATCACTCGCATTATTCGGAGTCCGATTGCTAATACATTTTAATGCCTGAAGTTTTATTAAAGTAACATCTAATTTAATTGTAAAATATTAAAGTGTTACTTTAATATATATATTTTATGGTGATGTGTACCCAAGGGAGACATAAGGGGTATTTTAATATATGTTTTATATTACACATCTTTTATCCCACATTGCCCATATGAGTTGAGGGGACCCGTGGGAATAGAATAAAAGGAAGCATTTGTGGCTTCATTAGACAGGTTGAATATGAGAAGAAATTGGTATGTGAGTTGCAGCTCAGTTCTTGGCATTTGAGGACGTCTATCCTCTCTTGTAACATTCTAGACGTCATTCCCTTGGGGTTTGGCCTTTGGAATTCTTTGTTTTTGGCTTCATTATCAGGCAGTTTAGTTGCATTTCCGGCTACAGGCAGATTTGGTATTTTGCTCATATCTTCTTCACTACTTGTCCGACGCTAATGCCGCTTTGAGGGAATGGTATTACGAAGGTAGTGGACTGATTGAAGGACAAAGTATTGCAGCAGCAAGTTCGTAAGCATGGGCTGGAGTATTATGACAATATTGCTGAAGTAATTAGTGAGTTGATAAATCTGCCATGTATTTGGTTTTATGAATTCTGAAAATAACATTTTATTAGTAGCAGTTCATTTCCACTTTGCATATTAGTGTAGTTCCTTTCTTGTTTATGTTGTATGATACCAATTCCATGCATGAAACACAACAAACAAATAAACGTTTGATTTTCGGAGTTATAAGGGGTTTTAAGGAGTTGAATGCAAACTGTTTGACATAATTCCTTTCAGCAATTTGGTTTAGTTTTTTTGGACATCCAGGGGTGCCCATTACAGCTCGTGATAGGATAGGAGGAAATACTAACTCCAAAGGATATGGAAAATGGGGTGGAGAATGACTATGAAGACTTTCTATCTAAGGATAAGGAAGACTTGATGTAAGACTGGAATGGTGTAAGAAAGGATGTGATTAGGATGACAATGTTGTGGAAGTTTGGATGAATCTCTAATGAGGCAGTGACTATGTTAAGTATGCCCAAGTTTGACTTTGAGAAAATTTCTTTGGATCAAGTGGACAAGCAATCCTTTAAAGGAAAAAACAATTTTGAGGTAGACAAGTAATGGATTTATTTTTAGTAAAAGGACACTAATAACCAGATTTGAAATATATGTATGTTCAAAAAATGTTTTTCACATGGCTAACAACAATAAAGACACTTCAAGCTCATTAAATACACCAACAATCTTATAAGGTTTTGACTAGGATATATAAAGTTAGCTAGGGGTGTCCTCGATATACATAAAGTACATGAGGCCTAAATCCGTAGATGAAATAGAACAATGTCACCCAGTCAGGAGGAGATGGTAACCCAAATCTCCACCTTCACTTCCCAAAGGTATAAAATTCTTTGGGGCTTAGACAAGAGTGATAAGATTCTACTTCCAAGAGAGGTGTCTTTAGATTCGCCTCCTACTATTTATACTCTGCTAGGACATGGGAGTTGAGGTCGTCCCCTTAGGTGATGAAATCCCCAAGCAGGCCTCCTAAAAATAAAAAGACAAGGTCACTTATTTCTTACACACTCAAGATCACCCAAAGGAATGAGAGGAGAGAATACATAAGTGGCCTTAGGTTTAAAAGAGACTTTGTTCTTTCCCAATGGAGCTTTAAGTTTTGTAGTCTACTCTTGAAGACACTCGTGTTTAGCATGCAAAGTTCTTTTCTAATTTATAGCAATGGTCAACATAATAAAATTGAATCAGGTTAAGAAATTGATCGAGTGAAAAGATTTGGAAATGATAGGAATAAGAACAATTTTACTTTAAGGCACTCAAGATTGTATGAATTTTTTTTTAAGCTCCAAAATTTGAAGTGTTTTTCCACAAGGTTCATTGATTTTTAGGCACTCGAGATTGATTAAACATGTTTTATGCCCAAATTCAAAGTGTGAGTTAGAGAAATGATTCTTTAATCCTTGGCATTCAAGATTGTGTTTATTATTTTAATCATGCATTCCAATGAAAATTTTAGATTTTAGTCCATGACATTGTTGTGCCCAAAATACAAGGTAAAAGCACACTGACAAATTTTTTATTTTTTTATTTTTTTCAAGTGACAATAGGATTAAATGTAATATGTAAGTATTCAAATATAATTATTTAACTTCCTCATACTTAGTTATAATTACGAAATTTAAGTATCAATCAAATGCAAATTTTCTTAACATATTCTGAAACTTAAATTGCATAACTTAATATATATAAATCACCATGTTATATAATTAACCTCAATCAAATGATTAGAATTTTGAAACATAAGAATGTTGCAAGAAGGTGAAACATCATTACATCTGATTTTAAGAAAACATATGCAAAAACTGAAATACCCGAAATGTCATAAGCAAGAATATTACTTAATTTTTATCAACAAACATGGTTCAGTCATTTCTCATTCATTTTATTGAACCACCTAATTCAAGGGCTCCGTCAAGAAAGAACCAAGAAGAAAACTCGACATCGTTGCCATTTCAACAATGAGTTTAAACACAACATTTCTACACAGGATTTTAATCCTGAACATAATTGAATTTCAACAATCAATATAAATTTCCATCATGGTCCTTAACAAGGGATCCATTTCATTTTCTGCAATGCATCACTAAGATTGTGGAGGGAACAAAACTGACCAGGTGACAAACAAACATAACAAGGAACAAAATCAGACATTCATTTCCATACTAGGTTTTCACAACAAGATTCAACATTGAATCAAAACTAGGGGGAAGGTGGATTTTTCCAATAGGAGATGTCAGCCACAACACCAAAATAGGTGCCCAATTGGGGCTATAACTCAAGAACTTTCGTTCTTCCATTCTTTTATGCCAAAATTCATACATGGTTTGTACTAATAGGTAGGAGCCCATAACACCCTACCCTCTCTCCCTCTTCTTGTCCTGAAAAGAGACTCTACACTATTGGAGTCCAACTAAAGACCTTTCCCAAAAATGGCTACTTCTACCCTATCCGAGGGTGAGTAATGCCAAACACCCATGAAAGAAAACTTTGAAATTCCAAAACAACACAAAGGAAAAACATTGAAGAAAAATTGTTTCCAATCCCTCCCAACATACTCATCACACATATAAACATACATAGTAATAAAACTGAAACATGAAGCACTATAAGAAAACAAAAAGAGGTAAAGTATTCCTACCTTCAAGAAAATAGGTTATGGCAATGAACAAGTTTGAGAAGAGCTAGCTTTCCTCTCCTTCTCCTTCAATTTTGAAAATCCCTCTAAAACTAGAGGTTGGGTGAACACTCAAACCCTCTCAAAATGCCTCTAAATAAGATCAAAACTCAACTACCTCTAAAATGCAATAACTCCCCCCAACTTGCCTAAAGTTCTAGAGGCTTCTAACACAACTAACCCTAAGGCTAACCTCAAGGTGGAGTTAAAGTTATCCAACTTATGATGAAACACTCAATTTTCGCAATAAAGCAAAAATGAGGTTTTTTGAGTGACCATAAAAGTCAACAAAAGGGGCTAGGGGGATCAAAAATGCCCCCAACCCATACCCATACCTCGCAGGTACTTAGATTTCATGATTTTAGGATTTTAGGATTAATTAAAGACTTATCAAAAGCTAGAAATGTTTTAGGACTTAATAACAACCTTCTAAAATGTAGATTACTAACTAATCTTGATTAGGGTAATTAACCCCAATTATTCACTGATTAGCAAAAAGGTAGCTAACCTAATCTAATTTAGATCTTTAGGTTACTCAGTTAATCCTAACTATCATGCTGGAATGCATATACAATTCACAAGTGTCAAGCGACACTAAAACATCACTGTTACAAAACATTAACACTTAATGCTTATAGAATGATACATTCATTCAATCACGATACAAATAAAATACAAACAATAGGGTTTGCATCTTTTGTTAGATTCAACCCTAGTTTCCACAATTAGTACATAGGGTTCAATTTTGTCTCTTTGTTAGATTTCCTGGCTAAAATATCCTGCACACATCAGTAGCTCAAGAAATCACATGCATATATGTATATAACATATTAGAGAAATCACATAACTAAAACATCCATCTTTCAAATAATTAGTTTTTTAATTCATTTCTACTCACATTTAATCATCAGTAAACACATAATCAATATAACATAACTTATTCATTAATTTAGATTAATATACTAGGATAATCATCGTTAGGCATGCATATACTTATCATCATAAACATCACCAATTAAGGAATACTGAACTATCTGAAAGCATAAAACCTAATCATTGAGGTACCAAAAATCAAAACCCTTATCATCAGGTGAAAATGCCTTGTATCATTGTTAGTGAAATTTTAATATTTAAATAGTTGAGATAATGTAGTAGTTCTCGAATTACTAAGCATTAAAACATGGATGTGTCACTGCTCTCAATTTCATTAGGACATTCACAATATAAACATTATTTCATATCCATTTAAATCTCTTAAAATGATTTTAACAGAGAATTCATATTTGATAATTACTTATGAGGAGGGTCCTTATAGACATTCAAGATACATTTTAGCAACATACATTCAATGAAAGATTTGTTCAATCGATGTTGGCACTCAAGATTGGATTTGGTTTGTTTTAACTTTAGTCATTTAATAATGTGTTTGATTTATCCAATTAAGTGCAACATGCATTCAAAGACAAGTGTTTAAGCATCCAAGTTCATTCCTAAGAAAGACCTGCAAAAATACATAATTAGGAATTTATAAATGCTCCAATCTGTAATTTTGCAAAAAATTAACTCAATTAGTCACCCAAAAATCCCTAAAATGAATATTTAACTATGCAAAAATTTGTTTTAACTTTTTTTCTTATTTTTTATATGTGTAAATCAACTCATAATAGCTCATATTCTATGAAACCACTAAAAGTCAAATTTCCTTTTTTATTCTAAATAGCGTTCTCGTGAGAGTCAAATAGCGATCTCGCAAATAGACAAAGCGAGATCATGGTACCCAAAATTGGTGAAAAAAGAGAAAAAGCAGGCCGCAGGAAATATAGTTATAGTGTGATCCCACAACAGAGTGATCACTTGAGTATGAAAAGTGTTCCCACTAACTAATGAAACTGCAATTTTGAAGGTGAATTTTGGAAACTAGATTTTTGGGTTGGCTTTTTTGGCTAAGCGTTCTTGCAGGTTTTTCCCAATGCACTCATTAGCAATAATAAGTGTGCCCACAAGTATATGAAGGAGTAGGATTGAAATGGGAAGATGAAATTTGTGAGAAATGTGATCCTATGGTCATGAGTTCATAATCCCACAAATTTCTTCTCGCGAAATTGCAACTGCAAGTTCGTAAAAAATTAGTGTTGTCAGGTTTTACTGTTGGAAAATGGATTATGTGGCTAGGAGTGCATATCCTGTATAAAGACTAATATACCTATAATTAATGTTAAAAAACTAACACACAAAATAAAAATCACAACATGTTAGTTTCAATTAATTAACAAAATAAGTGCAAATATGATTAAAATGACCCAAATGTGAGGTCCCACCAGGCATGCCAAAATGTAATGTTATAAAATCTAGCATGCTACAAACATTAAGAGTTATTTTAACATCCACAAACTAAATTAAAGCAACACTTATGATAAGACAAAAGGTAGACACCATGAAGGAAGGCAAACTGAAAATGGTAAGCTCCTTGAGTGTGACCTTTGATGACATGGATATGTCCAAAAATGATTGACGTGTGCTCGGTTGTGCTCATGCTTCAAGTAGTGGGTTTGTTATCAAGCATGGAGATGAGTGGAGGATTCAACAATGGATGTGTAAGTGGATTTTAGCATGGAAATGGTGTAAAATGGCTATGTTGTAGTGGTTGGTGGGGCATTATAAGTTTGCATTAGTAGATGATGGATTGTGAGAGGGGAAGGACTCAATTTATAGGCTAAGGGGTAGTGAGATGGAGGGTTAGGATGTAAGGATGGAGAAAACGTGAGGAAGGGCTAGGATGTAATGAGAGGAGAGCACATGGATTGTGCTTCTTCAAAGCTCTAGCCTTGTGACAAGTGTCACAAGGGGATTGGGTAGTCAAAATGGAGGGTCAAGGGGAGTAATGAGGGAGGAAGAGTGTGGAAGAGGGATGCAAGAGGCATTAATGGCATGTAAGAGTGATAAATTCTCTTGGATAGGGATGGAAGAGGACAAGGGAGACCATTGACTTTGGTTTGGGTTAGCAAGTCTTAACCCTTGCTTAAAGTTGTGCACATGATTAGGAGGGTGTTTAGGCTTGGCTTAGGAAGGGGGTTAAGAGGTAAGTGGCTTAGCTTTGATGGGATGGGTTAGTTGGCTAAGTGAGGTTAGTATGGGTGAATGGGTTGGATTAGGGGTAAGGATAGGTTTTAGGGATGGTTTAGGGGTTTAGGATAATTTATTAAATGATTTATTTAATAAATGGGGATGAAAAATTAAATAAAATAGATTTTAGCATTTATTTAATTTAATAGAGGAATATGGATTTAATTGATAGATTGATTTTGGGTTATCATTTGATTTCATCAATTGGACTTATAGTTAATTAAATTAAATTAATTAACTTGGGGATGACAATTAATTAATTAAGTAATAAATATTTAATTTATAATATCCTAGAAGATGACTAAATATGATTACCTAATGGTGTAATTAGATTTAGGTGTCTACAGGGCCAAGCTGCGCATTGATCCAAACAAATTGATGACACCTTCAAGAATAGTTTGAAGGTGATGTTTGTTTGTGAAGAAGGATGAATCTTTGCTTCTATAGAATATATGACTAGTGGTCATGACGAAATCATCTCCAATAAATTCCTTTCTTCATGGACTGAGTGAAGGGTTACAGTGTAGGGTATTAGCTTTGAGATAAATGAGGAGGTCATTATATAGGTAACTGGCTTTCCATTGATGGGAAAAAATGGAAAAAAATGAGAAAAAAAATTGATTATGACACTCTCAGCCAATTATTTAGGTCACTTGTGGAAGAGCCTATGAAGAAATAAGGCGAATATAGTAGGAAGGACCTTCTAAGAATCTGGCCTTAAATTTGCCACATTATCATGAAATGCGTCACTCTATAAGGTCAGATTACTATCTTCTACTTTTATCATCTCCCTTCCTCAATCATTTGTGCATTAAAGACCTCATTTCCATTCTATTCTTTTTGTTACACTCTATGGAGAGTAATATTGAGGTTGTTCATAAGGGCAGGGAAAATGGTATTCTACATGAGGGCCTTATGTTTAGGTTGTATGATTTTCATCACGCCCTTTTTCTCCCTATCAATGTCCTTGTCATTACTATGAATGACTCTACCCCTCTTGGCTCCACCCATGATGTTGGTCCCTCTCAGGTTAGAAATAGTAGGAAAGTGACTAAAATGGTGTCTTCCTCCTCCCTAGTTTTAGTGAGAAAACTTGCACAAAACACACTAGTCCTCCCACGATTGATTTTGGCTATCACATTGAGATCCTTGGTGCATGCAAGTCCAAAATAATTTCTAAGGAAAAATGTACGCAGACCTTGAAAAAAATGAGTGCATAGAGTGGGTAAGTGTACAAGTTGTGGTACCAAAAGGGGGTATAAGATGCCATTTATTCTTTTAAATCAATAAATTTTAAACTTCGATAAGAATTGGATGATAGTTACACTCTAAATTTAAAGATATGACAAAAACAAAAGTCGTAGTCCTTTAAACTAGTTTTGAAACTATTAAGTTCATTTTAATAAGGTGGAGTTTAAGGCCCTCAAAAATGGAGGCCTCACAAAGTGGTACTATTTTTTTAGTAAAAACATAATATAGTGTCAAGTGTGATCCCCCTAAAACACTAACTTCTTTTCTAAAATTCTTTAATCGCTCTAGTAAAAAGTTACCTAACACCATGCAGTTTATCCCATATTTTTGGGTAATTTTTTTATGTATATTTTTTTTTATGAATTTTATAATTTGACACATCCCAAAAATGTGAAATATTTGTGTATAGCCCTTAGAAATCATCAAAAACTAATCAAAAGTCAAAACTTGTCTTTTTTTAAAAGTATGTAGAATATAGTCTAGTTTCTAAAAAACCAACTTGTTACAAAATCCAACAAATGAACCAAAATCTAACCCCCAAGTACTACACGTTGGATTTTGAGAAAAAATGGACTTACATTCAAAATAAATTATTCTTGAAATGCTTTAAATAGTTTATATTCAAAATAAATTATATGGTTATATAGCTAACACATAGATCTATAATATCATGTAACCTAATTTTATTGATATTCAACCACAAAGAAACTTGATAGAGAGCACATAAGAAAAGTTATCCATTTTTCGATATGCTTGCTAGAAAACACATCACAAACTTGTTTGAGGCCACCAAGCCTTTGGGATGGATCCCTAAGGAAAGTTAAAGGCTTGGGCTTGTGAATCATTAAAAAGCACTCTATGAAAAATATATTGGTTTTTAAATAGTGCTAGTGCGCTATGAAAATATAGTAATTTAAATAGCACACACACAGTACAGTGGGCACACACTATAGTGCATACTTTCTAAATAGTAATAAATAAAGACTAGAAAACCCTTTCAAATAGGGAATACTCATGTCAATTTGAGCACTAGGATCATATACATAAAATATAACATTTAAATATACATAAAACATAATATATATAGTAAAATATAAAATTTAGGGCACACTCATGCCAATTTGATCTCTCTCTCTCTCTCTCTCTCTCTCTCTCTCTCTCTCTCTCTCTCTCTCTCTCTCTCTCTCTCTCTCTCTCTCGACACATTATAGACCAAAGGGGTCAAAAGGGATCATAAGATATCTTTTGACCCCTCTTGACCCATTCAAAGCATTATATGTGCTAAGTGGTCCTTGGACTCCTTAAAACACACATTTTTCAATTGAATGGGTCAAAAGGGGGCATAAGGTAACCTATGGCCACTTTTGACCAATTTGAACCATTGTATGTTTGTTAAGGGGTCTCCTAACCCCTCAAGACACACGTTATGTGATTAAATGGGTTTAAAAGGATCATAGAGTACTCTATAACCATTTTTTACCCATTTTAACATTTATATGTGTGTTAAAAGGATTCAAGGACCCATTAGCACATATAAATTGATCAAATGGTCAAAATAGGTCCTAGGGTACCCTATGACCCCTATTTCCCGATTTGAAATATTATATGACTACTAAGGGCTATGATGACCCCTTAAGACATAAATTATGTGATCAAATGGGTCAAAATGGGTCATAGGGTACACGACAACCCCTTTTGACCTATTTGAATCATTATGTGTGTTATAAGGGAATCCTTAGACCACTTAAGAAACACATTGTGCAGTCAAATGGGTCAAGAGGGATCAAAGGGTACCCTATAACCCCTTTTGACCCATTTTAACCATCATATATGTACTTAGGGGTCCTTAGGTACTTAAGACACACATTATGCAATTGAATGGGTTAAAAGGGGTCATAGAGTTCCCTATATCACCTTTTGACCCATTTGAACCATTGTATGTGTGCAAAGGCATCCTTAATTCCCTTAAGGTACACATTATGTGATCAAATAAGCCAAAAGGGGTAAGAGAGTAGTATATGAGACCTTTTGACCCATTTGAACTATTATATGTGTGCTAGAGGGTCCTCAAACACCTTAAAATACATATAATATGACTAAATGGGTCAAAAGGGCTAATAGGATATCTAAAGACACCATATGATCCATTCAAACCATTATATATGTGTTAAGGGAACCTTCAACCCCTTAAGACACAAATTATGTGATCAAATGGGTCATATGGTACCCTATGACCCCTTTTAAACCTTTTGATCATATTATGTGTGTTAAGGGGTCCTTAGCCCCCTTAGGACACACATTATGTGATTAAATGTGCCAAAAGGGTCATATTATATGTGTTAAGGGGTCCTCAAATCACTTAAGAGGCATATTATTTATCTAATGTGTCAAATGGATCAAAAGGTACCTTATGACCTCTTTTGATCCATTCAAATGATTTTATATGTGTTAAGGAGTCTTTGGACACCTTAAGACATACATTATGCTTTCAAATGGGTTAAAAGGGGTCATAGGGTGCGCTATGATTCCTTTTAACCCATTCAAACCATTATATGTGAGCTAATGTGTTCTTAGACACATTAAGAAACACATTATACTATAAAAATGGGTCAAAAGGGGTTATAAGGTACCCTATGACCTCTTTTGACCCATTAGATCCATTATATGTGTGTTAAGGGTTTGAGGACCCCTTAAGACACACATTATGTGATTAAATGGGTCAAAAGTGATGATAGGGTATCCTAAGACACCTTTTGACCCATTCAATCACATTATGTGTACTAAGAGATCCTAAAACCCCTTACGACACACATTATGTGATACAATGGGTCAAAAAGGGTCCTATGGCACCTTATGATGCATTTTGACCAATTCAAACCATTATATGTGTGCTAAAGCGTACTTAGACCACTTAAGACATATTATGTGATCAAATGAGTCAAAAGGGGTCATAATGGTACCCTATGTCCCATTTTGACCCAATCAAACCATTATATGTGTGCTAAGGGATTTGCAGTCCCCTGAAAAAAAGTATACAATACAATAGGTCAAAAGGGGTTATAGGGTTCCCTGCAACCTCTTTTGACCCACTAGATCCATTATATGTGTGCTAAGGGGCTTGGGGACTCCTTAAGACATACATTGTGTGATCGAATATGTTAAAAGTGGCCATAGGGTACCCTATGTCCCCTTTTAACCCATTTAAACCATTATATGTGTGTTAGTGGGTACATAGACTATAACACCCCACCAAGGAATCCAAAAGAAATTAACCTAAAGTTTCACTAAGTTTTTCAAACATTTGTTTTTAAAGATAATAAACAAAAACATTAGATAAAATATAGCAAAAGCATTGACTCACATACACAACACCATCATAAATGAATTACAATTCTTAAGGGTCCCATTACGTTGAATCGCATTTAAGTTAAATTAATACTAAAATCAATATAACATAATTCCACATTTAAATGATAACTACAAGTACAAATTCCATTTAAACAATATACAATTATCTCGAATGCCACATGGCAACAATTAGAATGCACAATCATCCACTGTACAGGTCATAGGGTATGAAAGGCTAAAATAATATACATCATGAAATAGATTACATCATCTTGTAAGATCTATGAAATAAAATAAAATACTCTTAGAGTATAACCATCCAACATAGAAATACAAGATTAGATAGAAAGGAGCATCTACACAAACACATCCAACAACAATATCCAATGGTCGAATCTCAATGGTATAAGAAAATGTACTACCACCTGACCTTGTGGAACCCAAAAAGGTGCACTCCCACCATGTTGAGGAGCTAGTCTCAAATCCCAAATAGGATAACAAAAAAAAAATCAAAACAAACATCTAGGTTCAAGGAATCACCTGAAAGAAAACTATCTCAAAGGGTACCAAGACACAAGTATCAACTAATCCCAAAGGCAAACAAAGACACGTAGGAAATCTACTATGTAAGTGGGCAAGTTTTGTCACATGAGCCAACTCTAAGGTTACCTAACAATCTTTTAATACTTCAGCCCCCTAGTGTCTCTATGCGGTGTCAGTATCCTATCGTACAAACAAGGCATATTGCCAAGTCAGCTCTAAGGTTACCCTGGTAGTCTTTTAATACTCTGACCCCCTAGTGACTTTCTGTGGTACCAATATCTTATTAATTTATTTTAAAACCATTTAATGAAATGTTATCACTTATTAAAATAACCTACAATGGGTTACCCGTCAACCTCTTTAGGGCCTTGGCCTCCATTGGAAGCCACTTCCCAACATGAAATACAAAAAACCTACGCTAAGCTTAGTAAAAGAAAAAGATCTCAAATGACTATAAAACACACATTAGTTCTTAAACAAGCAACTAGAAAGCACTTAAATGTCACTAATCATAATCACAAATTCCACCAATATGATCATCCTAATAGGACTAATCCAAAATCAAGTGCACATAATCCAAATCCATGTAAAAACATGACATCACCAAGAACAAATCATTCAATCACCTTAGTCCTATACAAGCAACTAGGAAGCAATCAAGGATAACTAATCGAAGCCTCAAAGGTTATATCAGGAAAGTCACACTATTCACCTCAGTTCTATACAAGAAACTAGAAAGCACATCAAAACATCTGATCAAACTCATCACAGCACACACATGACACATCACCATGGTCAGGTATAAAAGATTGTGCACAAAACATCATCATGACATCATAGAAAAAACTCCCAAGCCTCTGGTAAACATCCTGACTAGTCAAAGCTAAGTCAACCCTAAAACCCATAATCGTAAACCATACATCATAAAGAGTACATACAAAAGTCATTAGGTTTTGGAAAACACACAGTTTAATTTTCACTATAGGTTTCCAAGTTCACTAGAATCCTAGATGATTCAACTAACTCATCTAAAGTTGATTAAACATGTTTCATAGTTCAATTCATTATCAAAACACAACATTTAATAAAAAACTAGTTAACAATTTTTGTCTTTTCAAAGTATTATATTTTGACAAGGTTTTCAAAACAAAAGAATATTCGATGCACAAACAAGGTTCTAGTTTTCATTATCAAATTATCAAAACTACTATGGTTATTGATTTATTAAAAGATGTAATAAGAACTCCCTTAGTAATAGAAATTGTTTCCATAATTACATCATCAAGTAATATATGAGTTTATTTTAAAATAATCATTTTCCCAAATTTACAATTACCCATTTATTTCACAATTACATTGTAATAATAAATTAATTAAAATTTCAATTAATTATATTATTATAATTCATTCAAAACCCATTAAATTATTAATGATTATAATTATCTATTAATAAAATAACTTATATTAATTTATTAATACAATAATTATAAATCTAATAATAAAATAATACTTTTTAACACATAATAATACTAACATTTATAATATTTATCATAATAATAAAATTATTAATAAAGTTTAAATAAACTAAAAATAATAATTAAAACCTTACCTTTTTAATATACTTTTAAAGCTCGCCGGTTGGGAAGTACTGTCACGGCAGCCCTACTTCTACCATCAGCAATACCTATTGCATCGGTAGTAGGCTTGTCATAGGTAGCCACATTGTCATCAGCGCACGAGGAAAGGAAGAAGGTGGGTGGGGAGGAGTGGTGGCCCTTGCCCACTAAAATATTTTATTTATTATTATTTTTTGTTTTTGTTCTAAAACAAATCAAAACAAACCCCAACCCCAGCCCCCCACCCCCCAACACGTTCATACAAAAAATGCAGACCCCCAAAGTCTTCTTCTTTTTAAAAAAAAATTGTTTTATATTAAAAAAAAAAAAAAAACCATGCCCTCACAATAACCTTTGCAATTTACATTTAAATATATAAATATATTTTTATCTTCCCAATCTAGATTTGAGATAAAAAGTTGGAATAAACAATTGAACTAAATTTAAAAATTTGTTTTTTTCTATTCAAACCCCATAACCCAATTTTAACAATCTGTATACAAATCCTCAAATTAACAAACAAGGTTTTCAAAACTAATCTCATTCACAAATGTCTTTCAAGAAACGAAGAACAATAAATTCAACACGAGGGTTTCAATTTTCCAATTTACATACAAATGATCTCAAAATGAAGAATAGTATTATCACGAACAAAGGTTACAGATTCAATTCATATATAGAGGTTTCTCAGATGAAAAATGATAAAATCACATACAAGGGTTTCAAATCGATTCAATTTTGAAAATAGATTCACAAACACGAAGAAGACAGAGAAATCAAGAATGAGCAACTACTACACAAACCCAAAAGATCCTACTTGGATCTGATGCTAAAACCATGAATGCACAAAACACACCAGAATTTCCTTCTCTTTCGAAAACCACCTTCCCAAAAATCAGTGCCTCCAAACCTGTGTAATTACATAATGAGCTCTAGATCTCTAATAAAGAGTTCTCCCCTAAATTTAGGGCTTCGATTATGCAATCACCTAAGAAGACTTGTTGATCTTTATCTGTTTATTATTTTATTATATTTTAAATTTCATGCACAACCTTTTTGCCATTTAATTAAAATATATTTATCAAATTAACTTCCTTTCTCTCTTTAATTAATTTATTATATTTTAATTTCTTGCATAAGTTTTATACAATTTAATTAAAATAAACTTTATTAAATTTGTGTTCTCTTTCTTATTAAAATAATGAGACATTTTTAATATAATATTATTAATTTAACTAATATTATTATTTAGAATTTATTATTAAAAATAAAACCCCTAAATAATAATTATTAAATTAAATAAATATAAATATGCCTAAATTAGAACTTTAATAAGATCTTTAAATTCAATTTATTTATTTAATTAATTTCTTAATTAATTAAATATAATTAAATGTTGAATTTTTTTAATAAAATTTACATCAAATTAAATCATTAAATTATCTTTTAATTTGATTTAATCATAACAGAAAATCATCATGGACCCACAAAACCAAATACCAAAACAAATTCCAGGGTCAAAATCACAAATTCACATCACTTGATGAATTCAGAAAGGTGAAACTAACTCAAATACTTGTCCTATTTTTTAGGAAAATTGGCTTAGGTTAGGATTTGACTCAAGAATTATCTCCCCGCTTATACCATTGAAATGTTGTGATAGGGTACGCTCATCCTAGAAATTCAGTGAAGTTGATACCCGGTACCTACAATCTACATAAAATTCATGCATGTACAAACACATATATTCTAAACTAAATAGGTAATGGCGGGAAGTGGTGCATTGTGTAGATCTCGATTAGTAGGTGACTAAGACTCCCTCCCTCAACGACATCAGAAATGTTAAACATAAAGAAAACATCATACATGTACACCATATACATGCAATTAGTATGGGGTAAGTAACCATAAAAAATGTATATAAATCATTCATCTAACTAACATCATGACATAACTGAAAGTCACAAAATGAACATATATGTCATCATCAAAATAATCCTAAAATAACTAAAATAACTAAATAACTCATCACATAAATCAACTGAATATAAAGCAACATCTGAATCAAATCTGGTAACCAAGTACCAATAATCATAAAATACAATCAGAAAACTAGCCTAAAAGAATCTAATAATATAACAGAAAAGTCAATTAGGGGTGGGCATTACATAGACTGCTTAAGACACACATTATGTGATCAAATGTGTTAAAAGGGTCATAGGGTACCCTACGACCCCTTTTATGCCATTTTATCATATTATGTGTGTTGTGGGGTCCTCAAACCCCTTAAGCCACACATTTGCAATCAAATGGGTCAAAAGGGATCATAGGATATCATATGACCCATTCAAATCATTATACATGTCTGCAAAGGGGTCCTTACACCCCTTAAAACACACATTATGCAATCAAATGGGTCAAAAGGGGTTATAAGGTACTCTATTTCACTTTTGACCAATTGGATCCATCATATGTGTGCTAAGGGGTCTGATGACCCCTTAAGACACACATTATGTGACCAAATGGGTCAAAAGGGATCATAGGATAATCTATAACTCCTTGTGACCCATTCAAACCATTATATGTGCTAAGGGGTCCTTAAACCCCTTATAACACACATTATTCGAAAATTAATAATTTTTTATTACATAGAAATATATTATGTTGGAAATTTACAAAGCGCACTAACGCTATAGTGTGCATGCGCTAAAGTGTGCTAGTGTTTTTTTTAATAAAAAATTGAGCTTGTGGTTCACACTATCTGAACAATAGTGTGATCGCACAATACTGTGATCATGCTATTGTGTGATCGCACTATGCTTTGAATTGGAAAATAAAATAAAGTTGCATCTTTTTGGTACCATATCTTTGTGCACTTACATGTGTTTGATAAAACCATCGTTGAGTCCTCCACCCACTCTTCCAACAAGACTCGTGACTCTCCTCCCCCCACTGAGAAAAATCCCACCCCTTTCCCCTATTGGTCCTTTGCAAAACTTGACCCCTATTCCCAACCCCAACCCCACTCCCACACAAGTTTCTTTCTAGGAGGCTACAAAGATGGACACTACTACCCCTAAGATGGGGAGGGATGCTAGGCAATATAAAAAATTAGTTGGTGATGCTTGAAGGTGCTATTCGTGAGCTTAAGAAGGAGGTGGATAGTTTAAACAAGTGTATCAAAGACTAAAACGAGTTCACAATCAAGGTCATGCATGTATGCTCCATCACTTTATGCATGATGTAGGAGAAAATAACTGACACTAAGGCCAAGAGTAACAATGACCACAAGGAACTTTGAGCTTCCCAAGAAGGAATGGATTGCTACGTTGTTATAAAAATTCCTTGCTATGTTTTTTAATATTATTTTTACTTTTTGGTCTATAGAAGCTTGCATGGCTTTGGAAACTTTTTAAACAAGACTTTTATTACCCTTCCTATGTGGCGAAGCATTTATATTTACTTTCAGCTTAAAGACTTATATGTTGATACTTTAAATACTCTGCACTATGGTTGTACTATGTTTTTTATATAGGTAAGAGTAAGGTTGTTTTCTTAAGTATTGAATGTGCTAGTGTGGTTAATGTGATGTTAATGTGCTACTTATTTATGTTCCATGGGCCAAAACCCTCTTGTTTCTTTTATTATGAAAAACAAGATATTGTCTCTAATGTTGTAGCTAAAGCACCATGGTTCTTCAATAAGAGGAGAAAAAGTACATAAATAAACCTTTCATCGTAGCTATCATAGTAACACAACCTTTTGAATTTAATAACTCATCAACCCATTTCTTGACTATATGTATATTAGGATAGAAGGAAAGAAACCTGCCCATAAAAGGAATTGTCCATTGTTGCTACTATGCTATATATTAGACAATATAACAATATTAAGAAAAAAGTCATGCTCAATCTCCAAAATTATGATAGGTCAGTGTATCTTTCTTTGGTGTACCGAAGCCCATTTACATAATCACACCAATGAGGTTTTTGACTTATCTAAGTAGCAAGACCCTTTGAAAGTATTATTCTCCTACATTTGGGTAGAGAGAGGAGGCCCCCACATAGAATCTTGCATTGAAAATAAAATCCCACCTTCTTAGAATTCAAAAACCCTCAAAGTGTTATTAAGCATATTTTCTTTGCATAATATTTGAAGTTTGTTCTCTATGAGAACTTGTCTAATGAAAATATGTCATATAAAGTAAAAGATATCATTCATTTTTTATATTACAAGTTGACATTTCCTATTCGAACTATAAACTTTTTAGTTGCTAAGAATCCACATGTAAAAAATCACAAAATGTTGAGAATGATGCAATCTCTGGTGTGCATGCGCATTGAATATTTAATGGATCGGACCATACATCTTTGTATATACTTGGCCTATGTCATATAGTTGCATTCATATGTTTGCTTTCTTAATGTTGAAGTCAATACAAAAATTTAATCTACATTTGAACAATGATGGTTTCTTTCCGAATTTTGCAGACAGATTTGATATTTAGGAGAATGTATATTCATAGTAACACTTATCAAAGACTCATTGAGATACTATGCATACAATATATAAAATAAAAGTTCTATTTTTATAAATATCTAGTAAGGGTGGAATTTTATTAATTTGATTTCATTATGAAGACCTTTTTGTTATGAACTTTGATTGGATTGAAACATCATTAATCTTTCACTCTCAATATTATGTTGGAGACTTATATCTAAGTCTTTGAGAGGTTTTAACAACTTTTTATTGATCCATAGAGTCCTCTAATGAGAGTGAACCTCCTTAATTATGATCAAATTGTTGATTAATCTAATAAGTTGTTGTTAAGAAATAGCTCTAGAATGGGAAATATGCACTTGTTCAAACTTATGATATCTTAGAGGTTAAAGTCATCAAGATGTTTATATCCAAATTATATTGTCAGGGGACTCTTAAATGAGTTTGGTATAATCTATTGTACTTATTAAAACCTTGGCCAAGGTGGTACTATGCTACATGTAACATACATTAATTTTTGGAACCAATAGTGCAATTCTTACTTATGAAGACAAATATGTCCTTGGGATGACTGACTATGGGTGACTATTACTCACTGTCAAAAGATTCATGGTTGGGTGGTAAAAACCCCTAATGATACTATTTCGATCATGATACATGTAAGCTAAAGAAGAAACTATTAAAAAGGACAACATGCATAGGTTCTTTTCTTTTCAATTAGTTCAATTATTTCTATCTCAATATTCTACAACATTTTACTTTCCTTAGAAAATTAAAAGAAATAGTTAAATTCAATTCAAGTGGAATGCAGTTAATATTTTCTTTGGATAATAATAGGGTTTGAGATGTTACAAATTGTATTGTGTCTCTCAAGATCATATGTGGACTGGGTATCTTTATAGAGTAAGGAATACACTTTTTTTTCGGATTAAACTTCTACACCAAATGTATTAACTTTATGAATAAACTTTTTAATGGAGAAAATAAATTACTATTATTGACTAGTAAAATAGGTTGCTAATAAAATATTTTTGAAACAAGTGTTGAATGCCTTCTAAAAAAGGGTATGATTATTTAATTAAAATTGTGTGTCAACTTCTTTAGGCAAACTGAAATGGTTATAGGAGATTTATATCTAGTTAATGCATCAGCCTAAATGTAAAGATGGTTTGAGGTTAATAAATCCAAAATCACAATGACTTATTTGGTTGTAAATAGATTATTAGAAATGACTAGATTGGACTATGGAAGATAGAATCCCATTAGTCTTGCCTCTATTAAAGATAAATGGTAACAAGTTGGGTGGCTAGATAAAATACTTCATGTTTCCCTTTAAATATGGAAGGCTTTTCAGCATATTTGTCAAATGGAGAGAAAACTGCCTTCAACATGGATTTAGCTTCTCCACTTCATCTATTTGGTAGATTAAGCACATTCTTTGTCAGAATCAACATCAACCTCTTGCCTTAATGTTTCCAAATGATTCCTTTTACTTGTCTATGATGCTCTCAACTTTGTGCAATCTTTGGTTCGTTTGAATGTGTCTATTAAACTATGGACTCTTATCGAATGCAATTTCTTTGAAGATTGGTTATGAATGTCTTCATACCCTTTTCTAATTTTTTCCTCTCTTCATATGTCCTTAAAGCCTCCATTAAACTCCAAATGGAATTATAGGTTTAAAGAGAAATATTGAACAATTTTTTTGGTTCAATTATAGAAACCAAAAGTTAGTTCAAATGCTCAATTGATTGCTTGGAAAATTCTACTTTAAGAATTGCCTATTGTGAACAAGTTGAAATGTATGATGGTCCAACCTTCTTGTCATAGCCAAGAAAGCATAAGACATGAATTTTGGGATTGCTAGTTTGTTAAAAAATAAGAAGATTAATTATTAATCATTTCATCGCTATCTTTTAAACACAAATTAAACTGGAAAGAGGGACTTCTCAGCAGGCCCTCATGCTAATACTATTGTTGATGTTATTAGAAATTTTTATATTGAAGACTTTACTCTGATACATAGTTGATACTTAACTTTTAAAACATTTATTTCTCATAACATTTCTGTTGCCATTACGTTTCTTGTTTCTGGTAACATAGCTCTGATATAGTATACTGCCTCACTTCCCCTTTCTCTCAACTACAGATCAAGGCTGAGATAGAACTCAAAAAGTGGACTTCCAAATATAAAAAATATCAAATCGCAAGTCACACAATTGCTCAGAGCAAATAAGGTTGGCATTAGACAGAATTTCATAGTCATGTTGCTTTACTGTTGTAATGACTAATACACTGCTGTAATGATGGATATACTACTATGATGTCTCTTTTTCATGTAGCTGGTCATTCTGCACTGCTGTGACGACTGATGTTATGATAGTCATGTTGTTATACTGCTATTTTTTTGTGTCCATTTAGTTTCTTTTGTCTCTGGTCTTCTTATAAGGTTGTAACCTGTATTCTTTCAATATAAAATTAAAAATTAAAAAGTTCTACTTCCTCATAAGAAAAAAACCACTAATAATTTAACTGTCAAAACAATTCTGAACATTCAAATCCTCTTTGAATAATCACAAAACGGGGAAATTAAATTCAACATCCAAGAAATCGATGAAGATGGTATCCCAATAGAAAGAGAGCTCATAGACACTGCATGGATTTTCCAAGGAAAAAAAAACACTCTAGGAGAGAGGAAGTAATTCATAGTAAAGTTATTTAAATAATATTTTCTCAATGAGTCCTATAAGAGTGAATGCAAACATTGTTGCTAAAAAACTGAACATGATATTGATAAGTAGGACTCATTGAACATGATGTGTCATACAAGTTGTAAACATTCTTGCTAAAAAAAACTGAACAATGATATGTCATACCAAACTTGGATGTAGTTGATGAAAGCAAAGTATTTGCAATATCATGACGAATGTTTTCCAACAGTTCTAACATGTAAAGATTAGGAAAAGATCTGAAAGAATCGATGCACTAAGCTTATTGAAGCCTAGATGGGTAGTTTTTCCTGTAGAACCATTAAGGTTTAAAATAAACTCTCCTTAATTGAGAATAATAAAAGTTTTCAGTTACATATATAAGTTGATGTTCCCACGATTCAAGTATAATTGATATGGTGGAAACAAGGTGCAGGTATGGATTTTTGGATGGAATTTATGGTGTCAACCCATAGAATTTTTAGTTTTTCATCTGGTTTCTAGCAGAATATGAGAGATTGACTCCACTTACATGCTGCTACTTAAAGGGTGCATTGTTGGGTTATTCACCCAGTTCATAAATTTGGAAAGCACCTACAAGGCCATATATCTACAATTTAATAACAAATTACAACAGTAAAACTGATGAAGAAGTACTAGTGGCGCTCTCATAGGTATAATACGAAGTTAGTTTTTAGGCCACATTCTCTGTGTCAGTGGATGTAGTCTTTTTGTACTTGTAACCGCTAGCTAAGGTAATGAACATGCCCAGATTGAGCACACTCAAAGAAGCAAGAAGCCAATAAAAGTAATCTAAATGAGATCTGTTCAAGTTTTTTGCAAACCAGCAATGCTCCTCCTTTCCACAAGTAGCCTTCTCAATGATCAAAATGAGGAGACTACTGAGGAGACTACCAACTCCTACAACACTCAAATAGACAGCAATACCCAAGCTTTTCATTGTGTCTGGCATCTGATCATAGAAGTATTCCTGCATTCCTACAATTGTAAACACATCAGCCATGCCAAAAAGAACATATTGTGGAAGCAGCCAAAAAACGCTTATTGGGATTGTTGCAGAGGGTTCGTCTATGAGTCCATTATCCTTTGCTGCCTTGACCCTTTTCATTTCTATCCCCGCAGCAACAATCATTGAAATGGCAGAAATAAACATACCAGTGCCTATCCTTTGGAGCAATGTTATACCCCTCTCATTCCCTGATAATCTTCTCGCAATTGGAACAAAGATACGGTCGTAGAAAGGAACCAATAGGATAATACATATGTTGATAAAACATTGCATACTTGCTGAAGGGATCACAAAATGCCGACCAATCTTTCTATCCATTGTGCTGCCCTGTTTTGTGAAGAATGTTGAGGACTGCGCAGTGACAACGCCGTACATTAAACATGCCATCCAAATGGGTAATATCCCCAGAAGGAGTTTTACCTCTTCAACTTGTTCGAGTGTGCAAAGTCTCCAGTTGCGTGCTGTTTTGCACTCAAAGTCTAATTCATCTTCAATTGTTGCTTTGTCAAGGAACCTGAAAAAGCAAGACTACAACATTCATCAAAACCAAAAATCTCCCAAGCATATAGGGCTAAAAAACAAACAAAAGTGAAAACTTCCCAAATGCTGTTACTAAACTAGAATTTAAAATTGCATCAAACATTTGTTTGGCATGCTTGTAATGGAAAGTTGGTAGACATCTTGAATTCCCTTTAAACTCAGCAGTATACCAAGGTCCGTTTGGTCCATTTCCAGTTTGAAAGCAAAAGAATGATCTATGTTGCAATTATGTGAGCCTGAACTCTAAACTAGAATTTTGGGCAAAAGTGATAGCATCATAGCACTAGATTTAAAGCAAGTAGTACCATGGAGTGCTTACGTGTGATTGTTTGTTTGCAAGAGTTGTCTTCTTGATTCTGTCAAAACCTCTTCTTCTTGACTAGAAGATGATCGGTTCTGTTCTCGGAAAGGAACAGGGGCATTCCGTTTGTAGAATGCCGCAACAAACACATGAATCACTCGAGTGAGAGGGCTTCCACTAGGCAGTTTGTTTCTGTAAAACCTAGTCCCACACAAGAACACTAGAATCGACATTGCCATGGTAACAGCAGGAATGCCAAATCCCACACCCCATCCGATATTATCTTGGACATACACGAGGCCAGAGACCCCTGCAAGGGCTCCCAAGCAAATACCAAAATACCACCAGTTAAAGAATGAACTTTTGTGCTGCTTTTCTTTAGGGTTTTCATCTTCAAATTGATCCGCACCAAAGGCCTGTAGAGATGGTTTGTAACCCCCTGACCCCAAAGCAACCAAGTAGAGTGAGAAGAAGAAAAACCCAATCTTAAAATGTGATGTTCTGAGTATGGAGCAAGACTCTGACATATACTTGCATAGTGAGGGCTTCAGACTCCTGAGGGAGGCTGATAGAGTCACCAAGATTAGCCCCTGTCACGTTCCATTGTATGAAGTGTTACTTGGATATGTTAAAAAACTTGAAAATGAAAACATAATCACCTATTTTGAAAGCAAATGGACATCTGATTCAGTTTCGAACAAGTGCATATTCAGTTTCAATATTCACAAGAACTCCTAAATCTGTAGATAATACTGGTTAAGGAATTTTTTTCCAAGTTACTCTACCCATTGATTGTAACGTTAAGGAAAAGGATTTTGTGAAGGAAAAGAATACTAACAAGTAGATAGACAAGCGAAGAAACAAAGATTGTCCAGTACCGACCCAAATATGAATCAGCAACAAAAGCTCCCAAAAAAGGCAATATGTATTGTACCCCTGACCATATATTCACATTGCTTGCAGCAGTTGCAGTGTTTTCATTCAAAACACTCGTGAGATAAGTCATCAAATTTGAAGATATGCCAGCATGAGCAAACCTTTCTGCAATCTCCACCCCTGTTATTAACAAATAAATTTAATGGTTGAAAATTGCCTCTGAATAGATAGACTCCTCAAAACCAAAAGAAGAAAAGGGTTGGTCATGTTGATGCAACAATCTACAATGTCTGAGTATTAGAGGACATGTAGTCCAGTGATACCAATTAGGAGGTAATTAGGACGAGTTCTAGTTGAGCCTTGCAAATTATCAGCTTAAAGTAAGATTTTATTCAATATATTCAGAAAGAACAACCATATAAAAATCTATTTTTCTTGAAACAGATACTCAACAAAAATAACTATGTACCATCTCCTCTTATTTAAGAAGAACTAACATCTAGACCCTCCTTCAAGTTTAGGCACGTTAAAGAGAATACAAAATAACTGTTTCTTATTCTATTCCTTATTCCTGCTGTAAAAATAAAAACATGAGAGTAGAGAGGACTCATATCAGTGTAAACCAGCTACTATATTCTAAATTGTCAACGTGGTAAAACAATTTCCATTAGAAGTTGAGCTTGAAAATATTAATCCAAGAGATCTATTCTATATTATGTGTTTTCAACGTCTGTCGCAGATTTTTCACAAGAACTCTTAAGTGCTGGTAACAATTTTGTAAAACCTAGAAAATAGTAGACCCACAACGGAGAGCTTATTCATGCACACCAATTATGAAAAGGGATGCCTTCCATGTTCCACTGTGAGCTCTTATAACAGGGCGGCCATGAAAATTCACTGATCCATCTTTAACAAACTCATCTGATGAGTAAAGTTCTTCCATTGCTTTTGCTTACTACATACAAATAGTATATCTTTCTTATAGGTGGGACTATTTTTTCTACAAAATCTATTTGTTTGGATTGTTGGGTGGAATCTAATTAAGAACTGTCCCATTTATAAAAAGTCTACAGATCGTCACAGTTCAATTTTAATAAGTGGGATCACAGTAATTGTCGTTAGGTTTGACCAAAGTTTACTTCATGTTCAATTCTTGGTAGGTTTTTTTTATTGACAATGACTTTTATTTTAAATTTTAGCTTGACAAAGTAGATGACTTTTGGATTGTATTTACAGAACTTTGGATTTTATTTACAGAATTAGGAAATTTAACTTTGACAAAGTTTATAATAAGTTATAATCTATGTAGAAGTTATTTTGATTGATCAACATAATTTTTAACAAATAGATAGTTGTTAGGTTGTATTGACAAATAGACAATTGTTAGGTTTGATAGACAAATTAATTTGACTAAAGAAAAATTTGTTTATAATAGTATAATAAAGAATCATTCAATAAATAAATTTGACAAGTTTTCGTATATTGATGAGGATTGAAGATTAGACATTTGAACTCCATTCCAAATTTAATGGAAGGGTAGCTATTTGAGATGTTCTTGAACAAAAAATGTCAAGAAGGTTAGCTTGCTTGAATTCCACCCCAGAAAGTATTGTAATGCCCTGCAAAGGAACCCTTAGAACCAAAGGGTAAAACATGCATTTAACAATTTTGTCTTGAATATAAGTTACCATAACATAAACATTATGTACCCAAGTGCATCACATAAACATATCATATGCAATAAACCACATCTCAAAGATAACATCAAAACATCACATATTTGTACGCAAGTGGAAGTCCTAATAAGCCCCTCAAAATTCGATCTAGGACCTTTGGATACCCAGTGAGAAGTATATGGCAATGGGAGGTGACCTGAGAGGAGCTGGGGATGAGGAAGTGGAGGATATAGATTAGACCCCCTTGTAGGAGTTGATGAAATCCAACTCCGCAGTCGCCAAGATCACCTACATGCAAATAGCTTGTTGAAGAGAAACCGAAAGAGCAAGAGCAAATATTTCACAATAGGAAAAATGAGATTGCTATGTGAATGGAATTTATTACAATGAGAGAGAGACCGTTTAAAAAGGCCTCATGGAAGCTTGTAGAACAAGCTGGAAGGAGGTAGAGGACAAAAACGACAACTCAGCACATATCCTCAGAAAGTGGAATATGCTAAAAAAGGAGAAAACTCCCGAGTTGTCAACAACAACCACTACATGCATTAAATACTAAATATGCATTAACCTAAGTAAGCTTAAGTAATAGAATAAATAATTAATAATTAATTATTTACTCTAACACCCCCCCTTAAGTGCAACTTAGGGAAATGCCTTAAGCTCACAAAACTAAGATGAAATGCAAAATGGGTCCCGGCAACGAGGCCATGTTAGGTACCCATGTACAATGCAACCTCTGTAAAACGGAGAAAGAGGGAAAACCCTGTGGGAAAAACCCTCCTCCAAAAAGAGGTAAAAACAACATGCTAAAAAACATGAAGTGAAGGAAGGAAGGCCTCAACCAATCCCCCCAAGGACAACTTCCGCCAGAAATGTTTCAAGAGACTCTCTCAAAACCATAAGTACAACCAGCCCCCCCATGAGAATAGACACCAAGCCCCCCCCATAATGATGGAGTTCCTGTAGAGATGATCGAACCAATGAAATTCCAATTCGGAAGGAACAAAGGTACGTAACAAGGAAATCCCTGCGCGAGAGGAGCAATTGGAAAGCCTAGCTGATGTCCAGAAGAGAATGTATGAGGAACCGAAACGGGAATTCCCAAGGCAGGTGTGATGACATTGTCATGAATGTCCATTGAAGTATCTGCAACAAGTGTACCTGGAGTCTCAATAAATGAAGCTGGAAGATCAGGTAGAGCGGAAGGAGAATCTTGTAGAGAGGAAAAGCCCTTATCTGGTTGTGGTGTGGCAGTCAAAATAGGGATCTCAGGAACAATACAAAGGTTCAAGTGTCCTGACTGCACCACACGATGCTCCCGCGAAGGAGATGGTGGACCAAAGTGTGAGAAGGTATAGAGATGAGTGGAAGGATCAACTGCCCCTGTAGCAATAAGATCTCCTGTAGCACGATCTCGAATGAAGACTGAATCAGTAGTGAACTCAACTGTCTTCCCTGATCCACTGCGTGTAATCTGAGAAATTGAGAGAAGGTTGGCAGACAAAGATGGAACATACAATACATCATTGAATATACCATCTTGGATGTGAACTGAACCTTTCCCACAGACTGGTAATGCAGTGTTATTCCCCATGAGAATGTGAGGAATAGGAGAAGCCTCAAGAGTGGAGAAGACACCTTGAGAAGATGTCATATGGTGAGAAGCACCTGAATCCAGTATCCAAGGAACCTGTGAAGAAGATGCAATAGAAGCTTGTAATGCATGACCCTTTCCAAGATCTGATGTAGATGTTGAAGAGGTGGAAGAAGCCTGAAAAGAAGACCCTTGTGAGGTAGAAGAGGATGGAGAGGAAATAGTGCTCTTCTGAAAGAGAGCGTGCAAATCAGCAATCTGTTTCTCATAGCCATCACATCTCTTCTGAAAACAACGTGCCTCATCATGAGATCCTTTCCCACAATAGGAACAGGTAGGAGTTGCGGTCTTCTTTTTCTCCTTCTTGTTAGAAGATGATGAACTAGTAGAAGAGGGATCTGATAGCTGCTTCAACTTCTGTTCCTGTGTAACCTTGGAAAGCAATACCTGTGACTGAGAACTTGAAAGTGAATCCATTTGAGTAATCTTTGATTGTTCACGGGTTAACCGATTACAAAATATCTCAAATGAAGGCATCCTATGTCTATCACCCAAGGCATCCATAGTGGAGTAGAAAGTGGAAGAGAAGATCTGATACTGTCCCTTTAACTTTGAGAGTACCAAAAAGATACACTCATCATCTGTTTTGTTCTTCCCACATCCCTGCAAAAGTGTACGTAGAGATTTGAACTTCATCAAGAAGTCCTCAATGGTGGGAAAGTGATCAGGTGTCAAAGAAGTCAATTCTGCATCTAGCTGAAGTGCCCGAAACTCATTTACTTGTCCAAACAAAGTCTGAAATCTTAGCCAATAAGCCCGTGGAGTAGTCAAACCATCCAAGTGAAACAACAAGCTGTCTGAAATGTTGAGTGCAATAAGCCCCATGGCTTCATCCATCTTGTTCCTGTGTTGTAGAATCTCAAAAGGTCATTGGAGATTGGGCTGATGCTCATCCAGACAAGACCATATACCTCTTGACATTAGAAGTCTAGTCATTTGTGCCTTCCATGTGTGGTAGTTGTGTGGTGTGAGACGGGATATAGATGGATCCGCCATTGAGAGAAAGAAGAAGACGGAAGTAGAAGGGTCTTAACTGAAGTAAATTACAGAAAAGAAAGACACCCCCCCACAAACGTACAAAAATATCTCCCAAATACCACAAAAAAACAACTAAGGAGAGCAAAAAAACTGGAAAGGAACCTGGATTTGTTGTGCAGAAAAAACCTCTACTTTGACACTAAAAATGGAAGCTCAAACGAACTCAAAATCGTGCTAAACTAGCACCAATGCGTCCGTCTCTGAGTCAGCTTTCCGACGCTTCTTTCGGATCGGAAAAAGACCTCTGTATGCTCAAGTTATAGCCAAAAAACCGACTGCTGCTCCAAAAATGCACTTGCTGGAAAATTACAGACAGTGGCATAAATTTGACGGCCGTATGCCTGTCACAGACCAGTCGCCGGCAAAAAAATCCGTTTACCGGAAAATGATGTCACTGCCCGGAAAATGACGTCAGCGCACCGGAATATGACGTCAGCAGAAGCCACGTGGCGGTCGGTGGTTGGAGAGGCCGCAGGGCGGCGGAGCAGTGGAAACCGCCGGTGGCAGTGGCGCCCGGGAGGAAAACCCGGCGGCGCCGCTGTCTACAGTGGCGGAGGCTGCTGCGCCCGGGCGGCGGACAGGAGGAGGCCGGGCAGTGGCGGAGCCGGGAGGAGCCGCGGCAGAGCGCGGGCGGCGCTGCCTGCTGCGGCCGCTGCGGGCGGCGCGCGGGTGGCGCGGCGGCGGCCCCGCGGTGGCGCGGCGGCGGCGCCCGAAATAAAATATTTTTTAAAAAAAATTCGCGCTGCGTCTGTACGATCCGTACGGCAGCGAACCCGGGATCCTCAAAAAATCGCCAAAATTGCCCTGTCTCCAAAAACGAAAAGCTTTATATGAATCTTGACTGCAAACGGCCTTCCGGATCCAATGGTGATGCCCGTTTGGGCTGAAAGTGCTCCAAAAATTTGCTCTAGCCCTGATTTGAAGAAAAAATGCACAAACAAACTAGGGTTTGTGACTTCGAATCACGGCTTCACAAATCCTTCAAACAAGAAGCAGCAGGGAGGCTCTGATACCATGTAGGAGTTGATGAAATCCAACTCCGCAGTCGCCAAGATCACCTACATGCAAATAGCTTGCTGAAGAGAAACCGAAAGAGCAAGAGCAAATATTTCACAATAGGAAAAATGAGATTGCTATGTGAATGGAATTTATTACAATGAGAGAGAGACCGTTTAAAAAGGCCTCATGGAAGCTTGTAGAACAAGCTGGAAGGAGGTAGAGGACAAAAACGACAACTCAACACATATCCTCAGAAAGTGGAATATGCTAAAAAAGGAGAAAACTCCCGAGTTGTCAACAACAACCACTACATGCATTAAATACTAAATATGCATTAACCTAAGTAAGCTTAAGTAATAGAATAAATAATTAATAATTAATTATTTACTCTAACACCCCTTAAGGAGGCAACTACAGAGAGCCACATCAGAGTGACCACCATCAAGGGGTATCACTATGTGAGTGTGGGGCTGTGTCACAAGGTTCGCCGAATTTTCGGCATGAGGTTTGAAATTCGGCGAATGTATAAAAAAAATTAAAGTTCGAAAACGTTCGCATCAAATTCGTACGAGAAAACTGGCCAGGGCAAAATTTATCACTATGTTCTTGGAAATCGTCTATTCTTCAGTGGCTCTCCGTCGCTTGTGGTTGCTTCATTGGTGGAAACACTGCCTGACTTGGCATTGCTCGGAACCCTTGCGTTGGTGTTGGTTGCTTACTCTCTGCCGAAGTTGTTTGCTCTCTGCCGAAGTTGTTTACTCTCCGCCGAAGCTGTTTACCTGCCGAAGTTGTTTACTCTCTGCCAAAGCTAGCTAACAGGCCACATAGAGCTAAAATGTTTAAAATTTCTGAAGTTTTTCAATGTATTTAAAACTTTACATTTTACTATAGGTTTTTCGGTTTCATTTATTTATTTATTGTTTATTTTAGAGTTACGAATGTTTATAACATGAAGTTCTAATTTGTTTACTTATTATTATTATTATTAATATTACATCGCTTTAATTTTATTTATTATTTTAGAAGTTAAAAGTTTAATTGAATATTATTTTTTTATTTTAATATCTAATAGTTAGTATTATTTTAATATACTTGTTAATCTAAATTAAAAAAATCATATTGTAATAAATAGTTTATTTTAGTTATTATTAATATAATTTATTGATTAATTTGTAAATAAGTAAATTAAAGTAATTTTTTTATTAATTTTAGAATGGATCATATATTTACATTTTTTTTGAAATTATACAATGCGAATTTATTGTCGAATTTTTTTCGAATTTTTGGACCTTGCCGAATTCGAATTCGAACCTTGTGACTTAGGTGTGGGGAGAGAGTAGTGCCTCCATGCCCCTAGAAGCATCCTGAGGTTTGAGCAATATCATAGGCTCCTGCTACTACCAATCCTAAATACTATTGGGGAGATTATAGTAAGAAATTTGATATTGAGTTTTAAAATATAGGTATGTATCTCATTATGTATATATGTTGGTAATAAGTTTTTGAACTATTGCATTTGACACAAGAAATCGGTTTAACCTTGTGGGTCAAGTTGTGAGAGATATGGCTCATGTAGCACGGATACCCTATCATCACAGATTACTTATGAATCACAATGAGATGTTGATCTACACAAGGACTTGTTCACACCTATGCAGATAGGGAGAGAGGAGTGAAGACACTTATGTGCGCACTGGATATGATGGAGAAGGAGTTAGTTGAGGCTAGATGTGAGCTTGAGATCTCGAGATGAGTCATAGGAGTTGTCAGGTGTCATTTGGGGCTATGAGATTTGAAGCACTTCCAAGAGACAGTCACGGCCCATGGGATCTCGTAGATATTCCTCTACTCCGTGACTACTTTTCTCATCGTGGGCCAAAGGGATCAGGGAGCCGACACCCTATGGATGATAATTGATTTGTTATGGTTATGTTCGTCTTTAGATTATGAAGTTCATTTTGATATTATGCTTGTATTTAGATTATGGGGGCTTCAAATTGCTAAAACAATTCGTTCAAAGGGGCCAAATATTTGGGGAACTATTAAACATTTTTTTGTGTGGAGGCAGTCCAGTGAAGGTATGAGGTCTGCAAGATACTAACAAACAAATGTCGTCACTTAAATGATTTAGAAATTTAATACACTCGCGCCTGAAACCTCTTTGGCTAGAGCCAAAGACTGAGGGGCATCTACGCCATCAAAATCACCTGGGGAATGATCCCAACCTCATTCCTTATGACGTCAACGCCTTGCACTAAACAAGACTTGATCACTGGTAGGTTTTTTGTGAGCCATTCAACTATTATACATTTTAGAAACAACCCTAGTTCTTTTTATAGTAAGAAAAACATGGTTTTAATGTACCTCGTGTAAATGTGGTTATTAAGGAGACTGAAGAAATGCTTCAACATGCAGGAGAGATTTATATAGAACACCAAAGAAAATCACCTCCCATGATCATCCTTTGGGTGATCACCTATTTTCCCACCAAAGAAAAAGTTTGAAAATTACTTTTTCTTTTCCCTTACATCGAAGATACAAGAAGGCAAGGGGAGAGGACACTAAGTGCAATAGCTAGTGTACACTACAATGTGCAAGCACACCAAACACTTTGCATAGATAGAGTCCATTTACCAATTAGAAGTCAAGAGTGATCTAAGTAAAAAAAATATGAAGTTTCAAATTACATGTATTTGTCCAAGATCTTGCAACAAACTCATTGGTACTTTTGAATAATATTCTCGACCACATGATCACCAAGACACTACACAAATTTAGACTAGTAACAAAAAATCCACTATCCTAATAAAATTTAGGTAATTGAAAGGACATAATGAAAACCAAAAAACCAAAAATTTACGAACCAACAATCCTTATCAAATGCAAATACAATCTAAACAAATGCATAGCTTGAATTAATTAATCAATTGAAAAATAATTGAAGCAAGCATGCAGGAATTAGAGAAAGTGCACAAAATCATATTTAAATGCAAAAACATGACCTACCAAATTATCGTGATTATTCAAACCAGCTCAAATAAAGATTTTTTTTGGTTGTTGTAAATGACCAATTGATAATTAGTTGTCAATTTCATCCTCTAACTACACTAGGTGATAAGTAAAGACAATATGTGGTTCAATTTCAACCCAAAATAGAAACATAAATTAACCAAACATATCAAAGCCCTGCAATTTCAATCAAATATATAAAAAGTAAACAAAATTGGAGTCAGATACAATCAATTGCATAGGAAATAGGGACAATTGGGCAACTTTTGAAGCAATTGCATAGCTAGGCTTAACAAGTGTGCAAATTTGGGTTGTAATTGCACAATATGAGTTGTGAGTGTGCATGGATTCAACCAAATGTACAAGTTGATAGGTCAATGCCCAGAGCCAATTCCAAATCTACAAATATACATAAAAATCCAAAATTTTAAAACATAGGGTTGGTTCACATCGGGTTCACCATATACAGATCCAAACAATCAAGGGATAAGATTCAAACACGATTTGCGAGCCACAAAAATCCATAACAACTATGTTAATCAAAATCCTTTGACCATAAGAATATCAAAACAAAATACATAAATAATAGTGTATTTCAAACCATATACAAGCATTTCTTTGCTGATGCCTAATTGTTTTTTCTTTATCCTCTATTGATATATTTTTATTTGTATTGACAAGCACAAAAATATAGTAAAAAGAAAGGATATTTGACAACATTTATGAAAGGATACTAGAAATCATGGTTGGTAAAAGTGAGAGGTGAGAGCATAATTTATAGATTTATGATCTAACATGAATGGGTTGGATTGAAGATAATGAACACAAAAGATTGAAATAAGAAGGCCAAGCAAAGGGAGTTGAATGAACAAGTGGAAAAAAAAAAGCTAGAGGACAAAATAAAATGAAAAGAAAGTACAATTAATAAAACTCATTTATTAATTATTCTATATTTAATTGTGATAAAAAGTGACAGAGGTACATAAATACATATAATTCATTTGTGCTTAAATGGGGACATGTCAAGTCAAAGGAGAAATGATTAAATAATTATTCTCCTAAGAACAAACTAATGACCTAGGTTAAATAATTATCAAAATAATTTATTCACAAGTGAAAAATATCCACAAAGGATAAACTATAGTAACATGAACAAAATAAATGATAAGATGAATGCTCAATTAAGGAAAAAAAAAAGATAAAAATTTGTTAACGGTGCAAACAAGAGGCCAAGACTAGATAGATGACACATTGTAAACCAAAGATACAAGCACTTACCATTTTTAGGTGTCTATAATGATCATCCTTCAACCCAACCTAAGCCTTGAGGGTTCATTCACAATGATCCTACCTATGTATGCTCTTACGAGAAAGATTTTACACTCAAATGTTAGAAGGAGTTCATTCTCCCCCTTATTGATATCTTTAATCTCTCTTTTACCTTGCCCATTAATTAAGTGAATATACTTAGTCTTTAATCCATTCTCATTAAGCGTTGGTTCTATACCCATCAATATCAATCCTTATTGTACAAACTTACATATATGCACAAGGGTTATATAAAAAATCTTACATATAGCGACCATCTCAAGCATACTACACATATACAAAAAGGAATTACAAAGATAATTGTAACAGCTAGTTACTGGCTCATATATACATCACAAAGATAATAGCAACTGACTCATCCATAATGGATATAAATCTCTTATTCATAATAAATCCCATAAAGAAAAGGAATACTAGTGCATTGTGCAATATATTGGGGGTCGGGTTCTTTTCCCCATTCTTATACAGATTTGAAAGCCAAGAAGATGATTTAGTGTATCTCATACTAAATTAAGGGTTCATACTCAGCCCAAACAGGAAGAGTATATAATCAACCAATTGAAAGAGGAAGCAATGCATACTACACTACATTGTAGGTTCATCCTCAATTCCAAGGATTTATACAAGTAGTGAGCCAACCTATCTCAATGGATTCCAATTTCAATTGCCTATAGATCACTAACAATAGTTTGTCCAACTAGGAAGTATTAGCTTTTGAGATATACTACCTAGTGACCTTAGTGATATTGTTAGTTGCCTTCTTCACAATTTTGGTAACACTTGGCATCTCTCTCTCTCTCTCTCTCTCTCTCTCTCACACACACACACACACACACACACACACACACACACACACACACACTCACACACACATTTTCATAGTTTCACACAATTATTTTCCTTTACTCCTCTCTTCTCTTCTATGCCCTTCTCTAATTCTTTCTCTTGTTCCAAATGAGTATGCATGGGGGGACCTTTCAAAGTGGGTTTTTTTTTTTTTTTTTTTTTTTTAGCGGGGGGGGGGGGGGGGGGGGTCGGGGGGGGTGTGTTCTACCTACTGTGTCTTATTCTTGCACAACTTACAAAATCAAATTGCCTTCAAGACAAGGACATCATAATAGATTTATGTCATGATCCTTCTTTTTCTTCGTGTGTTGAGAGTTTGCAATTATTTAATCGTCTATTTTCTTGTAAAAATTAGACAATACGATGAGGACACCTTGCCTTAGTAATTGCATGACACCTCCTAGATTATTTTAATGGTGCACTTAAATATATTTTCCGTCTTACATAAATTCACACTACTACTATGGAAGTTAGTCAAATAAATGTACCATAGTATATAAATTCATGCACCTAGTTTATAAGATATTCCTTGTGTTGGTGTAGTCTTATAAGCTAGTATGATTTACATCCAATTTCTCAAAGTGCAATCTTAAGTGTCACAACCTTGATTCAATGTGCAAGAATGATCCTTGTTACACAAGATTGAACTAACAAAATGTGTATATAGAGATTTATTCTCCTTTGCATTCCTTGTGTCTAAAGTTGTCAATGTGGCGTGGTGTGTACAAACAAACATATTGGAGGATATTTCTAGATTATTATGGTCGAGTTATTTTTTGGTCAACCCCTTAGACATGCTAGCTTGTGGTTAAGTGTAATGTTTGTAGACAACATGCACAAATATATAAATCTCAATCCAATTTTGATTCATTTTCTCTTTCATACATTGAAGTGTACTTGTATAGCCCTCTTATTTCTAGGTTTGTACAAATGCTACAATGTCTATAATAAATATAATAACAATTCATTAAATAAATTAAATTGATTAATAAAACTTATTAGTATAAAAAACATATATTTAAATTTTTACGTTTAACATTTTGAATTTGAAATCTAATCTAAAATGACTTGAAGAAGAGCTTGTAATAAAATATAATAGAAATGTATATAATTGAATACAAATAGACGATAAATGATTGATAATTTTTTTAAAAATTATATAGAAAAATTGAATAGCCTGAAATTCAATAGTCTAACCTTACATTTCAAAAACTTGTCAATTTCTATATCATTTCTTAAACTTCGTTTTTTAAAGTTTAAAAGAATAGAACAATAATTGAAAAATCATGCCACCTAATAAGAATGAAATGTCATGTCACCTAACAAAATATTGCCATTAAGATTTGATCTTCCAGTCAAACTCATTGACCCATATACTCTGGCTTCTGATGTTATAATAATAGTTTAAAAAATAAGTTTAACTCGGCCCAACGATCCAGACTCCATACATTATCTCCAAAATCATAACATGGCCTCTTCCCTCGCAGAGAAACACCCACTACTTGTTTAGAGACTGGTCAACGGCAATGGAGGAAAATCACTCATCTGAAGAGTTTGCTAAAGATGGATCAGTGGATCTCCATGGCCACTATGTTATCAGAGCTCACACTGGAACATTGAAGGCATCCCTTTTTATAATTGGTTTGTATGAATAAACCCTCTTTTTTGGGCTTTTTCAAGGTTTTCCAAAATTAATATATTTTTTCTGAAAAACTTGTGACATAGAGTTGATAACATCAGTGTTTGGAATCAGATTCAGTACAGTGGCAATTTTGACGCAAGTAGTTGATTTACACTAATTTTATCATATTTTAGGGTTTTATTGATATTCTGAGAAAAAAACAACTCTGGCATTCACTTTAATTTGTCTTGTACTCGATGTTAGGCTTTAAATTCAGCAAATGAGAGGGAATGGAACACAGTTGTTTTCTTTCTTGATGTGAATCGATACAGATATTATTTTATGGTTGTTCTTTCTGAGGCCGTTGAATAAAATCTACTTGAGCTGATAATTATTCAGTTATAACCCATCCTAATGACCTCCCATTTGGTGTACTTTTATATCGCAACACTGAGCTACATTACCTTTTATACTTTGACAATGTAGAAAGTTCTATCACAACCCTTTTCTTCTTTGCTTTTGATGAATCTGTCAATTTACAGCTGTTATATCTTGATCTCGTCCATTTTGTTCATTTGCTACTCACAGGGGTGGAGATTGCGGAGAGGTTTGCTTATGCTGGCATAGCTTACAATTTGATAACTTATCTCACAAGTGTTTTAAATGAAAGCACTGCCAGTGCTGCAAGCAATGTGAACATATGGTCAGGGGTGGCATCCTTGTTGCCTTTTTTGGGAGCTTTTGTTGCAGATTCATATCTGGGTCGGTACTGGACAATTCTTTTTGCTTCACTCGTCTATTTGCTTGTCAGTATTCTTCTCCTTATCAGCAAAATACTTTTATTTTGTCATTATTATCGATGAGGAGAGTAAATTCGAACATATTTCCCAACCAGTCTAATGTCACTCTATTTTATGATGTTTGTAAGTGAAAGCCAAAAATGGGAGCTATTTTATATACAATAGGTAAGGACGATACTAATATCTCGACTCATTAGGACACAACAAAGTTACAAACCCCCAAAGATTTTAATATCATGGTACAACCACTTGAACTAACTTAATCAGCAGTGTAAAGAGTTAGTTTTGGCTGTTTTTAAACATACATATGTGTTCTAAGAAGCTCATATTGAAGACAAACAAAATTGCATAAAAGAACATTAGAAGACGTCACCAGCTAAACATAGAGTAACATAGCACTTGAGGGATCACAGGACAAATAACAAACCCTAGTAGTCTGTTGGTATCTATATCAACAATTAACATTACATGTTGCCCAAGAACCTTGTTTATTCTGATGACAAAGGATCCATATTGGAATTTTAGTTAAGGAGCCATGTTTGGTGCATGTGTAAAACAATAACAGTGGGCATCTTGCCAAAGATCTCAGTTAGGCCTTTTAATTAAGCAGCCATATCTGTTATATGTATGAATCAACAACAAATGTAGATCATACTGGACTCAAAAACTCAGATTGGTCTTTTGGTTCAGCACCCATTACTGCATGTGTGAATGGATAACAAGGAAAATGTCTACCTTGCTGAAGATCTTGTTTGGTCTTTTGGCTTAGGACACATATCTACAAATCTGGGAGTTCTTGTGAATATGGAAACTGAAGACCGTACTCTGAATTTGTGACCATGTTGGAAAGTGGAAACTGAATTGGAGGTCCATTTGCTTTCAAAATAGCTGAATATATTTCCATTTTCCTGTATTTTAACCATGTTTGTTATATTCAATTAACATGTCATATAATGGAATGTGACAGGGGCTAATCTTGGTAACTCTATCAGCCTCTCTCAGGAGTCTCCAAGCCTTATCATGCGGTTATAATTCCAAGTCTTGCTCCAGAGCTTCAAATTTTAAGATTGGTTTTTTTTATTTCTCACTCTACCTGGTTGCTTTGGGACAAGGAGGTCACAAGCCATGCCTACAGGCCTTTGGTGCAGACCAATTTGATGACGAGGACCCAAACGAGAAAAAATATAAAACTTCATTCTTTAACTGGTGGTATTTTGGTATTTGCTTGGGAACTGTTGGAGGGGTCACTGTCCTTGCATACATCCAAGATGATATCGGATGGGGTGTGGGATTTGGCACACCTGCCATCACCATGGCAATGTCACTTATTGTGTTCTTGTGTGGGACTAGGTATTACCGAAACAAACAGCCTAGTGGAAGCTCTCTCACTCGGGTCATCCATGTGTTTGTTGCAGCATTCTTCAAGCGGAATGTTCCTATCCCTTTCCGAGAACAAAATCAATTAGCTTCTATTCAAGAAGTAGAGCTTCTCAGGAGAGAGACAAGACGACAACTCTTGAAAACAAACAAGTTCAGGTAAGCACTCCATGGTACTATTTGCCTTGAATCTAGTGCCATTATATTTAAGCAGAATGTTGTTTTAGAGTTTAGGCTCAAATTATTGCAACAGAGATTTTTTTGTGTTTTCAAACTGGGGAATGGGCAATGATTTACTGATGAAGCTGAAGGGAGTTTCAAGATGTTCCCTTAGCTTCCATTCCAGGGCAGTCCAAAATCCAATCAGAAGGGATATTGGATGCAATTTCTTGACTTTTCATCTAAGCTAGGAAATCGATGTAGACAGCAATAGTATTTGGGAATAATGCTAGTTCAAGTTCTTCAAGTTCTCATTTGTGTTTGTTTTAGCACTATATATTTTGGAGATTCTTTTCAATGAGTGTCCCAGTCTTGTTTTCTCAGGTTTCTTGACAAAGCAACGATCGAAGATGAATTAGACTTTGAGTGCAAAACAAAACGCAATTGGAGACTTTGCACTGTCCAACAGGTTGAAGAGGTAAAACTTCTTCTAGGCATGTTACCTATTTGGTTGGCGTGTTTGATGTATGGCGTTGTCTATGCACAGTCCTCCACATTCTTCACAAAACAGGGTAACGCAATGGACAGAAAAATTGGTCAACATTTTGTGATCCCTTCTGCAAGTATGCAGCTATTTATTGGTATACCTATTATGCTATTGGTCCCTGTCTATGACCGCCTCTTTGTTCCAATTGCAAAAAGATTAACAGGAAATGAGAGAGGTATAACATTGCTCCAAAGGATAGGCACCGGTATGTTCTTTTCTGCTTTTTCAATGATAGTCGCTGCAGGGATAGAAATTAAAAGGCTCAAGGCAGCAAAGGATAATGGAGTCCTAAGTGTTTTTTGGCTACTTCCACAATATGTACTTTTTGGCATAGCTGATGTGTTTACAATGGTAGGGATGCAAGAATACTTTTATGATCAGATGCCAGACACAATGAAAAGCTTGGGTATTGCTGTCTATTTGAGTGTTATAGGAGTTGGTAGTTTTTTGAGTAGTTTCCTGATTTTGGCTACTGAGAAGGTTACTTGCAGAAAGCAGGATCAATGCTGGTTTGCAGACAACTTGAACAAAGCTCATTTGGATTACTTTTATTGGCTTCTGGCCTCTTTGAGTCTACTCAACCTGGGCATGTTCATTACCTTAGCCAGCTGCTACAAATACAAAAAGACTGCACCTTCAAGCACAGAAAATTCTACCTAAAAACTAACTTCATGTTATGAGAGTTCCACAAGGACTGCTCAATCACTTCTAATTTTGTAATTTGTTATTACAATGTGCTTTCGACATTTCTGATCTGGGTTAAAAACCCAACAGTGCACACTCTGTAGGTAGCATGTAATGGGTTGACACGATAAATTCCATCTGAAAAACCATACCTCCACCTTGCTTCCACTGTATCAGTTATATCTGTAACGTCATTTTATTTATATAACTATAAACAAAAATTTGTTATTCTCTTAATTTGTAATCCTACGGACAAAACTATTCATCTGGGATTGAATATGCTTGAATATGCTGGGTGCATTGATTCTCCGAATTGGCTATGCATCCGACAGAATGGCTGAATATTTTAATTTATTAACTCTTAGAAATTTAAAACTCTTAGAAAATTAAAAAATAGTGAATTTATAAGTTTAATTTAATATTAAATAATAAATTAATATCTAATCTGTCCACTGGGTAGACGCCTTGATTCTTTTGGCATGTTAGAAGTCTTGGAAAACATGCATGATGATATTGCAAACTTTTCTTTGATTAACCACATCCAAAGTTTGCTATTATATATCATTCTTCAGGATTTTTTTAAAAGAATATTTACCTTCCCAATTCATTGGGAAGATATTATTTAAAAATTTATAGTATGAATGATTTCCTGGCTACTATACTACATTTTTATTTGGCTGTAAAATTCATTTAGTCTGCATGCTTAAAAGATTTTAGAATTGTTTTGGTAATTGAATTATCGGTAGCTTCTTCTATATCGAAATACACACACACACACACACACACACACACACGTATGTGTATAGGAAAGAGATGAACTTTTTACTGGTTCTCAAGAAGAGTTGAACTTACAAAGCTAAGAATAGTATCAATTCAATGTAGGAAAGGTGAAGTGGAAAGTAAATGAAAATAATAACATGTATAATAAACAGATAGGGATACAAATTTATTTAACATAAAAAGAGATAAAGAGAGAAGGGCTAATATGCTAGTAGAGAGAAGAGCACTACACAACCTTGCCTTTAATCATTAAGTGATTCAACATGAGAGGTGATTCCAGAGATAATCGTCCCCTATCAACAATATTCTAACCCTGCATTTAATTAGAAGCTCATTTGGCCAGACAATCAGCTTCTCCATTACGTTTCTTAGGAATGCAAATAAAAATAAAGATTCTGAAGAGCCACTTGACCAAAAAATTGCTTAATAACCAAAGCTAAATGCTAATTGAATCATCTAGCCACTATCATTCAACAAAATCACCACCATCCCATTCGAATTTACAAATAATCCTTTTACAACCAAGAGCACAATAACACTCCAAAAAATACAAATTGGCCAGAGCCTCCATGTAATTATTTGTATGAAGACTCTTATAAATTGGAAAAACAAATTGAACATCTCTTGAGCTATTAACCCTACTCCAACAATACCAACATGATCATGATTCCCTTGAGAAAAATAAAATAAGCTTGAGGATGTGTGCGTTATGAAATATCAACAATTTATTTTATTTGATCTCCCAAATAATAATCTCCTACTTGAGATTAAATAGAGTTTTATGCATTATTTTTTAATATTTCCTTGTTGCACTGAATTCCAGGCTATATTTTATCAAGTTTGTATCAAAGCAACCGAGGTGATATTGCTTATCCATAAGTAAAAATTTTGTTAACATATCAATCATCTTTTGTGTATATTTTCTCCAATTGTAGTAGACCATCATTAAGCACTTGGCAAATCCAGTGAAAGGCCAAACTTTTGGTAAGGTGAATCTCACTTTGGCTATCACAATTCAATACATAATTTTCTTGTTGCAAACCTAGTTTTTCCAAAAATCTCCTAATCCGAAGCATTTATTTTCCCACTTCAGTTGCTGCAACAACTTTTGTGGAAAATAGCCCGCTACTTTTTGTAACCTATATACCCATGAAACTACAGTTCTTGGGAAAGTATAAATATTTCCTCAACTGTAGATCTTCAAGAATCTATGTTACCTGCTACATCAACATTGTAAATCCTTCCAACAAGATATCAACATCCTTAAAACACAAGCAATGATTAATTGATCCCTTGATGTATCTTATAAGAATCCATTTAACTGTGGCCCAATGTTGAATGTCAAGATTTCTTCTTACAACTCCCACTAAATGTGTAATGTCAGGACACATATGCATACCATAGAATACATAAGATTTCTTATTGGAGAGGCATGTGGAATTTTGAATCTTTCTTCTTTTTTTTCAATACTAGTGGGACATTGATTAGATGACCAGTTAAAATGAGAAGCAAATGGTGTACCTGAAGGCTTTGCATTGGTCATAGTAATATTTTCCAATCTTCATCATTTATATTTTGTGGCTTCTTTGATTTTCTCTAAATCGACAACTCTAGATCTATGAAAGCGAGTATTTCTTCTATTTTTGATCTCCATATATTAAAGTGTGCCCCTATAAGCTTTTTAATAAAACTTATATACACCAAATCTGGAATAAAGGTTTAATAGGCTTTGATACCGGTTGTTACCAAAATATTGTGTGCAACCAAATACCTAAAATATTGCTCAAAATAAGTAAAATAACAATATAAAATAGACAACATAAATTTACATAGAAAACTCCAATTGCTTTTAAACCAAGAGAAAAGATCAACAACTCTTATTGATCACACAAATGTACATTAATCGTCACACAACAATTGTCAAAGAAACTAATGATATTGATTTTGGAAACTGGAGAAATTATCCACCAAACAACTTTTGAAAATGGAAACAATTTAAAAACTTATCTCCTCATCAAGAAATAATTTATTTAATCTAATCTCACAAATAACAAAGTGTTTATGAATCAATAAAGAAAGAGGTTTTCATACAAGAAAGAAAAATGCTCTAAAGTAAAAAATACACAATACTATGATATTGAAAATTAGAGTGATACAGTGCACAAATTCCAAGATGAACCAAATAAGGAGCAAGGCGCCTTTGTATGTTTATCATTGATTGTAAGATTAGCATCCATCAAAATTCAACATAGGTAAAACAAGTTAATTTCCTAAATTCAACCAAAACCACCACCAAACATAAATGAATTTATATCAAAACCATTGGTAATTATAAGTACTAATAGAGGAGATATGTTTTACATTTATAACTTGTTTACTATCTAATGTTCATTGAAAGTATTGAAATTAGTAGGATTCTACTTCTCCCACCTATTTAGGTAGAGCTATTGTATTTTTAGTAATTGTAATTAAAGATTTTTAAGTAGTTTGAATAAGAATCATATAAAATTTAAATATATTATTTAATTATTATTTTAGATCATTAGAAAAAAATGTTAATTATTATTTTAGTTCATAAGAAAAATATACATTTGTTTACTCAATGACATTTGGTAATTCTATAGAACTGATGGGTATCATCTAAGGTAAGTACCTTTTACTTTGTAGAGCATGTTTCATTTACATGAAGTCTAGTAAAACAATGCTTAATTGTCTAATGTCTACAATATTCTAACTCGACATTTGATTAGAAGCTCATTTGGCCAGATAGTCGAGTACTCCATTCCGTTCCTTAGGAATGTGAATAAAACTAACATATTCCAAAGAGCTGCATAAACAAAGAATTTGTTTAATAACAAAAGCTAAATGACAATTAACATCATCTAGCCATTACTCATTCAACAAAGTGACCACCACTTGGGATTTAAATTTACAAATAATCCATTTCCAACCAAGAGCACAACATACACAAAACTGGGAGCCTCCATATAATTACTTATATGAAGACCCTTATAAGTTGAAAAAAAATTGAACATCACTTGAGCTATCATGCGCTACTCTAGCAATACCAACATGACCATTATTCCCCTGAGAAGAACCATCATTATTAATTTTTAGAACTTTGTGAGGAATGATCCAACAACCCTCTCAATTTATCTTCCACAAAGGATGTGTGTATTGATTCCTTATGATTTTCCTAGCACTCGACACCGCAAGAGAAGGAATGTCTCCCTGAAGAGAAAAATGGAACCTATAATATCACACTCTCTAGGGTCCGCAACTCCAAAAAAGTCACACATACAATCTCACGAATGTAATACCCCAAAATTGGCTCATTGCTATGATACCAATTCTGGTCTATTTTGATCATTGCTAAAGTCCTATTTCATTAGATACATTCTTGATCTAACTTCCTACTTGACTTAATTGTCAGATGCAGAAGACCCTAATCTGCATTCATCACATTTCTTATTTAATTCCTATAGTACGTACTCATATTAGTCACATTAAACCTACTTGATTTAATTATAATTTAATTTAAAAGTATTTATACTTTATTAAATTAAATTATCTCCTAAGACTAATGTACTATGGGATTAAATTTATTTAATTTAATAAATATGCCTATCTTGATTAATTAAATGTAATTATTTAATTAAATGGGAAAGATATTTCTAATTAATTAAAGAAAATTATTTAATTAATTGGAAGGCTATTTTTAAATTAATTAAACAAAATTATTTAATTAAATAGGAGTAATTCCTAATTAATTAAATATAGTTATTTAATTAAATAAGAAAGTGTCTCTAATTAATTAAATGAAATTATTTAATTAAATAGGAAATATATTTATGAGAGCATATCTCATTTTATTAAATTAAATATCTCTCCAAAATCCTTCTTCAGTTCAAAAAGGGAAATTTCGAGTTCACTGTTAATAAAAAAGGAATTAAATTAGTTAACTCCTTATTCTACTCAAATTAAATCAGTTAACTCCTTATTCTACTCAAATTAAATAAGTTAACTCCCTTTAATTTGGGAATCTTCCTTTATGACTAAACTTCATCTTTAATCCTGACCATTGATTGAAATCGATCTCAACCATTGATGGATTCCAGGAAGGTCTATTTAAGAGACTCTCATCTCTTCATTTTGGGAGAGGATGAATTTGGAATTTGCATCAAATTGCCGCTAGAATTCATACTCACATTTGCTCACATTTGCTCATATTTTACATACATTTGCATCCTTAGCTTAATTTCATTTAGCATAATATGCATATGATCAATCTAGTTTCCTTTACTTGTTCTTAGATTAGAATGCATTTATCATTCTAGATTAATCTGCATAATCATATAGATTAATTTCATTTCTTAAATCCTTCATTCTTAGAGGGTCTGGTTGCTTAACACCTCAAATCTGAGGATATCTAACAAGCAATTCCCTTTAGATAGAAGGCAACAAGTCGCCTTGCCGGCTAATTTTCGAATGAACAATCCAATGTTCATTCTGGGATGAATCCGCAAATAAGGACCATGTTGAAGTGTGTGTGTTAGCATAGGCCGCATATTCACGCATACATTTTTGGCACCCACCGTGGGGCTAAGAAATCAATTTTCTAGCCTCATTCTTTTTGTTTTGCATTTTAGTTTTTTATTTATATCTTGTTTTGCAGGTTTGTCTTGTTACAGGTTTGAAGACACTTCGAGAAGACATCCAACAATGATGAGAAAATGAGCATTTGAGAAACCTCTTCCTCTTCTCCTCTTAATCTTCTTCTATTTCTCTTCTTTTTCTTCTTTTTCTTCCTTCTCATGTTCTAAAGTTAAATAAAAATAAATAAATAAAAATTGATCAAAATTCTTTTTTTTATCCTTTTTATGATTTTTCATAAAAATCATAGAAAGTAGACTAACTTGATGAATTTTGGTTTGAAATTTTTACTAAAGGTTCTAGACAATAAGAAAAAATCACATGCAAAATTTCAGATTTTTCTGATTAAAACTTTATTATATATATATATTTATAATGATTTTGTCATATGAAAATTATTTGAGCTAGTAAAATAACACGTTTTGATTTGAATTTTTTTTTGCAGATTTTTGACAATGTTTGGCGTCTACAATAAAAATTGCAAAATTTTTGGATCAAAATTGGATTTTTAGTAATTCGTTAATGATTTTTTCATTGAAAAATTAATTTACATAGCAAATCATCGAATTAAAATCTAAAATTTTTACTAAAAGTTTAGGATGATGTCCAAATATTGTAATAAAAAATTCAGTGTTTTTAGATTTAAAATATATTTTTATTAATTCTTTTATGGTTTTCCATAAAAAAAATTAATTTATCAGATAAATCTCAACATTTTGATCTAAAATTTTTATTGCCAATTTGGGACACTTTCTATAGACTACAGTAAAAATTTCAAATTTTTTGGATTATAATTCTTTTTTTAATAAATTTTTTACGTGTTTTCATAAAAAAAATATTAACTCATGATGCAAATCTTGGAATTTTAATCAATAATTTTTATTGCAGTTTTTTTTTGGAAAACAACAAGGAAGAAAGAAAGGCCATCCAAATATGACAAAAAAAAAAGAAAAAAAAGAAAAAAAAAATGCATCTCGCTTTTGCTAGCTTCGAAAATAGCACAAGAATTGTTAAAAATCAGGTAAAATCTACTAAGCGAGTTGCGAGGATCACCAGGTAACCTTCCTCAACTGATAACAATTCATTTGGATCTAAAAAAAACATCTCTCATGTCAAGCTTGTGTGTGTTTCCTTCCATGTTTTCATTTTACAACACATGCATAATTTGATACTAGGGTGTGATCTTCGTTAGTATTCATTTAGTAGGCTTAGGTACTAGTGATAGATTTAGATAGCTATTTTGGGTTATTGGACTTGCTAAATCCATTGTCCCCTCGTTTCACACTGTGGTTGCAAGATCATCACCACGTTAAAGGGGAGGGGTCTACAGGAAAAAAGCGTTAAATGCTCCATTAGGCAACCCTTTTGTGCTTTCTAGAACTCACTAGTTTCTGAGTTGTGGACTCGTTTTGGCTTGTGTGAGGGGTTAAATGTTTCGCATCTTTGGACTCACCTCGCATTAGTTAAAGCGTTAAGTGTACCACCTTGTGCTCTTTGACTACTTTTGGATAGATTTGCTTTCGGGAATCAACATCTGTACACACATAGTAATTAGGCCCCATGAACACGATTCGTGGATCTTGAGAGAGTGGGTTCCTAGTGAAACTCCTCTCTATGATGGATTCCTTGTAGGTGGGGAGGATACTTTGAGCATCTCACAGATAGATGAATCTTCAACTTGTTGATTGAGGCATCCTTTCTCCGGAGAGGTTGATAGATCACTGAGAGTTGATATCGTAGATCTTTAAGAGATACTCTTAATTTAGCATGTCAGATTAATCTATCTTCTTTGATTGGGCTAAAAGTGAAAAGGTGTCAAGACCTTGAATCTAGAAGCTAAGTCCCTTTGTGGTACACTATTATGAGTCGGTCACCTTTAGAGAGGGTTAACCATAGCAGACAATCCCTTTATAGAGAAAACTATGTTGACGGAACCTCGAGCAGTAACAGCCATTTTTGATGTGGTAGTGACAACCGCTATATAAATGTCCTTGTGGAAAAAATCTCCATGGGTGTGGTTCATTGTGGGTTGTCAGATCTCCCCAGCAGCTCTTGAAGATTAAGTTTTCAGACTGTGTTGAAACCTCGGTGCATCGGGATTGGAGGTCACCCCTGTGAGTCATAAAAGTTATAGAGTCAAAACATTACTAAAAACCTTAGAGAGACCAACTTTTATTTTCTAGGGATGTATGCATGATTGCAAAACTTTTTGAAAACATATACAATTAGCTCTCTTAGGAATCAGCGCGTACTAAGTCACTTGATTGTTCATGCGCAAGGTTGCTTTTGCCCTTGCTCGTTGTTTTCAGACATGCTTGATATCACCTACTTGCTATTCTATGTGCCTGTTTATCTGCTTGCTTACTAAAACGATCTAAAAAGTCCATAAACCTTGTTAAAATTAGTTGGTATTGTAAAACTGGTCTGCCTTCTTATGCGAAATCAGTTGGGTCTCGTGCAAAATCATCTTGTCCTACCATGAAATCATTTTGTTCTCGTGCAAAATTAAACCTCTATCATCAGTCTTCACACGACCTTGTGAACTTCTTCACGCAAAATTAAAACACTATTATTGACTTTCGCGTGATTCAAGAAACTTCTTCGCATGGCCTGTAAAGGTTTCTCGCGTGAGACTTTGTGTCAGCATTACTAATTTGGGTCTGTTTTAACTATCTGCAGCCTGCATGCTATCTTTTTTTGCATCCATTTATCGCTCTCTATCTGCAAACAGTCTTAAAACAGTGACACTTCACTTAGCCAAAGACTTGTGTCTTGTACTTTGACTAGAGTCATCTCATAAGTTTTTTTTGGTCCTTGTCTTAATGCTTGTCATACTTTGTTTCGCATTGGTCATAATCTCTGGCTGTTCTAACCTTTAAATTAGATCATTTGTACCTTAGTGAACAACATTCTTACTATTATCTTGTCCTTTTTGAGACTCAGTCTTAGTGTAGTCCTTGTCTAGGTTCTAGCTTCTTGTCCTTGTCTATGACTGTCACAACCAGAAGTGGCAACGTGTTTTATCCCTATAACCTTAGACGTGGTTGTGCTAGGGGTTGTAATCGCGTCAGAGGTCGCTTACCTTTCGTTACGCAATCTATATCCAGTTCGGCTAGTGAGGCATTTTCACGATCTCCCTCACCTGCCAGGTCATCTCGAGTTCAACAAACATTTTCAATAAATTTGCAACAAATTAGGAATCCTTTGTACCAAGAGGATACTGAGACAGGTAGAGGTCCTACATTCCCAAACACGATGTATGATCCTTTCTCCAGAGAACCTTTTGAAACACAACATACGAAAATTGACACGTTCCTATAATAACTAATCGTGAACCTAAACATGGTAGTCATAGTCGACATCAAGAACCACCTAGGAATGACAAAGAGAAAGAGAAAGACTATGACACCGATGAGGAACAAGAAGAGGTGGAAATACTCCCTAAGCACATAGCAAAATGTCAAAGAGAAAAAAACTTCCAAAAGGTCATGGGAATTCTAATCAACGAAGAAAAAGAAAAGTACTTTCTCAAACTTGCCCAAGAGGGAGCAAAGTTACCTTCTCATTTCAATGTGGAAACCATTGTCACACCTGAAGAAGAAACTGAGACTTCTAAACTCCAAAATCAATTGAAAATTATGCAAGATCAATTGGCTTAGATGATGCACAAGAAAGAGAAACCCATGAAGACATACACATTGGATACTCTTTGTTCATTTCCATTTGACAAAAGTATAAACATGTCACCTTTCCCATGAGGCACAGAGCTACCCAAATATGATAAGTACTTTGGTACTACTGATCCCCAAGATCACTTGCGAGAATTTGGTTCTTTGTCTATGGAGTTTATACATGATCAAACCTACCTCATGCATTTATTCCCTAGAAGCCTAGGTGGTCAGGCTTTGGAGTGGTTCTCACATTTACCTCTTGGTATCAAGATGTTTGACGAAATTGCCAATTCATTTGTTCAGCAATATTCTCATAACATATAACACCATGTCAATATTCGAGATCTATGCAACCTTAAATAGAAAGTTGGTGAGCCTTTTCTCACTTTCCTCCAAAGGTGGAGACAACTATACACTAAGTATTCTTGTAAAATCCCAGAAACGGAGAAGCTTGACATTTTCACTGATAACCTCTTACCTGATTTTGGGTATAGAGTCCAACTACAAGGTCCACGTACCTTTGAAGACATGATTACACAAGCTATCCGTATCGAAGAATTTATGGTCAAGGAAGGTGAACTCACTCTTCAAAGAGACGCAAAACAAGGTTCCACTTCCAACAAGGATAAAACCAAACATGTCAACAAGAACCGAGAAATTGTACATGATGGAGTTGTTGACAATGTCACACCCAAATCGGCTAAAGCAGTGTTTAATCTCACAGACTGCCTCAAAGCGACCAAAAATGCTGAGAAATCTCCCCCTAACAATAAGATGTCTGGGAACAAACCGAGAAACTCATGGACAACATGCCCTAAGCAAGAGTATACGCCTTTGGGAGAACCTTTGGATGTGGTTTACAAAACATTGCTACAACATAAGCTTATTTCACCAATGGATAACCCTCGTCCCTATGATCCACAACCATGTCCACATGGTGGACTGAGACCCCATTATGTGAGTATCACCAAAACAAGGGACACAAAACTAGCAACTGTATAAACTTGTGCCATAAAGTCCAAGACGTGATTGACGCTGGTGATCTTGTGGTAGATGGACATAACAAAAACTCAGATCACAAGGCATTCAAATAACCTTTCCCAGCTTATGAAAAAAGAGAGACTTCAAAACCAGAACCCTACAACAAGGTCAACTATACATATTCCAATGATGACAATGTCATTCACATGGTTGAACTTGTGGATTCTGAATATTGCGATGTTATTACCATCAAGGGAAAGCAAGATAATAACAAACCCAAGACACCATTTATCTTGAGGGGCCCTAATTTTGATGAAATGGATATTACGCCTTCACAACACTATGCTAATGCTGTTACTTGCTCACGTGCCAGGTTGGTGCTCAAAGGCCTTGCGCCTCCTACTTCAAATCCTGAACAACACAAAGACAAAGCCTTTGCTGGTCCATCTGATAAAGGTACAAAACCCACAACGAACTTGACCATAACCAGTTATAGTGTTCTCAATTAGCTAAAACAAACTAATGCTCAGATTTCCATCTCTGAGCTGCTTAAAATCTTGCTTGCTCACAGGAAGATTTTGGACAAAGCCCTCGCTGAGGCAAATGTTCCTCAAGATCTAGATCTTGAGTGATTCCAATCCATGGTAGGTCACCTAACCTCACCATATCTTATGACCTTCTCTGAGGAGGATGACAACTCGCTAAATCATCCACACAATCAACCTCTACACATTGAGGTTATGATCCACTAGACACATGTTTGTCGGGTACTCATTGATAATGGTGCAGGCCTAAATATTGTCTCTACTACTCTGCTTAGACAATTGAATTATTCTGAGGACTCTGTTGATCCTCGGCAAAAGATCACTATCAAAACGTATGATGAAGTGAAATGAAAGTTACTAGGTCTTGTGGTTTTACCAATTCACGTCGGTCCTGTCGAAAGGGATGTCACCTGTCAGGTGCTTGACATTCCCTTGGCCTACAACATTCTGTTAGGATGGCCATGGATACATGAGATGTGTGCTGTACCATCCACATACCACTAATGTATCAAGTTCCCATTTCATGGCTCCGAAGTTACTATTCCTCCCACTACTAGCTATACTTGCAATATGCTCAAAGCTGCTAAAATTTTTGTCCCTGCTAACCATGAGTCCATTGATTAACATGACAATAAACTAAAACAAATTGAACAGTCATTTAAACTGAAAGAAACTGGTATGGGAGAGTACCACATGGAACCAGTGCTATCATTAACATCTCTCCCAGAGTCCCCTCGACATTATGGGAGGCCCTCAGAAGCAAAGAAGCCATTCGTGCTGACACCTCAGACCAAGTTTAATGGCTCTTTTTTCAAGGCTATAGTTCCCTTAGAAGATGAAAGTGAAAACAGAGCCATTGCTGCATGGCTTTACAAAGAAGAGGCTCCAGTGGACCTAACAGAACAAGCTCGAGAAATCACTCCTAAGAAATATGGACTTGGTCTTAGGCATATGAAGTGTTTTGGTTACAAGAGAACTGGCCCTATTGGGTGTAATAAAAATGGCCTAATTGATCCTATCAAAACAAGAGCTCGAAGCAATAGTGATACAATAGGCCTAGGATTTAAGAAGGTCCCTTTGAAACTGAGTCACAAGCTGAGTCAGATACTCAAGAGGAAGAATCTAATGATGAGGATTCCTATCCGTATCCTATCCCTTATGATCTCACTAAATTCTTTGCTGAGCCAGATGACTTTGTGCCACGTGTTAGCACTGTGGATGATACTAGTAATTCTTCTAAGGACAATGCTGAGCAACTCAAATATCATTCAAAAAAGGGAGAATCTAGTCAATCCTATCGTGTTGAGTATTTGTGTAAGAATCCAAAGGATCAAGGAGACTATGTCCCTATCACTGTGGGAGATTTCTATAATCTCTCACCATGTAGCACTAATTCTAAGGAATATGAGTTTGACTCTCTTTCAGAAGCCACTACTGATAAAGACATTGACCAAGTGCATGTCTATGAAAACCAAATCGAAGTGGGTGAAACGTCTAGGGTTAGGCCACATGGGTTGGATTCAACTAGTGTCCTAGAGTCGTCAATTACTAATGTTCATACTCTGAGGCATTTGAACACACCTATGGACGAAGTCACCGTAGGTCTCAAATTGTTGGTCCACGCACTTAATGACTATACTGTGAACACAATTGAACCAACCACTACTCTCTCACTCACACATCTTGAGCTTATAGATTGGAACCCTAATACATCTAGTGAAGTCCCATTGTTCCAGAATGACTATGCTCTCGCTTGTTACCTAAACGCTATCGAACCTGTAACGTCTTCCACCAATGAGCACAACGTCAACATGACTGAGGCTAACATCAAATATCTCAGTCACACAATAAAAAAGAAAAAATACAAAAGATCCAATGGTGAAAACCACATTGTGGCAGTGTCAGATCCAAAAAAAGTAAAAACAAAAGACGTATCCAAGGGTGAAAACCTCTCTGAGGCACCTGCGGATGAGATATTTGATGTCCTTCCCAGTCACTTTCAGGAGAGATCATTAGTGTTAATAGAGCCAACATAGCCAATTAACCTGGGCATAGAAGAACATCCTCATATGATACATCTGGCGCAGTTACTGTCACTTGAAGAGAAGGAACAATTCATTGCCTTTTTCATGGAAAAGAAAATAAATTTTGCGTGGACATACTCTAACAGGCCAAGATTGGATCTTGATCTTATCATGCATCATTTGTCCATAGCACCAGGCATTAAACGAGTTAAACATAAGCTTCGAAAAATGCACCCTCATGTTGCATTGCTTGTCAAAACAGATTTGGAGAAACTCCTAAAAGCTGGTTTCATCCGTGCAATTGATTATGCTAAATGCATATCCAACATTGTTCCAATTTCCAAGCATGATAAATCTATTAGGGTTTGTACAGACTTTCATGATCTTAACTTGGCATGTCCTAAAGATGACTTTTCGCTCCCTAATATTGATATGATCATGGACATGATGGCTGGCTATGAGATGTATTCACTTATGGATGGTTTTTTTGGATACAATCAGATAAAAATTGCGCCAGAAGACCAGGAGAAAATGGCTTTCACATGTGCATGGGGAACCTTTTGTTGGAATGTGATGCCATTTGGTTTGAAGAATGCCGGTGCTACATATCAGCGGGCTGTTACTACAATTTTCCATGACATGATGCATAGAACCATGGAGGACTACGTCAATGATACCTTGGTCAAAAGCGCTAAACGCAATACTCATCTGCAAGATTTAGGACCCATCCTAGATCATATGGAAAAATTCAATCTTTGACTCTATCCAAAGAAATGTGCATTTGGTGTCACATCAAGGAAGTTGCTGGGATACATTTTTTTTGCAAAAGGAATTGAAGTAGATCCAGAGAAGGTACAAGCAATAATGGGCATGCCACCACCTCGGAACATCAGCTAGATGAGAGGGCTACAGGGAAGGCTTCAATTTATTTGCAAGTTTATTTTACAATTGGCGGATAGATCACAACCCTTTACAAAGACCTTACATAAAGGTGTGAAATTCAATTGGAGCCAGGATTGTGAGCAAAGCTTAATGCATATCAAACAATACCTTGTTAATCCACCCATCTTGATGCCTCCTATTCATGGGAAGCCTTTGCTTTTATACATTTCAGCCACTGAAACATCTCTGGGAATCCTATTGGCCCAGGAAGATAATTAAAAAAAAGAAAGGGCTATTTACTACTTGAGCCAAACATTGGTCTCTTATGAGAAGAACTATAGCATTATTGAGAAAGCTTGTTTGATAGTTGTCTTTGCTTCCCAGAAGTTGAGACACTACATGCTTACCCACACTACATGGCTCGTGGCTAAAATAGACCCACTAAAATAATTACTTAGTAAGGCAGCTCTCATAGGGAGATTGGCTAAATGGGTTATGATACTCAGTGAGTTTGACATCCAATATGTTGAACGCAAGGCAATTAAGGGACAGGAAATTACAGACCAGCTGGCTGAGGCACCCCTATAGAGTCTTTTGCCAATGAACATTGATTTCTCAGATGAGTCAATTCTAAGATTCACGCACCATACATGGGTTATGTTCTTCGATGAGTCCTTCACACAATACGGATCAGGTGCTGGATTACTCTTTATTACACCACAAAGATACTCATTGCCCAAAGCGTACAAGATTTTGTTTCCTTGTACAAATAACATTGCTGAATATGAGGCTTTGATCAATGGCATGAAAATTGTAGCTGAATGGAGAGTGGATCAGTTAGACATCTTTGGTGACTCTTAGCTTGTTATCAACCAGGTAAATGATGTGTATCAAATAAAGGATGAAAAAATAATTCCTTACAAGTGCATGGTTGATGACTTGAAGAAGTATTTTGCACACATCACCTTCTAGCAAGTTCCACAAGCAGATAATAAAGCAGCTGATGCCATGGCCACTCTAGCCTCCCTGCTACAAATGCCAGAAAATGATCTCTGACATGAGTTCTTGGTGGAAGCATTACACTACCCAGCCTATGACACACTTGATTCGAGGATGATCTATTCTATTATAGGGCAAGAATCATCCCGCTACCATCACATCTATTCCTACCTTCGTAATCAAACCATTCTGGAAGGTCTGACCCGGAATGAGAAATGTTACCTAATCCGTAATGCTTCACAACATGTCATTATTACTAACGATTTTTATAGAAGAGGTCTCAACAGAACACTCCTTAGGTGTTTAGAATCTGATGAGTCCAAACGTGCACTAATCGATGTTCACAAAGGCATTTGTGGATTTCATTCCAATGGCCTGACACTAGCTCGTAAACTCCTTCGTGCTGGTTACTACTGGCCCAAAATGGAGCAAGAAGCTATCAAGTATGCTAGGTCTTGCAAGCAGTGTCAGCTACATGGGAATCTCATTCACGCTCCAGCTAGAGAGCTGATTCCCTCTACTACAACATGGCCATTTCAACAATGGGCCTTCAACTTGGTGGGGCAGATTCACCCAACCTCTTCTAATGGACATAAGTTCATTATCACAGCTACAGATTATTTCATGAAATGGATAGAGGTAGTCCCTCTCAGAGTTGTTGATGGAAAAACTGTAATGCTTTTCATCATAAACTACATCATCTGTAGATATGAGTACCATCCTCAATCATTACTGACAATGGAGGATAGTTCAAGAATAAAGACCTCAAGGAACTATGCAAGAAATTCAAGATCACACAACATTGGTCTTCCATTTATTACCCCCAGGGTAATGGCAAAGTTGAGGTATCCAATAAGGCGATCCTCAAAATTCTTCATCGCACATTCAGTAAGTCAGGGAGAGACTAGCATCTCCAGATCAACCCAGCCCTGTGGGCATATAGGACAAGCATTAGAACTCCAATGGGCACAACTCCCTTTGCGTTGGTGTATGGGGCTGATGCTGTGCTACCAATAGAGGTCAAGATTCCTACCTTGAGAATCTCTATGAAGGGTCTTATCACTGATGACGACTATAGGATAGCTCGGCTTCAAGAGCTTGTGTTACTAGATGAGCAATGATAAGTGGCATGTGATCATCTGCGAGCATATCAACAAAGAATGACCAGAAGTTACAATCAGAGGGTCAGGCCACGTGACTTCTAGTTGGGTGACCTCGTCCTGAGAGAGAACCCTAAGAATCAATAACAACAAGTGCAAAAGGGAAAGTTCAAACCAAACTGGTTAGGTCCTTATATCATTACTGCCATATATGGATCTGGCGCCTATCAACCTTCCACAATCGAAGGAGAAGCCTGTCAACACTCTCCACCTAAAGCGGTTTTACAGTTGATTTAATCTCAGTAAGCTCTTTGTACATATCTATATGTCCTGAAAAAAATCTAAAAAATTAGAAAAAGTCTTGAAAAAATTGTTACCTTGGTGAAAACCTAGCAAATAGGCGCCTTCGTAACACCAAAAAAAAAAAAATTCAAAAAGAGAAAAATACAAAAAAAAGTGCCATTGGTGAAAACCTAGAAATAGGCATCATGGTAGAAAAAAAAGAGAATCTTGCCAAGAAGGTAAAAACCTAGTAAACAGGCGCCTCTTGTTCCCAATGCTCCATCTTGCAGCGCATCTTCTAGCTACTCTGTACAGTCGCTTTCATGCTTTTGCTTTGCTGCTTTTCTTACTTTCTACTCATGTATCCATGGATTGAGTCTTGTCATAGCTCGAGGGCATTCCCCCTTTAGTGTCACTATTTTTGAGATTCTCCTCATAGAATCTCCTTCACGACAGTCACCAGTGGTTCTCACTACGTCTGCCTACTATTGCTAGTGTCACTATTTTTGAGATTCTCCTCATAGAATCTCCTTCGCGACAGTCACCAGTGTTTCTCACTGCATCTGCCTACTGTCGCTAGTGTCACTATTTTTGAGATTCTCCTCATAGAATCTCCTTCGTGACAGTCACCAATGGTTCTCACTGCGTCTACCTACTATCACTAGTGTCACTATTTTTGAGATTATCCTCAGAGAATCTCCTTCGTGACAGTCACCAGTGGTCCACACTGCGTCTGCCTACTATCACCAGTGACACTCTCTTCAAGATTCTCCTAATAGAATCTCTTTCGCAACAATCACCAATTGTTTCAACTGTGTCTGCCTACTATTGCTAAGTTCATGTCTCCAGATTCCTTTATGGAAGATCTCTTTTGCGTCAATCACCAGTCGTCCTGGCTGTGTCTGTCTATTATTGCTTAGTCCTTCTTAGGTTCTTCATCATGAATATTCCTCTTTGAGCTCAGTCACTAGTCATTTTGGCTGCATCTACCTACTGTCGTCACCCTGCTAAAGAGATTTCTTTCAAACATATTTTGAACACTGACACTTGACATCAATCCAAAAAATAAGCTCAAAAATGATATATTTGTTTGGATATGCTGAGCTTTTTCTTTGTTTTCTTTGTTTTTTCATTATCATATCTCCTTGAGCAACTCGATGATGTCATCTTCGACTAGAGAAGTAATGACTGGGAGCATGATCTTTTCTTGGCTTTCTGTCTGTGGTTTGGTTCCAACAAGTTGATATATTCCTATAAAAGGCGTGCCCATTATAAGAGCCTCCATCTCGTATTGGATGGCCATGTGTACCTCGACTCCTTTTATAAAGATACATCAATGACATTGGTTCTTCTCCTTGTTTGTTGGAGTAAACTCTTCATGCTATAGTACATACTAATACTCATCCTATTAAGTGAACGTACGGGTCACTGCGAGTATATCTAGCACACTTCTGTCTTAGATTACAAACACAAGGGTCATTGCTAACAGTATAAATACTGAGTACTTAGCATAAGATGGATCTCCTGTGTGTTTGGTGTGTCTGCTATGCAAGCAACATTTAGGTCATCCTAGCGTCTATGCTTTGATGCTTATGTTAACTTGCTACAATAAAAGGGACAAATGTTTTGGTCATTCTGGCTTCTTGTGCCTCGAATGCTTACATTTAATCTCGAAAAACCAATAATGTATGTTATATTCATATTTCCATGATTGCAATGTCAGTGGGAATTGTATGACCTACGAGCTTTGTTCTATATCTAGTGATGATTAAATATCGAGGCTTGGTAACTAGACCTAAGGTTTCATTTAACATAATATTGCATTGCATACTTCACTTGCATAAGCATGCAATTCAATTGCAAATCTACTTTCACCTTCTCCGATGAGGGATTGCTGATCTCTTCAAAGTATCATGTTCTTTCACAAACTGCACAAATGATTGATTAATCACCCTCTTGGCTACTTTGGTTGCTTTGAACCCATTTTTCGAGATCGAATTCGAAATATGACACACTTAAGTGGCTCAAAATGCATTTTAAATTTTTTTGTGCAATCCAAATCTTTCTGATACTTTACAATTCTTGGAATCTTTTCAACTCAAACTTGGTCTTTTGGATCTCGAAATCACTTCGGATCAACCTTCAAATTTATTTTGATCATTCTGATCTCTTCATATTTCTTCAGATCATTCTGATCTCTTTATATTTCTTTAGATCGTTCTGATCTCTTTATATTTCTTCAGATCATTCTGATCTCTTCATATTTTTTCAAATCATTCTGATCTCTCCAAATTTCTTCAGATCATTCTAATCTCTTCATATTTCTTCAAGATCATTCTGATCTCTTTATATTTCTTCTGATCGTTCTAGTCTCTTTATATTTCTTTTGATCATTCTAATCTCTTCTATATTCTACTAAACCTTGGATTTCTTCTGTATCTTTCATCACTCTCCTTACATCATACTTCTGGTGTGTCATCTTTCGATTTCGCTCCTAAGGGGGTAGGATGATTACATCATTGAACTAAATTTCAACTCATTTTGAATCTCATTACTTGGGGCATCTGGTTCCCATTTTATGTCCTTCTCACTTGGGGCATCTCATTACTCGAGGCATCTTGTCCTCCTCTTTCTGGCATCCTTGTCATCTACTTCATCTTTTGATCATTTGATCACATGTTATAACATTTCTGATCTGAGTTTGATGGACAGGTATTAGGACAGTCTAAACCCTGACTCCTGAGGATCAAGCCTCATTTTGGGGATGATTTTGTGACTCATAATTAGATCTTATCAACTTAGGTATCTAGGTGTTTTACCTAGATCCCTTAGGATTAAGCTTCGTGCTGGAGATGATCGTTAAAAGCTTATTTGTTTCAACTTAGGTATCTAGGTGTTCTACCTAGATTCCTTAGGATTAAGCTTCATGCTGGAGATGATCCTTAAAAGCTTATCTATTTCAATTCAGGTATCTAGGTATTCTACTTGGATTCCTTGGGATTAAGCTTTTTTCTAGAGATAGTCCTTAAAAGCTCATCAATTGGTCTCCGCAGAATCAATTTCGGAACCAATCTTTTTTTTTTTGATTTGCGCATCATACTTTCTGATTTTCTTTGAATCGAATGTGCTGCTTGCACATTCATTCAAAGAGGGGCAAAATGTAATACCCCAAAATTAGCTCATTTCCATGATACCAATTCTGGTCTATTTTGATCATTGCTAAAGTCCTATTTCATTAGACACATTCTTGATCTAACTCGCTACTTGACTTAATTGTTAGATGCAGAAGACCCTAATCTGCATTCATCACATTTCTTATTTAATTCCTATAGTATGTACTCATATTAGTTGCATTAAACCTACTTGATTTAATTATAATTTAATTTAAAAGTATTTATACTTTATTAAATTAAATTATCTCCTAATACTAATGTACTATGGGATTAAATTTATTTAATTTAATAAATACGCCTATCTTGATTAATTAAATGCATTATTTAATTAAATGGGAAAGGTATTTCTAATTATTTAAAGAAAATTATTTAATTAAATGAAAGGCTATTCTTTAATTAATTAAACAAAATTATTTAATTAAATAGGAGTAATTCCTAATTAATTAAATATAGTTATTTAATTAAATAAGAAAGTGTCTCTAATTAATTAAATGAAATTATTTAATTAAATAGGAAATATATTTATGAGAGCAAATGTCATTTTATTAAATTAAATATCTCTCCAAAATCCTTCTTCAGTTCAAAAAGGGAAATTTCGAGTTCACTGTTGATCAAAAAGGAATTAAATCAGTTAACTCCTTAGTCTACTCAAATTAAATCAGTTAACTCCTTATTCTACTCAAATTAAATCAATTAACTCCTTATTCTACTCAAATTAAATTAGTTAACTCCTTATTCTACTCAAATTAAATAGTTAACTCCCTTTAATTTGGGAATCTTCCTTTATGACTAAACTTCACCTTTAATCCTGATCGTTGATTGAAATAGATCTCAACTGTTGATGGATTCCAGGAAATTCTATTTAAGAGACCCTCATCTCTTCATTTTGGGAGAGGATGAATTTGGAATTTGCATCAAATTGCTACTGGAATTCATACTCACATTTGCTCACATTTGCTCATATTTTACATACATTTGCATCCTTAGCTTAATTTCATTTAGCATAATATGCATATGATTAATCTAGTTTCCTTTACTTGTTCTTAGATTAGAATGCATTTCTCATTCTAGATTAATCTGCATAATCATATAGATTAATTTCATTTCTTAAATCCTTCATTCTTAGAGGGTCTGGTTGCTTAACACCTCAAATCTGAGGATATCTAACAAGCAATTCCCTTTAGATAGAAGGCAATAGGTCGCCTTGCCGACTGATTTTTGGATGAACAATCTAATGTTAATTTTGGGATGAATCTGCAAATAAGGACCATGTTGAAGTGTGTGTGTTAGCATAGGCCGCATTTTCACATATACAACGAAGACAATGAATAATTATTTGTTCTGAATATGTATAGTTTCAAGTAGGATTTTCTTGAAATAAAACAAACCCAATTCTAGTAAAAATAAAATAAGCTTGAGGATAAGTGGTTATGAATCAATAAAGAAATAGGTTTTCACACAAGAAAGTAAAAGGCTCTAAAGTAAGAAAAAATAACACACTAGTATGATATTGAATATTAGAGTGATACAATGCACTAATTTCAAGATGAGTAAATAAGAAGAAAAATGAATTTGGATGTTTATCATTTATTATAATCTTAACATCCACCAAATTTCGGCATAGATAAAACAAGTTGATTTTCCTAATTTTAGCCAAAACAACTACCAAAAGTAAAATGGCTTATATTTTAATAAAAAATATTGATAATTATAGAACTGACAAAAGTTATATGTTTACATTTTGTAACGTTCACTATCTAATGTTCAATGGAAGTATTGAAATTAGTAGGTTTCTACTTGCCCCACCTATTTAGGTAGAGATCTATTGTATTTCTAGTCATAGTTGTAATTAAAGATTTAAATAGTTTGAATAAGAAATATACAAAATTTAACTATATTATTTAGTTCATTAGAATAACATTTATAAATAGATCAAATATAAGTGTTCTCTTGGTAACATCTTGTAGTCTCTTATTACTAATGCGTATCATCTTAGATAAGCATATATTTTACTTTGCATAACATGTTCTATTTACATAAAGTTTTGTAAATAACAAGTTTACAAACATCATGGAAAATGAGGTTAATTCATCCATTGGGAAAACTAAAATGTAACTAATATAACTAGGGTAAGATTCTAATTGAAAATGGAACTCTTTATGTTAGAAAAAAGATGGGTAAGGTAAGTATACACAATAGGATAAAAATGAATCCTAGACCATAGAGTATAATTTAACAATGGAGCATGAAGATGAAAAAGGAAATAAAATCTAATGACATGTGAAATAGAGAAAAATTAATTCGAAAAAAGTTAGATTTTATTGATAAAATAAAGTAAACATAATATGTTAACACTTCAAGTAGTATGTATATTTGGTATTTATTGATGTAATATTACATTATATATTTAGAGATTATATGGAGGCAAATATAAATTAACAAATTGTAATAAATAAGCATATTAACACTTAATGTGCATGGAGAAACTCTCTAGGATAAACTTTACCAATAAAGAGAGGTGCAAGTATGTTTTGATTGTACACACAAGAGTATACATGTACTCTACTTTCTATTTTCAATTTAAAAGCATTTTGACAACCTTGTTGTACTTAAGAGGTTTCTAATTGTTGGTTAACAATTTGTCCCTCTTGCTAACTTGGCTTTACCTTGACTCTAGATGCCCAAAATGTGAGGAAATAAAAGGATGTTACCAACAAATGGGTTAGTGTATGCACTTTATCACTGCCCTCTAAATTGATTAGGTACAACTCCCTATGATTTGCAATGAATATGTTTTTATGAGATCAGAAGTCTTGACATTATAAGCTCTTAACCTGAGAGTAGTAAAGGATAACCAAATTGTTTGTAGGCACAAAAAAATCAAGCAAGATGCATATGAATAACCTATCACACTCAATGGAATGATTGCAATAGATTATCTTGATACTTTCTAACTTCTAATTCTATTCTAAATGCAAATTACTCATCTAAATGTAAAAGTAGGAAAGAAAGGATTATACATATGAGGGAAAGTGAAAGTGCATTGGCTATTAGCCTTGACTGAAATGGAATTCAACAAGTATCCAATAGATTCACATACATTATCCTTTAATTCCTAATGAATTATCTAACATATATGAAACTATCAAGAAAAGAAACAAAACCATATATGAAGGAACAAATGGAATTACTATACTGCAAATATCAAAATGAAGTGGAATCTATTTGATTATTTATAGGATCATACACAATTGTCTTTCAACTCTAAGTGCAAAGATATCTAATGCATGGAATAGAAAACATGGAAAGCAAATACTGTAAATGGAATTATAGAACCATTCACTCTTAAGTTTGTCGACCCTTGTATTATCCAATGAGGTTACATTTATAGTTTGATGTTATCATTTCCTAATTCTGGCAAAGCAATAATCATAATATAAAAGAGAATAAATGAGAAAATGTCCAGTCATATGAACACATGGCATCTTCCATATAAGTGATTCTGAATCCTTGGTGTTTCTAAGACACTCGACCATTTGACTTTCTATAATATCAGAAAACTTTGTGAAATATCACTGTTTTTGCATCTTCTATTGTTTTGCGCTAAACCCATGAATTTCATATTCCAACAGTCATTAGAACTTTGAATTCCCATCATTGATCTAAAACTAACGATCAAGATTAAAGCATTATAACTTTACTTTATAACTTCCTTCATAGGTCCACCATTCCACGTGTCAAATTGTCACTTTTCCACATTGTCTAAACTTTGTGCAACTTTGAAAAGCAAGAAAGCACATGCCATAGATCTTCCAAGATATAATGGTGGTAATAAATCACTAGTATGTCTCTTTGTTTCATGGCGTGGGTCTCTCTTTCTAGCTAGGTACATTGTGGCATACATGTGGTAGACAGGAGGCATTACTTTATTGCTTAGAAAATTGATTGTTGAACCTCTTTGCTCTATGGCACCTCATGACTAGATTCTAACTATGCTTCATGAAAAGTGATGGCCCACCAAACACGTGTCTCATTGTCACTTCCCCACATTATGTATCTTTCGTGCATCTCTAGGAAGCAGGGAAGTGCACACTGTTGATTTCTCTGGATCTAACGGTGCTTGCAAAACTGACCCACCTTTGAATCTATCTAATCACAATACGCCAATCTGGTACCCATTCTGACATTTACCTTTTGTGGCTCACAAACTAAATTTGGTTCCACAGCTCCACGTGTTGGATTGTTGCTCTCCCGCATTATGTAAACTTTTTGTAACTTTAAAATGTGACAAAGCAATGGACGTTGATCTTGTAAGATTGATGGTTGAATGAATTTTCATTTTCATTCATAGTTAAATGGGACTCAATCTGACAAGTAAGCATTTGACTTTTCAACTTATCAATAGCATGCGTTCTTTCATTCAATTGACTTTTCAACTTGGTGATGTGGACAATTAGATGTGTTTGATTCATCAAATTGATTCTGACTTTGGTCTTTGCCACCTTTTACCATGTTCTTCGCCATTTTTTCATTTTTTAATGTCCATTCTATATTGAAACTAACTAATTCTCGCTTGTAGCTTATTCTTACGATCTGCATATTATCTTTAATCCTCAGTCTTTGATATTCTCTATTGCATTTTCTTTGTATATGTCTGTGATCTTTTTAAATGTATCTTTCCTTTAGATATAGACCTTTGACCATGAAGTTAGAAACTCTCAAAGATTTTAGAAATGTTTTCATGAAGAACTACTTCTCAATATGAATCTTTGTCTTCGACATGATTAGGAACAAGGAATTATGAATCATTAGAAACATCTAGACCTTCTTCTCATCATGAAAATGCATAACAAAACCCTCCAAACCCTAATCACCTAACTTTGGACCGATGCCTTGTTCACATGATTTCCTGCATTAGGTTAGCTCAAAGGAATGATGAGAAGAAAGACCCCCCTATAGGCAATCTAGAATCAAACTTGAAATTACATTGAACTAAACGTATTCTTTAAAGTTTAAAAAATATAGGAGATTGAAATCATGGCAACAACTGGCTCTAACTAGGGAACTAGGCATGTTAGTGCCTAGACAGGAACCTCGCAATCTCTAGTTTTGAAAAGAGCTCGACAAAAATACAGCAATAGGCTACCTACTTCCTTTATTACAGAAAACACCAAATAGCAAAGATCAGTGCCTAGTACATTGGGTTGTAGAGTCTTAAATAGCACAGGGAGATGCTATGCATTTGGGTGGTGGGGAAACATGGCAGCCAACACAAAAGAAAAGCGAACACATAGAAACTAGGACAGCAAACACCTATCCTAAAATATTTACAGAAGTGAGATGAATCTCACCTTAGAAACGAGTAGAAAAAAATATTCAAGTGAATCCACTCACTGATTGACTGAAGTAGGATCCTCTCCCCCATAATTGATTTTGATCTCTAAATAGGATCCCTATTTGTAGTAGTAGAAACAACATGGAAACTCCACATGTTTCTTTGATTACATGCACTAACTAGCTATACATCCATTCAAGTCTAAGCAACCATTCCAAATCATATATTTTATTATCTCCCTTTGCATGTTTCATGTCATTCTCTTGATGGTCTTCTATTGTGCCAAACACATACATCTCCTTTAAGAAAATGAACTCATTCTTGCAGTGGTTTGAATTTCCTTCATGATCTTGAGAATAAGAAGATGTCACCTTCACCATGGAATCCATTTGTTGATGATCAATCACTTCATTACTTTGAAGAACCAAGTCAATTTCATTCCTTCCCTCTTTCAATGTATAATCATTGCCTTCACAATTTAAATGCACAAAAAAAGAAAAAGAAGCCAATGACCCTTCTTCAAGTTTTTGTTCCATAGCTGGGTCATCTTGAGAGGGTTCATCCATTTGGAAGGGTTACAAGAAATCATAGACAAACTCCTCTTCTTCACCATAAGGGAAAGTTGTGTCTACCAATAGAACTGATTCTTCTACAAAATAACATTTGATCTCAGGACTCTTTTCTTCAATCACATCTTTATCAAGGATAAGAGTCTTACCAGTGGGTTTGTGAAGTTCCTCCTCATGTTGACACAACCATTCTTCATGCTAAACTTCATTCCTTTTAATTTGAACTGGAATCAGATTTGTAGCTATTGGCTGATCACAAGTGGAATGTTCTAGTGTAGGTAGATGGTCATTAGAAGATTCTTCTTTAGTGGATTCTGAGGGAGCATTGTCAACTTGATTTGTAACATCAAGAATAATCTATTGTCTACCAAAGATTGCAATAATATGAGAACTTGAATAAGGAAACATTACCATGGGAGTTTCATAATCAGGTGTAGATAATATCTTTAAATTTAGCTCCTTTTTCTTGTCCTTTTGCCAATTCTTCAACTGGTGAAATAGGTTGCAAAGATGGTCCCATATCTTCTTTTCTTTGGGGTAATCTCCTTTATTGAGGCTCTTTGCAAGATTTAACAAGATCTTTTGAAAAACCTTGTCCTTAATTGTATGGAGCTCTTCAAGGGTTGGTTCAGGTCTTGGCCCTTCCTTGCTTCTCACATTAGGGATATTCACCTACTCTTTAAATATCTAAAAACCATAAGGAATAGAGTTAGGTGACCTTACCAAGGGTTTTTTATGCTCAACTATATGTACTTGCTTCAGTTTCATTCTTTCACTTTCTTGTAGGTCTTTGAGTCTTTTGAAATGGACACATATATGATTCCAAAATATTTTTGACATATGATCATCCTTTATGTTGATGTTCTCTTGGGTTGCATAAGTGACGCTTTCTCTCTATATTGATCAAAAAGCTCATGGAACACCTTGTCATTTGTGGTGTGAAGTTTTTTAAGAGTAGGAATAAGCTTCAACTTTGCTTGTTTCAACTTAAACTCTTCTCTTTGCATGTATTGCAGCTTGTAGAATTTGGAGCACACATTTCCATAGGGATGCAGAAACATGGTCATCTTCAACTCTAATTTTCTTTTGAGCAACATGGGAGATACTTTCTTTCTACAAAAGTACAAGCTCTTGCAACAACTTGTTATTAATCTCATTGAGTTCTTGGATACTAGGTTTAGGCCTTGGCCTTTTCCTAGTTTTTGAACTTGGCATAGCCATTGAATTACATTGGACCTTCTCAGACCACAGAAAGTAGGTCTTTCATATAGATTCCCCGATCTTCATCCTAGGGAAGACACCTTTAGATTTATAAGAATGAGAAACCAAACATTGGGCTTAGATTCCAATCCCCACCAGAGTTGCCAAAAACTATTGGTTAACAATTTGTTCCTCTTGCTAACTTGGCTTTACCTTGACTCTAGATGCCCAAAATGTGAGGAAAAAAAGGATATTACCAACAAAAGGGTTACTATATGTACTTTATCACTACCCTTTGAATTGATTAGGTATAACTCCCTATGATTTTCAATAATGTGCAATGAATATGTTTTAATGACATAAGAAGTCTTGACATTATAAGCTCTTAACCTAAGAGCAGTAAAGGATAACCAAATTGTTTGTAGGCACAAGCAACTCAGACAAGATGTATATGAATAACTTATCACACTCAATGGAATGATTGCAGTAGATTATCTTGATACTTTCTGACTTCTAATTCTATTCTAAATGCAAATCACTTATCTAAATGTGAAAGTAGGAAAGAAAGGATTATACATATGAGGGCAAGTGAAATTGCTTTGGCTATTAGCCTTGACTGAAATGGAATTTAACAAGCATCCAATAGATTCACATACATTATCCTTTAATTCCCAATAAATTATCTAACATGTATGAAACTATCAAGAGAAGAAATATAACCATTTATGAAGCAACAAATGGAATTACTGTACTACAAATATCAAAATGAAGTGGAATCCATTTGATTATTTACACGATCATACACAATTGTCTTTCAACTCTAAGTGTAAATCTATCTGATGTATGGACTACAAAACATGGAAAGTAAATACCATAAATAGAATTATAGAGCTATTCACTCTCAAGTTTTTCAACCCTTGTATTATCCAATGAGGTTACATTTATAGTTTTTTGTTATTCTTTCATAATTCTGGTAGAGAAACTATCATAATATAAAAGAGAATAAATGTGAAAATTTCTAGTCATATGAACATATGGCATCTTCCGTATAAGTGATTTTGAATCCGTGGTGCTTCTAAAACACTTGATGACCATTTGACTTCTTGTAATATCAAAAAATTTAATGAAATATCACTATTTCTACATCTTCTATTGTTTGGCACCAAACCCACACATTTCATATTCCAATGGTCATCAAAACTTTGAACTCCCATCGTTGATCTCAAATCGACAATCAAGGTTAAAACATTATAACTTTATAAATTCCTTCATGGGTCCACCATTCCATGTGTTGATTTTTCACTTTCTCGCATTGTCTAAACTTCACAAAACTTCAAAGAGTGGGAAAGCGCATGCTGTAGATCTTCCAAGATCTAATGATGGTAATAAATCACTGTTAAGTCTCTTTGTTTCATAGTGCAGGTCTCTCTTTCCAGCTAGGTACACTATGGCATACATGTGGCATTACTTTATTGCTTAGAAACTCTGATGTTGAACCTCTTTTCTCTATGGCACCTCATGACTAGATTCTAACTGTGCTTCATGAAATGTGATGACCCACCAAACATGTGTCTCATTGTCACTTCCCTGCATTATGTATCTTTCATGCATCTCTAAGAATTAGGGAAGTGTACACCATTGATTTCTTTGGATTTGATGGTGCTTGCAAAACTAACCCACCTCTCTCATTGTTAGAGAATCTATCTAATCACAGTATGCCAATCTGGAACCCATTCGACATTTATCTTTTGCGGCTCACAAATTGAATTTGGGCCCATAGTTCCACATGTTGGATTATCACTTTTCTACATTATGTAAACTTTGTGCAACTTTAAAATGTGACAAAGTGATAGACGTTGATCTTGTAAGATCGATGGTTGAATGCATTTCCATTTTTATTCATAGTTAAATGGGACTCGATCTGACAAGTAAGCATTTTACTTTTCAACTAACAAATAACATGCATTCTTTCATTCAAATGACTTTTCAAAATGTAGACAATTAGATGTGTTTGATTCATTGAATTTATTCCAACTTTGGTCTTTGCCACCTTTTAGTATGTTCTTCGCCATTTTTGCATTTTTGAACATCCATTCTGTATTGAATCTAATTGATTCTCACTTGTAGCTTATTCTCACGATCTGCACATTATCTTTAAGCCTCAATCTTTGATGTTCTCTACTGCATTTTCTCTATTTATATGTCTGTGATCTTTTTAAATGTGTCTTTCCTTTAGATATAAACCTTTGACCATGAAGTTAGAAACTCTCAGAGATTTTAGAAATGTTTTCATGAAGAACTACTTCTCAACGTGAATATTTGTCTTTGACATGATTAGGAACAAGGAATTATCAATAGTTAGAAACATCTAGACCTTCTTCTCATCAGGAAAATGCATAAAAAAACCCTCCAAACCCTAATCACCTAGCTTTGGATCAATGCCTTGCTCACATGATTTCCCTCATTAGGTTAGCTCAAAGAAATGATGAGAAGAAAGATCATCTTATAGGCAATCTAGAATCAGACTTGACATCACTTTGAATCAAACCTATTCCTAAGAGTTTGAAAAATATAGGAGATTGAAATCATTACAACATTAATAAACTCACTACTGCAACCCCTAATTCAAAATGCAACTATTACTTGGCACACCAAAATTTAGTATCATAATAGTATGGGCACCAAAACCATAATCTAAGAAAACATGAAAAGTGCTAGTAATGATGATACAAGGGCAATTGAAAGGGTCAAATGAAGGTTGAATAAACCCAAATTTAACCTACAAACAACCTCCTTGCTCAGAGTAACACATAGAAGTTTTATCAAATAAACAATGAGGAATAAGAGGCTATACACAATAATTCAATAAGTGTAATTATTTAACTTCACATATAAAGACAACAAGACGCCCAATTGTGAGGCCTTTTGATGCAGAGATAGATTCCAAGGGTACCCCTACTAGAGGTAATCCAAATCCTAGAAAATAACCACACAACAAAAATACAACACAAGATACACAATTTGATACCAAATATAATGCTTTATTCATTAAATAATTGTTTGCATGCAATATGCTTGACTGTAATGCCTTCTAGGTTACGACCAAATACAATAACAAGTACAATTTCAATTCTTCAAGATCCCTCAAGATCCAATCCCAACACTATCTAGTCCAGATCCACACTAGTAGAAGCCTCCAAGGAAGATCTAAACTTGTTCTCACAAGCCCACCAAGCAATCGCTTTGTTTCCCAAGCCTCAACTACTAGCCCTTCTCAAAATTTTCTCTCTTGCCACATTCTCTTCTCCAAGTTGGATGAATCTCACTTAAGACTCCACAAGACACCCCTACTTATACCCAACTAAGCCATAGGTCGGCCTAGCCCATTAAAAATTAAAATAAAACCTTACATTAAATATATGCATAAGCCACAAGTTGGCTATAAAACTTGATTAAATACATACAACCCAAATTAAATGCCAAAAGGTTGGCTCATAGACAAATCAGGCAACTCAAAAACCAAGACATGACCAAGTGTGAGAAACCACTAATGAGCATCAGCAAATCCATCAAGCATAACCAAGCCCCTTCATTGACTGAGCCAACTTAGGAAACACTACCGCTGAGTTTCCAGTGTGAACTGAGCCATAGTATACGCTGAGTGCCCCAAGCCTCATCGAACACCTTCATTAACCAAGTTACTCGATTAACACAAAACCACAAACTAGCCAGTAATGACTGAGTACCATCTCTTTACTAAGCTTGCAAGCCAACCAAGGATGCTCTTGCATTAGACACCCCGGGTTCGAAAAGATGTTCTTAATAACTAGAAGAACATCTTCTAGGATCCAACACATAGATCCCAAATCAGTTCTTCACATACATATCCTCCAAGTCCTCAACTTGTACACTCTTTCCCTTTTTTTTTGCTTCTTCACATCTATCCTCGGTGTGCTACAAGTCTACCTTCCATGCTGATCTCTAACCCTCTCATAATACTTCATCTCAACTTGATTGCCAATACTTAGGTTCCTGCTACTGAGTTCTTCATTCTGCAAAGGAATCAAGGAATGCTTCTTGCCACCTTTCTCAATAGTAAACACATTCTTAACACAATCACGCACAAACCTAAAATCATATTGCCAAGTTCTACCAAGAAATAAATGACAACTGTTCATGTCCACAATACCACACAACATGATCCTTATACTACTCAATCTGGAAATCAATAAGGCACTGCTCCCTCACTTCCAAAGCATGCTCACCTTACAACCAACCAATCCATTAAGGAAAAGGATGTCTTACTCTCTTCAAACCAAGTTTTTGGACCATCTCCTCTGTAATAAGGTTGTTAGTACTACCACCATCCACAATCACCTTGCAAACTTTACCACCAGACTTAGAATGAGTCCTACACAAATTACCCCTCATAAAAGATTCCAATGTCCTCTGACCAACTAGTACTCGCCAAGCTAGTAAATTCTCTCCTTGATTAGGTTCACTGGTAGGGTTTTTAGCCTCATTCACATTATCATCTCTTTTGTCACCAGCTTGAGGTTATTTATAAGCTCTATGTCCTTCTTTATGATATCTGGAACAAGTACCCTTAAACTCACCTCTTCCTACCCTCTTCTTTTGATCAACAAGTTTTCGTTCATCTTCTACACTTAGTTTAGCCTTTGCTGAGTAGTCCCACTTTTCCTTCCCTCTGGAATTACCTTGACCTTTCCTCTTCAACTTATCTTCTACCTTCAAGGAATAATGATAAGCATTCTCAACCAAATCAATCTTCAACATATGAACCTCATCTTGGATATTGAATGTCAAACCATTAATGTACCGAGCTACTTTCTCCTTTGACAATTCTGTATGCCCAGACAGAATAGTCAACTTGTAGAACTCCTTGGTATAATCTTTCACAGTCATATCTTTTTGCTTCAAATTTTGCAACCTCTTAAACAACTCTAGTTTATAATCAACAAGAATGAACTTAGCCTTTAGCTTAGTTACCATTAACCTCCATCTAGTGATCTTCATTTCACCTTCCTCCTCTTTTTCTCTTTGTAGTTCTTTCCACCAAAGAGCAACATGTCCTTTCAACTTAATTTGTTCCAACCTTACTTTGAGTGGATCTTCAATATCCTCAAACTCAAAGTAGTCTTCCAATTCACGAACCCAATCAATTAGGTCTTCAAAATTCAAAGTACCTAAGAAATTTGAAACCTCCATCTTATGCTTTATCTTTAACTAAGATCCAGTTCTAGCAAACTGACCAGCCCTATTTCCCATTAGTCTCTCCACACAATCACTTTTGTCCTCACCACTTGATCTAGTAGCTTTAAAGTCTTCAAAAAATTCCTCATAACCATCTTTAGTACCCACATACCGAGGTACACCACCTATAGCACTTATGATCTCAAAGATCATATTACTCTTCATCAACACCATCTTCTTAGAGAGCCTCACTTCCACAACATCACAAGAGATCATCAATCACCCTAGGGTCCAATCTTCTTGGAGGCATCTTCCAAGATTCTTGCAATCCCAAAGCAATAAATCCATAAATGAATAAGATCAATTAGCTCCACAAGATCAACCTTCTCTTGTAGCCTTCACCCAAGTCCTAGTGTAAATTGCCTCAACTTTGGCACTCAGTCTACACACCTATGCTTTGATACCACCTGACAGAGAGAGAGAGATTTTGAGGGTACCTCTACTAGAGTTAATCCAAATCCTTGCAAATAACTACACAAAATAAATAAAACACAAGATACACAATTTGATACCAATTGCAACCCTTTATTCATTAAATAATTGTTTACATAGAAATATGCCCAACTGTAAGGCCTTTCGAGTTACGGTCAAATACAATAGAAAGTTCAATATCAATTATGTAAGATATGTATCAAGATCCAGTCCCAACACTAGCTAGTCCATATCAAAACTAGTAGAAACCTCCAAGGAAGATCTAAACTTGTGCTTGGAAGCCAACCAAGAAATCTCCTTGTTTCCCAAGCCTCAACTACTAGCCCTTCTCAAAATTTGCTCTTCTACCACATCCTCTTCTCCAACCTGGATGAATCTTAGTTAAGACTCCACAAGTCACCCCTACTTATACCCAACTAAGCCACAGGTCAGCCTAGCCCATTAAAAATTAAATAAATCCCTTACATTAACTATATGCATAATCCACAAGTCGGTTGCAACACTCATTAAATACATACAACCCAAATCAAATGCCAAAAGGTTGGCTCACAAACAACCTAGGAAACACAGAAACCAAGACATGACCGAGTGTCAGAAACCACCACCAAGAATCAAAAAATCCATGAACCATAATAAAACTTCATCATTGATTGAGCCAACTCAAGAAATACTACTGCTGAGTTCTCAGTGTAAATTGAGCCATAGTATATGCTGAGTTCCTTAAGCATCATCAAACGCCTTCATTAATCGAGTCACTCAGTTAACATAACAACCAAAAACTACCTAGTAATGATTGAGTACTATCTCTTCACTAACCAAGTCCTCCAACTCAAAGCCAAACCACACCATCCTGCAAGATTGGAAGCCAACAAAGGATGTCGTTGCATCACCTTATGGGTTGTGGCCTTATACAAAGAAGTGTTATGAAATTAGAATCCAATTTACATTTCTATCTTGCTCTCCTCAACTCCTTTTCATCTAGATCTCCCTTCCTACATCTAACCAAGCTTCTAATATAGCCGGCTAAGCCACAAATTGGCTAGTTAATCATTCAATTACATTATAGGTTGGTGTACATGAAAGCATCATATAAAATATGCCTTTGGTATATCATCTATCTATCTATCTCTATCTATCCCAATGGTCCATTGGGTGATAAATCCCTGGTCTCTCTTGTCTATAGTGAGAGGAGGAGGGCCTATGAGATTCAGTGTTGTGAGTATAGCTCCTGGATGAGTTATGCTCACACATATGCTCCTACATCACTCTTGGCTCGATCTCCAACTTTTCTATATTATGATTGAGTCTCTCTTGGATCTCTTATCTTAATCTTAGATATAGAGAGACAAATGCAAAGATATCTGAGTGCCCATCTAGATCTCTTTGTCCTTTAACCTCATATTGATGGGTGGATGGTATCCTCAAAGTTATAATCAGGGCCTTCAAGACCTAACTCATAAATCTCCTCTACTCTCTCTTTGTCACTGCAATTAAAGCATATTTTATCATTAGTATATTCTTCTTTTTCACAATTTCTAATTTATACCTATCATTTATTTTATTGCACTCTACCTCACTCTCCCTCAAGGTGCTCTATATCTCTCTTTGATGTTGAAGGTGGGGGCATGGACTAACTACTCTCTCCATGTACTCACTACCTTAGTTATGCGAGTGGTATATCAATATGGGAGCATTGCTATCATGATCATAATGGTATAGTGTTAACAATAAACTCGGGCTCCTCATCCATCAGATGATCCAGTGGGAGCATCCCCTCTACTCCCTCCTCTATGGTTACATCCTCTTCTAGGGTATGTTAGCTCTCATATCCTCTCTCTATTAGAGCAATTAGATATTTCCTAATTAACTCTAGTTCTCTTAAGCTAAACTTTAGGCATCTAATAATTAATTATTTTATTAATTATTATGATGCAACCCAGGTTAGACTTTTTTTGGGTTTTGATCTCCTTTATAAGGATGATCTCTCTGTGTAATTATTAATTAATTCAATTTTGATAATAGGAATCTTTTTTTTTCATTAAGAATGTCTTATCTATGGATTTGGCAATTTTAGCCTCCACAACCTTTTGCTTCTCTCTTCTGTGATAGGTGTTCGCATACATGTGATTCCTTAGAGCTGTGGGGTTGATCTTTCATCAACTTCAACATAGTATCAAAGCTTCAAATCTTCATGTCCCTATTCTATTCTTGAGAGATTTGGCATGGGTTTTCAGATCTATGGCTTTTAGAGGATTTTGTATTGGATCTAGGGAGGACCTATTTTTTGGAGCACTATGATGCCAAATCGACATCACCGTTGAGCTCAGAGCACTCAAAAACCCCCCTTTACTTATAAAATACATCCATTTTAGACACTTTTGAAATCTGAGGAGAAAAAAAATTGTGCCTAGGTCATATTGACTTGGGCACACAAAACAAGGTGATGATTTCATTTTTTAGGGAACATTGCAGACCTGCGATTTGCATGGGAGTGTATATCTTGTAGATTGGCTCATTTTTTCTTGAAAGCAACATTTTAAAGGAGGAGCACATGCTTTTTTTGGGTACTTGGCCTATATTTTGTGGTGAGAGTAATTGTTCCTTTCTTGGCTTACATGATTTTCTAGGCTTCCAAATAGTGTGTTCTTGTGCTTTGGCCATGTTGGACTTTTGATCACCATGCTCATTTCCTTTGATACCTTTTCAAGGTGTGAATTTTGAACTACACAAATTTTTTTGTGGCACTTTCTCACCAATTCTTGGTTTGTCAGCTTTTGTGCACCTTGGATCGGATGCCCTTTTTTTTGGCATGCACATGGGAAGGGCTGATGGTTTGCAAGCATGTTTTTTGTGATCCAACATTGGGCCACCCACCACATTAGCTTATTGTCCATGTTAGCATTTTTTGCAAGCAATAAACAATTTTTTGATACCCCTTAGGCCATCTAAGCCATGGTTGTTACATTTTTTCAAACAACAGTGGATATTTTTTTGGCACTCTTTTGTTTGAGTGCCCCAACTATTTCCACATGTTTGAAGATGGGTTCTCCACATATATGTTATGGCCTTGATTGGAGGAGAATGCAATGGATTAAAGGGGAACACAACATATTGGATGAAATTTTTGGTTGGCAACTTTGATTGGGTGGCATTTTTTGGTTAATCTAGAGCTCCCACCAGTTACGACACTTTACTCTTCGACTTCAAGCTTTGCCTAGAATTATTGGCAGATGGATTTTTATGGAGATCCCTTGGCTGCCTTGCTCACACCCGATTTGGCCTTTATCTTTGGCCATGTTACATGGTTTTTGGCATGATTACACCCTTTTAGTGTCATAATTTTAATTGGTGATGTGGATATTTCAATGGTGGCATGTACTTTCTATCAATGGCCCACTCTAATTCTATTCTTTATGGGGCTATGAACATTTTTGGGAAATTACTAGCGATTCCTATAGTATCTCACACCATTTTTGGTGATTTATGTGGGATACATCTTCTGCAGTCAAAGAGCACTTTTGCTTGCATACCATAATTTTAGATCAACATTAGCAGGTAGCGAAGAAAGAGGTTGGATTGAGACCAAGCAACATGTTGTTCCCACCTAGAAGATAGATCTCTCGCAAGGATTCAATTCGATGAATCTCAATGAGGTTTGTATTGGTGTTGGCGGTGGCATCAGAGATGAGCTTGGCAACAACAATCTTGCCCTCGACATGAATCATGAAAACATTGTGCTCCTGCTTCTGCTCCACTACCTTGGAGAACTCGGCTCCATAGGAGAGGTCAGAAGGGTTTCGAAGGGCAGTCACTTGCACTATTGGCTTCAAAGAAAATTGGTGCTTCTTTTCTTGTTGATCTTCTTGTAGGGGTAGCTGATGCACTTGATGTCATTGCAACTTTGACTTGTTAGGTCCATGGTCCATTGTCTTCAAGTATAATTAGGGAGGTGTAATTATGATTAATTTTTTATTTCTTTTGTACAGGGTCATTAAATACCATATTTTTGTGATGAATTCATAAGTAAACATGCAATCTATGATAGCTACATTTATTATGATGGGAGCTTGAAGGGCAGTTTATGAACAAAGGCTATATTTTTGCCTTTACATTGGCATACATTTTTTCCCACATGTTTATTTTTTGAATCCACTAGTTATTTTGGTCTCCAATCATGCGACTCTCACAATGAGTGTAGACATTGGGTCCTGCACCCTCCTCTCTCCGACGCTCCTCCCAAGCACATGTGCATTGGATTTTGATAGTCTTTTATAGGGACTACATTTTTTTTAGAAATTGGTGGTTTAAACCTTTGGCTAAGGTGGTCTTTTGCATTGGCAATCCTTCTTGAGTGGGATTTTATGGATTGTGAAATCTGCCTTGGATGATTTTTTTTAATCTCCAAGCTTTTCTCAAACTCATGTTTGACATGTGCATGCTCACATGCCTTCTTTTTTGGAATTTGGTATTTCTTTCAAAACACATAGCATATATGAATTTTGGCCATTGAATATTTTTTCTAGTAGGGGTCATTTTTATGGCATTTTTTTTGCCTTGACATCCATTTTCCCTTCAAATTTAGGCTCCTCACTTGCTGACATCAACACCATGTCAACACTACATCAACAATCCTGTCACCTCTTATGGCTCTATTTGGACCTACCTTCATGTTTTTATCATATCTCAAGAATACAAACTCCATTTTCAAAAAATCAGATATCACTGAAAAGCTAGTTCGGAGCCCATCACAGTGCTACAAGTGAGTTACAATTTTGATGGATTTTTCTACTATCAAAGTTAGGATTTTTAGTTTTTTACTCCAAGAGACATTTCTTGAGCATCTGATCTCTGATTTGAGAATTCTTTATATTATTAGAAAGGTCATCTGAGCTCTTTCCAGTGATATTGGTTATTTTTCCAGATTCTACTCCAAGCACATTCTATTCAATCTTTTGCATTTTTTCATTCTGGTGGATATCTTGGTTGTTTCAAGTCCAAGAATTGATATTGTTGCTTCAGATGATTTTTCATGGCTTGTATTATCTATTGTATTAGTCTTATGTCTCTCCTAGTCTATTTAGACATCATTTGTATGCATTCTTGCAAATGCATTGAGATAAAGTGCCATGTTGAATCTATATTTTCATTTAGTTGTTTTGCTTTGTTTTGCCTTCTGATTGAAGCAATGTCATCTAAGAAAACTCGTATAGATTATTGTATTCTTGGGATTCATTATGTCTTGTGCCTTATTGTACATGCACTACTCATGATTAAAGTGTCATGAGGGGTTGATGTTTTTCCTTTGTTTTCCATCTTCCTTTGTCTAGTGAGTGTCCCTTCCATGACATTAGCCTCATGACATGTCTAAGATTGATCACCTCAATACACACATATGTACTCTTTTTACATCTTGATCATGGTTTCCTGACATGTAGTTTTTTTGGCCCACTTTTCCACTTTCATGTTACCTCACCCTTGTCTACATTAGGGGGTTCTTCTATTATTTCTCATATTTCCTTGGTTCAATTGATCAAATCTTCAGGCTATGGTGTTTCATGCCATCTGTATCTTTGAGTTCAATTGTTTTCCTTTGTGTGCCTCCTGACTTGATGTAGATTATAGTCTTCTCTACTTGGTAAGGTTCTATTTCAGTGGAGGTTCTTCAGATCAACAATTACTTTTGACAAAGCTTTACAACTTCTACATGCTTCAGTGACATTCTTCATGATCATCTTTTTTTCCTATCTTCTAGGATATTCCCTAGTTTGGAGGCTTCTTCAGTCCTTCACTAGTTTCTTTTAGCATTATTTCCATCTCTTTTTGGAGTAGGGTTTCTCCCATGTGGTTTTCTCTATTTCTCATCTTTTCAGAGATTTGGTTGTGCTTGGGTACCTCATCAGGCTTTGTTGTTGGGACCCAAATATACTTTCAGTAGTATTTTCTAGGTTTTTAGCTACTCCCTAGGTTTATATTAAGGGGGGGTGTTAGAGTAATTAGATATTTCCCAATTAACTCTAATTTACTTAAGCTAAACTTTAGGAATCTAATAATTAATTCTTTTATTAATTATTATGATGCAACCTAGGTTAGACTTTTTTCAGGTTTCAATCTCCTTTATAAGGATGATATCTCTTTGTAATTATTAATTAATTCACCTTTAATAATAAAAATCTTTTTTTTGTTCATCAAGAATGTCTCATCTATGGATCTGGCAATTTCAGCCTCCATAGCCTTTTGCTTCTCTCTTCTACGACAAGTGTTTACATGCAGGTGATTCTTGGGACTTGTAGGGTTGATCTTTCATCAACTTCAACACTCTCCTCTAGCTTGAGAATCTCCTCATCTCATGCCTCATATGCTGATTGATCCTCATCCTCCATCTCCTCATCCTCTCCTACTTCCTCATCCTCCTCTCTACTAGCTCCTATCTAAGCTCTATAGAATAGACCTTGATTAGCTATAGGGTAGTCTAGTAGAAAGATGGATTTTAATCCCTTTCTAGTCTAGTAGTGGATGTAATCCTTTATACAACCAAAATATATTTTTATTGTCTCTAGAATATTCTCTCCCTCCTCTATATGATTGAAAATGATATCGGCTACTGTAGGCCGAAACATGGCTCTGAGTCTCTAAATATATCTCATGGGGTACAAAAATGGTGGCACTACACTCGAGACATCTTGTTGTAATTGAAACTGCCTTGGTACTCAATACATAATCACATGACTCTATGGTCCCTCTGGGAATATCCTCCTATATGAATATCTCATCTTGTATACAACTTTGGGCCACTCTTCCATCTAAAGGTATGGTCTCCTTAACATCTCATCACCTTGCATCCAATCAAATCTAACTCTCCAAAATAGTGTATCTCTCAATTGCCACATCTCGACAAGAGGATAAGCATACACTCTTGGAAGGCTCTTCCCTAATGCCATGGAAATCCTACTGGCCTCATACATGTAAAATGCTCAAACAACCATACTTGTAAGAGTGTACACATTGTCAAGCTATCTCTCTAGTATCCGGTAAGTTTTCTCAACTCAGAATATAAAGTTGCTAGCATACTCCTATCCCATGCAAACACTTTTATATTTCTTTCTCTACTAGTACCAAATGTGTAAAAGGTGATAGAAATATTCCCCCTTACTATTTGGGGTCACAATGAATGTTAATGTACAATATATCCATTATCTCACCAAAGGAGTAGCTCTTGCTATGATGTCATCTAGAATGATCTAATATGCTCTAAATCTCATTAGTAGTCTATGTCTCAATATATACTCATCATCTACAAATATTTTCTCTTCATCTCTACCAACATGTGGTCTCACTAGGAGCCCTCTAATAGGAATTCAAAGTATCTAATATACATCCTCTAAGGTCACAATAATATACCCTATAGGAAGATGGAATATACATGTTTCCATTCAACTACTCTAACAAAGATAACATTATGCCCCAATGTAATATTAAGTATGGAAGTTGGCCTACACAATGTAGGCCCACATCTTTGAGTAGTTGTATGTCCTCTCTACTAATTTTCTTCATAATATCTTGGATGAAGTGCATCACTTGTGACATATTATGCTCCAATAGAGACACTAGTACCTACAAACTAGATCAAATTGACAATCAACACAATAAACTTCAAACTATGAGACAACCTAGCCAGTCTATGCAAGGTTGAATTTCCCCTGATCAAGGTCAACTTTGTCCTGATCAGAGTTAACTTCCTCTTGATTAGGCTTGACTTCATTCAGCAAGGTTAGCCTCCCTAATTAGGGTAAAAAAATTCCCACCTTGAAATTAGACTCTTTGGTACACATGAAGCATACATCATAAAAAAATACTGCAAAAAGGTCAAAAACATGCATATCAAGGTAAAAATCACTTGACATTAGCACTTACCTTAGGAAGTAGATCATCGACTACTATGACCACTCTCAAAAATTCTATCTGCATTGGATCTAGCTCCTTCTTCATTCTCATAAATCCTCTTTAACTTCTTCAAATTACAAACATAACAAATGAAGGGTAATATAATGTTTTGAAGGTAAATTATAGTTACAATTATGGTTTTCCTTTCTATGCATTTAGAATAGGCATTCACCCTTTTCATCATAACTTGAGCTAGATAACTTTGATTTTCTTGTCTTCAAAAGCTATGTTGGAATCATGATTTGGTTACTCTCCCTTTGAGTTTGGTTAAATAAAGTTTTGGTTCCTTCCTCACTAGTTTTGAAGGACTTTTTCATTAGCCTATATTTTTAGTTCATAGAGTTAGCTATATCACCATGTTTCACCCTTTCTTAAATGATTAAGCCAAAACGAGGGGGCATATAGGCACCTATGAACCTCACAAAATCATTCTTAGTAATATCTAAGTGTTTTTTGATTGTTTCTCTAATGTGTGTTCTACAAAATGTAGGTACTAACACTTTCTTGTAGGACTATAACTTTCTAGACTTTGTTATATCATTTTTCTCCTAGTAAATTTTTTTCTTTACTTTAGCTTGCATATCCACTTAGTGTCATATCCAACACAAGTGTGGGCTAAATGTACCATCTTAAATTGGAAGAATTTCAATTTATGGCCATTTCACACCTACAAAATGGTAAGTTGCATTTAGGATGCATTTTCACCTCTCTCCTATCTTCTTCTTAAAATGGATCTAAGTAGGATCTAACTAGTCCTCCTTGGAATTCTTATCCTATAACATAAAAATTGTGGTAGGTTCTATTTACTTAGGTATTCCCCTTCTCCTTCTTTCAATAAATTCAACTTTTTTCCCACTAAAACAAAATTTCCTTGAAATCTGCACTTGATTTATGAGTTCTGAGACCTATTCTAGGATCCTAAGGCTTCCCTAAGGACTGCTACACTTGGTTGTTAAGGGTGTAGTTCATCCCTATACAATCATGGGTGTAGTGCAGCCATGTTGGACTAATTAGAGATACATTATGTCTCTTCATGGGTCCCATTTTGGGTCCTGGTCATTGCTTGCTCCTTGAGGTTTGGTTTGAAACTTGGTTGTTAGGCTTGATCGGCCTCTAAGAAAATTAATCTAGAATCCTTTATAAGCACCTATAATTGCTTCATTTGGCATAAGATAAGAATATGTAAGCACACTCATGCAATCAAGAAAGATAAATCAAGTAAGCACAAGCATGCTTCATGTGGACAAGCAATTATGGACATCCCAATTTATCTTAGTACATTTGTAAGGTGAAAGAAAGTAGGCTTGGAAATTACATACTTTGAAGTAAGAGAGTTCTTAATCCTTCTCCTTCTATTATATCATTCAAGAATTCAAGATTTGATCATGGAGTAGAAAAATACAAATTATGAGTATGGCTTAGACTACTTTAGCCTTGGGGGCTTAGTATGGTTTTAAGGTTATCCTTGGATCTATGCATTTTTGCTTCATCCTCATTCAAGGAAAAAAATCATGGTAGGGTTTGGATCTAGGGATTTAGATCTTGGTATTGCACATTTAAAGCTCATACATGAGCATCGCAGACATTACAATTGACATAATGACTACCCATGTAGGTGGACACCACCAAAATGGGGTTTGGCTAAGGCAAACCCCTACATGGCCACCCAAAACACCAAAATTTAGATATCAATAGATCTCAAAAGGTAGAACTAGTTGCACATATGAGTACCCTTTTTGTTATTTATCAGAACTATAAAATAAAAACTAGCATTGCACACAATTTTATAGGGTCAAAGAGGTCACCCCTATAGAAAAATTTCACCCCTGTCAAATCGTCGAATAGTTTATGGGTTTTGCAAATTTAATGGTTTGTAACCTAGATTTGGCTATGTTCCTCCTTAAGAGAAGTGCAATAAGCAAAAAATTAGATCCAAGCATTTGACATAAGTCCTCTACCTATCTTAATTAATTCACCATTTAATATCTTTACTTTAAATTACATACCTTGCATAGATCTAAAGTAATTGATTAGGATATCAAGGGTTTAGAGTATTCTCTCACCTGTCTTCATAATCATTGGATTTCAGTTTGAGTTGATGGTCTCTTGTCATTTGGATTTCATTAACCTACTAAGGTTCAACACCTTTGAGGATTGGTTTGAAAAGAATCTTGTTCCTTGAACTCATCCTCTTGAGGTGTGTGGCTATGTAGGGAGGCCCCAATAAGTGAAGGTATTGAACTGAATGAAGTAGGCCCCAACTTGGGTTACCTTTATAGCTACCTCAACTGATATCCTCTTTGCATAGTCTCCTTCTACAAAATTTATGACAAAAAAAATAAATGTATCATTGATAATTTTGTATTTAGGGATACCCTCCTATAACTCCTTATGTACCAACTACAAGTACAATAAATATGACCATGCATTTGGGTCTTGTGGGTTCCCTTTCTTAGAGAGTCTAGGATATTCTGCATTTGCAAAAAGAAAATAGACTTACATATGAGGTCATATAAAACCTTAGGTCCATCTTGACCAAAGTCAGTTGTCCATCCAAGGAGTCACTAAGGATAGCTCCCTGATCAATCTCATTGGTCCTGGATCTTATATTCTTGATTAAGTTTACCATCCATGTCTCAAAATGGTTGGTCATGGGGAGACCCATTACTTTTCTTAGAAGCACAATGCAATATCCAATGTCTACTATCATGTAACACCATTTGATGTCAACTATGTTAGGCTTGTTATGAGGATTCCAAGTTATAAGGTACTTTTTCAAAACAATATCATCAACTTCCCATAGTACTCATCTAAGATAGGTAGGTGGAGTACCTTCTCTATGTTTTCTGGACTGATATTTGGAACAATCTCTCTCATGACCATTTTCACCACCCTTTTAGCTAGAACATAGTGGTGGGAGAGAGTCATGATCAATTTAGATGGCTACACTAATGTAGCATGTGATGTAACATAGATGATCCCATTTTGAATCAATTTTAAGATCATCTCAAATCTCTCATTTGGTTTGCTACATATAAATAAGAATTCATTCCAATCTATATGGCCCAATTTTGTATCTCTAATTTCATAATGGAGGTCTATGAACCTCAAGTTCTTTGGAATACCTTTCAACTTGAAAGTCATTGGCTTGGGAGAGATTTTTTATTTTGATGTTGTTGAAGATGGGGACTCCATTATAACCTAGATCAAAAGATGTTGTCAATGTCTCCATTAAGATATTAAGTGAAAAGGAGACTCTAAAAGACCTCAAAAAAACCAACTTGTGAACCAAGAAGACTCATTGGGAGGAAAAAAACTAAGAAAAGAAAAGGACGTATAGAGGTGCATAAATGCATAATATGTGTAGGAGTGCAAGTACACAACATGTGTAGGAGCAAGAAAACCAACAATGAAAAACAACAGGGAGTGTGGGAAGTGTGTAGGTTATGCACCTATAGGCGCATAGCTATGCAACACATGCAAATGGACTTGGAGACCAAAGCTAAAGAAAGGGTGGAAGTGCACACTTGTGGATGTGTGCAAGATGATGGACTATGGAGAGATAGAAGAGTGTGCATCTATGTGATCAAAGACCTATGGATGTACACAATAGGAGTTTTGATGGAGAAAAAATGAGCATAAAAGGTCTCTCCATGTATTTACAGGCACTTGACATCAAAAAACCTACGTACATGCACAAAGGACAAATTGGACAAGGAAATTTTGTGTAGTTGCACATGTGCACTAATGTACATCTACACAAAAGACTTAATACATGACAAAAATACTTAAAATTGGACTCAAATAGCTACCAATAGAGAATCTTGATATGCCAATTATCAAGACCTCTAGGGAGAGATCTTAATATAAAAGACAAGATGCTAGGATTTGGAATGGAAAAATAATGGGGGTTCTATTTCTAACTTTGAAAATAGGGCCTGTGTTGCAGAACCACAACAATATCACTACAACATTTGGGGTCAAATTGCGATGTTGGTGTAGTTTGTGGTCATTTTCATGTTTTCTTATAATTTCCCTAATGTTTTTCACAATACCGACATGTGTCATAATCGTGATGCCCTCACGAGCATTAAAAAAAACTAAAAAACATGACAGTCATTTTCCATTTGTTTTGATTTTAGAGAGTTGTATGCGAAAGAGGTGGAGAGCTATGAACATTTTTGTGGCCCTTCTAAGCAATGCATTTTGTTGTTGTGCCCTTGTGATCTCTACATTTCATTTCCATGCCCTTACTTTTCAATTTCATTGTCATGTCATGCCCTTGCTCTACGATTTCGTTTTTGTGGCATGCCCTTGCTCTGTGATTTTCTTCAAGGGTGAGAAGAGGTACATATGCAAATGTCTTTTTCTTTTCCTTGTAAACATGTATGTCTTTATATTTCCTTATAAACATGTATCTCTTTATATATTTAGAGAGATCTTTTTCAACGTGCTTATTACATATATGATCTAGTTGCATACATATTCCAGAACCCAAATAATAAAACAATAAAACTCACTCAACCCATGCTAAGTGACTTACCTCAAGATCCTACACAAAAATAATGCAGACCAAGAAAAATGGGCCGAGTTTGCAAGAGATTTTACAAAACATATCATAGCAGATATTTTTAGAAAGAAACAAGTCATAACCTGTTAAATGGGTCTAGTTGTTGATTAGCTGGGTTTATATATATGTATATTTCACTAGGTTATGATTTCTGCAAGAGAATGAGCCTTGTCATTATGCATATGTGCTTGGTGCATTTTGTTCCTATAATATATTTATGAATTTTGTTGTTGTGCCCTTGCTCTATGATTTTTCTCTATGATTTGGTTTCCATGCCCTTGTGATCTCTGTGTTTTGTTATCATGCCATTTCTTTGCAATTTTAGTGTCGTGCCCTTGCCCTTCGCTTTTTTTCCCATGTCATGCTCTTGTTCTGTGATTTTGTTGGCGTGTTGTCCCCTTTCTCTATAATTTTATTGTCATGCCCTAGTTTTTTAATTTTCTTCAGGGGTATGTAAATGTTGGTATCTTTTCCTTCTAAACATGTATCTCTTTATACCCCCTTTTGAACATGTATATTTAGAGATATTTTTTAAGGTGCTTATTATATCTTAGCTACACAATAGAAAAATTGATCCAACTACATACATATTCCAGGGTCCAAATAATAATAAAATAAAGCTCACTCAACTTGTGCAAAGTGACTTACCTCAAGATCCTTCACAAAAATAAGGCAGACTAGGAAAAATGGGTAGAGTTCGCAAGAAATTTTACAAAAACATATCATAGCAGATATTTTTAGAAAGAAACTAGTCATAACTAGTTAAATCAATCTAGATGCTAATTAGCTGGGTTGATTATAAATTCCTATAGAAATGTCATGAGATTAGGTATAATAAAATGAAAAATCAAATTTTCCTAGCTACCAGGATCAAATATAGTTTTCCAAGGTGATAAAATTGCATATGCAAGGAATTGAAGAATAACTTTAGTGAAGAGTTGAGTGTAAGGAGTTGAAGAAGCAAGTTCTACTTCTATGTAAATTCCATAATCACGAAGCTCATTCCCTTGTAGAAGCCTTTTTCATAATGACATTACCTCTAAACCATGCAAAGGATGTTGAAGTGGTTCCCAACCTTGAAACACTCTTATTAGCATTTGATACTTGGGATCATCATAGGGAGATTGTGCCAATACTTGAAACACTCTTATAAGAATTTGATATTTGGACTGTAAATTCTCAAAGATACTTGCAAGTGAATCCAATGTCATAGTACCTACTGCAACACTTTCTTAGATTTTATCCAGTGGCTCCCATAATATCCTCTATTTTGTCTAGTTGTTGTTTTTGCTGTGCACTCTCTATCTAAAGTCACTCCTCCTTCGCTCTCATGCATGGAATTTTGATTATCAAACTTTTGAATATATGCCTCTACCTTATCTAAAATTAACTTCATGGTGTGTTGTAACTTTGGCATAGGTGTTTGATCATCGATAGCTTTCATTTCAACGTTCAAATTTTCAAGATTGGTCAACACCCTCACTTGCAGATCTCTCATGTCAAGCACTTTTTGTACTGTTTCAACACCATGTTCTTTCTTTTGAGCTAAATATTCTTCAGATGTATTTTCTTGTAAATCATTAATTTTGTTGAACAATTATAAACTCTTAGAAAGTACATTGTTATTTTCATGTATATGTATGTATCTATATATGTATTTATATATACAGAGAGATCTTGTGGATTGTGGATTATAGATTATAAACAAAAAAGAGAATAAAATAGGACTTTAATCATTCACCATTTTTTTTGATTGAGGGTGGAGAGCTCTGAATGTTGGTGGAGATTAGTGGAGATATAGGATTTTTTTGTCATTCCCTTTTGATCTTCATGCCCTTGCTTTGCAATTTTCTTCAATGGGGGAAGAGGTGCCTATGTAAATGTTCTTTTCTTTTCCTTCTAAACATGTATCTCTTGTTCATATATAATAGCTTTGGTTAGATTCAAGGATAACTGATTATGATGATTGTATGCATAAGTGCATGTATGTATGTAAATTAGTTCACTATGTGAACCACTTTACATGCATACATACACACTTGCATAGTACTTGTACTAAATTAAATTAATCATTCATGTCTTGAATTCACACAAGAAATTATCCTTGCATTCAAGAACATTTATTCATAGCAAACTAAGTATGCATAAATTTGTACTTACAAATTATATTCTCTTGGTGATTGAGTAAAGATCTCGTGCATAATATTGTCCAGGTAATGATTGAATGCATTCACATTAAGTCATAATAGGATCGAGTAGATGATCCATTTATGTTACTTCATACTTGTTTATTTTATTTAATCATATACATTTAAGACTATTATTTTTCCTAAAATTAGACTATATATTTTTTATCACTAAAACACAAAAATAAATGTATGTATGTGTATAAACAGAGAGATCTTGGTACAACAAAAAAACAAAAAAACTCACTCAATAGGTAGCATGGCCATGGGTATTATGACAAGCTTTTAAACATAACTATATAAGGAGTGAGTCAAGACATATATAGATTAACCTTACATTAATTGTAAACTACAACACAAAGGTTGCACTAGGGTATTATAGTATTGTAATTATAGAAAACCACCTAATTTTCCTGAGTGAGTGTATGTAGGTGAAGAGCTATATTAGGTGAGTAAAGCTCACCAGTGGTTATAGGAATACAACTACATCAAAATAATTAGAAACCAGAACTAAATATTCATTAGAGTAAGTAGTTCAAGGGTCTTTATCCCATGGTTATGGGTATGTAGGCAGCCTAGTAGGTGGAGTACGCCTCCAGTGTGCAAACATGTTTGACATAGTTAGGTTGCCTTGGACATAGTTAGGTAGCACTCAACCATATATGTATGTATGGATGTAACTATTATCTACTTAACAGTGCCATCCACATGGGGGGGCGGGGGGGGGAACAGTTGAGCTTGCACCTTTTACAATACTTCATTCCATCTTTGTGCTCTCTAAATCAAAGGTATATAAATTTATCACTTGTAACTATAATTTTCCTATAGTACAAACCAAAATAGTTTCTTATAATTCTACGGTTCTCTTTGTAAGTTTATAAAATTGAAGTTTAAAAATTAATTGCATTTATGTACATCTTTTTCAAGTTTGATATTTCTCTTTTTCCTAACTCACAATCCAACAATAATTTTTCAAAACACATACTAACTAGTTGGAGATTTAGCCAAAAAATTGTAAGAACGATTATGCCAAAAGAGCCAAAAGACATGATTGGTGCACAATAATCATCTTTTTATGCTCTTTTTGGCACCGTTCTTACATTTTATGATTTTTGGAGATAACAAAATTCCAAACTAATTAGGTAGGTGATCCAAAATTAAACCATAATTGGTTGAGGTGTGTTTAAATACCTTATTTCACATGTTATTGAATGTTATGTGTTTATGTGCTACTGTTAATGAATGTTAAAGGATGAACTAATGTGAGATGTTAGCTTTGGACATTATGAGATTATTTTTTGGATGCTCATAATTATTTTTTACTTCATTTGATAGTGAATGAATTCTATATTTTTATTAATGAATGAATGTGGGATCCATCTCTTCTTAGGTACTCTTTCTAGGCTATTATATCAGTTCTTAGTCCCAAAATAGATAAATCATGATTTGAAATACAAACTTGGGTGTTTAACTTAATGAATGAACACACCAAGAGAAAGACCTTGTGTGATGAAGGATTGTATGATTTTCTAAATATTTCACCATATAGAAGTGCATTGTAGGTTCACATACATTATTAAGTGGACATTTGTGAGCACTAGGTGTGTGAAGGATCCATGCAAAAACATGTAGAAGCAAAAAATGGCATGATGAACATTTTTGATGACATGTTTTCCAAGAGCATACACAAGTTCATCAAGGTGACTTTGCATTATTAAATTCTAATGTTTGCCAAAACCACTATTCTTCCTCTATATGTTGCACAAATAAAAAATGTTGCCTCCAATAGTGCAACCATATGATAAATGGAATAGCACATGGTCGAGCCATAACCTAGTTAAATTGGTCTAGTTTTTTATTAACTAGGTTGATTACAAATTCTTGTAGAACTGTCATCAAATTAGGTACAATAAAATGAACAATCTATTGTTCCTGGCTAGCAAGATCAAATACAGTTTTCCAAGGTGATAAAATTGCATATGTAGATGCATCACTTGAATGCCAGGCATGAAGTGCATTCCCCAATTTATAATGAATGATTGGATATAAAGGCTCCATAAGGTGGCCCAACAATAGAAGCCAAGGATGTAACCATGCATGTATTGGCATGCTCTCCTTGTGAGGATCCCAAGTATCTACTGCTACTATTAATTTGGTCTAGTTTCTGATTAGGTGGGTTGATTACAAATTCCTATATAACTATCATCAGATTAGGTATAATAAAACAAATAATCAATTATTCCTAGCTAGCATGATCAAATACAATTTTCCAAGGTGATAAAATTGCATATGTAGATGCATCACTTGAATGCCATGCATGAAACAAATTCCCCAATTTATAATGAATGGTTGGATATATAGGCTCCATATGCTAGCCCAATAATGGAAGCCAAGGATGTAACCATGCATGTATTGGCACACTCTCCCTATGAGGATTCCAAGTATCTACTGTCGTTGTTAATTTGGGCATCACTATAGGATCTAGAATGTAATGAATTACTAAAGCTGGTAGTAACTTCTCCCATGTCTCCAGAAAATGTAGCATAGGTTCAAGGTCCCTTGGCTCCCAGGAATTTGTAGCAGCTATTCTTACTACTAGAAGAATAACTTTAATTAAGAGTTGAGTGTAAGGAGTTGAAGAAGCAAGTTCTTCATCTATGTATGTAAATTCCATAATCATGAGGCTCATTCCCTTGCAGGAGCCATAACCTAGTTAAATTATTTATATATACAAGCCATAATCTAGTTAAATAGGTCTAGTTGTTGATTACCTAGGTTGATTACAAATTCCTATAGAATTGTCATCAAATTAGGTACAATAAAAGGAACAATCAACATTGTTTTTGTGTAAGATCTTGAGCTAAGTAATGTAGCATGGGTTGAGTGAGTTTAATTGTTTAATTATTTGGATTATGGAATATGTATGCAACTAGATCAAATTTTTTGTTGTGCTAAGATGTAATAAGCACCTTAAAAAAGATCTCTCTGTATACATACACACATACATACATACATATGTATGTATGTATGTACATATGTATATATATACATACAGACATATGTATACCCTTGCGATCTCTGCATCTCGTTGTCATGCCCCTCTAATCTTTGCATCTTGTTCATTTAATTATACCTAATATGATGACAGTTCTATAGGAACTTATTTTCATGCCCTTGTGATCTTTGCATCCCAAGTATCTACTGATGTTGTTAATTTGGGCATCACTATATGATCTAGAATGTTATGAAGTACTAAAGCCGATATTAACTTCTCCCATGTCTCCAAAAAATGTAGCATAGGTTCAAGGTACATTGGCTTCCAAGAATTTGTAGTAGTTATTCTCACTACTGGAAGAATAACTTGAGTGAATAGTTGAGTGTAAGGAGTTGAAGAAGCAAGTTTTGCTTCTGTGTAAATGCCATAATCATGAGGCTCATTCCCTTGTAGACGAAATAACCTAGTTAAATATACGTATATATCAACCCAGCTAATTAGCAACTAGACCCATTTAACTTGGTTATGTCTTGTTTCTTTCTAAAAATATCTGCTCTGATATGTTTTTGTAAAATTTCTTGTGAACTCTACCCATTTTTCCTATGCTACATTATATTTGTGGAGGATCTTGAGGTAAGTCATTTAGCACCTTAAGAAAGATCTCTCTCTATATATACACATACACACATACATGTATGTATGTATATATGTATGTATGTATGCATGCATGTGCCCTTGTGATTGCTGTATTTCTTTGTCGTGCCCTTGTGATCTTTGCATCTTGTTGTTGTGCCCTTGTGATCTTTGTATATGTATGCATGTATGTATGTATATATATATATGTGTGTGTGTGTGTATGTATGTATGTATATAAATAGAGAGATCTTGGAACAACAAAAAAATATTAAAACTCACTCAATAGGTAGCATGACCATAGATGCAATGGCAATGCCTATTGGTAAGTAGATTCATCTTTTTCTCTCTCATTTTTCATGTGTTTATTTCACTTGAACTATTATTTCTTAGGCGACATTTTCTAATATTGGATTCGTTTTATGTAGGAGGTGATGAGGATATTCCTAGATGTACTCGTGTGATAAATTTTTCGTGAACAATAAAGATGGGCTTCTCCTAAGAGTAACATGAGGTGATGAGGACATTCCAAGTACTTTAAAGATTGATCCTTTCTTTAAGATTTTAGATGTTAATGGAGAAATTAGAAGTTGGGGGGGAGGGGGAAAAATGAGCTTCATCTTCACATGGTTGGCCCTGATTAGTACAAAATATTAAACTATTCTCAAAACCAAGTGAAGCTCAACAATAACCTATGGTTATATGACAACTAATTATGTGAATGTTTTAGTTTGAGGCAATGTAGAAGGATGCCATAGTTCAATATGCAACATCAATTCATATGCATATGACATTAGGTAGAGCTAAAAAATATAACAAGTTTGCATTTTTGTTAGAGGTCTTTAATTAGGTATTTTAAGTTATAGACCAACATGAACATTGTTCATGATGATGGTCTATAATTTTAAAAACTTAATTGACCTATTAAATAAATGTAATTGTGTTGTGTTTTATCAACTCTGCCTACTATCCATGCATTTGAACACAGTTGCACATGCATTCTCGATTCAAAGTGGTAGAATCTTATTTTGGATGCAATAGAAAAATGACATGCACCAAAAGATAGGAAAATGATGTCAATTTTGTAGGTCTAGTATTTTTTTTGTACTTTAAAAGATTGATCCTTTCTTAAATATTTTCTGTAAGGCCTTTTGGGTTACGACCAAATGTAAAGAAATACAACTTCAAATTCATAATTCAGGCACATATCCTTTATTCCATCTTCACCCTAATCTACCAATCTACCCCCAAAACTCAATCCTAGACCTCTTTAAATACTTGTGCAGCCACAAGTTGGCCTATCAAAAAATTAAATCTTACATTAAATGCATGCACAACCACAAGTTGGCTCACATCAAATATTAACTACCAATAAAAAAATAAAATACGAGCAAGGTCAACCCAAATTGGAACTAGACATAGATAACTCAACAAATGAAGGCTCTACAAAATACTAGCACTCAACGTCCAAACGAGCTCGGCATCCAAAGACTCACTCAGAAGCAACTATGAACTCAACATCCTCTAATGCTTGGCAACATGGAGGACTTGGCAACCAAAGGATCACTTGGTAGACTCGGAAACCAAAGGAATCACTCGGCAACCAAAGGATCACTCAGTAACCAAAGGATCACTTGGCAACCAATGGAATCACTTGACAGTAACTAGAACTCGGTAACAACTGGTAAAAAGAACAAAAGTGCAAGATTACAAGGAAACCTAGGATGCTCCTACATTAGGAATTTAGATGTTAGGGGGGTGGGGTGGGGTCAAATGAGCTTCCACCTTCACGTGGTTGGCCCTACTTAGTAGAGAATAGTAAACTATTCTTGAAACCAAGTGAAGTTCAACATTAACCTATGATTGCATGACAACTAACTGTGTGAAGCTATTGGTTTCAGCAATGCAGAAGGATGTCATAGTTCAATATAAAATCTCAATTCATATTCATACGATGTCAAGTGGAGCTAAAAAAACCCAACAAGTTTGCATTTTTGTTAGAGATTTGCATAGAACTATTAAATAAATGTAAATGTGCTGGGTTTTTTCAGCTTCTTCTATTGTCCATGCATACAGAACACAGTTGCATGTGCATTCTCAATTTAGAGTAGCAGAATCTTATTTTGGATGCAATTGAAAAATGACATGCACCAGAAGATGGGAAAATGATGTCACTTTTGCATCTCTAGAACCTTTTTGTACTTTAAACATTGATCATTTCTTAAATATTTTAGATGTTAATAGGGAATTTAGATGTTGGCATGGGTGGGGGGTGGTGGGGCCAAATGAGCTTTCACCTCCATGTGGTTGGCCCTAATTAGTAGAGAATATTAAACTATTGTCACAACCAAGTGAAGCTCAATATTAACTTATGACTATATGAACATATTAACCTATGATTGCATCATAGCTTTTCAATGTTTGTCGCCAATTTATTTTTTATTAATACAACATGTCGTTGCAATTGTGATGACTGCCATCGATCCCACAACATTCCTGCCACATGCCTGTCCCAATTATGATAGATGGTTTTGATGGCTTGCCATGGGGCCCATAGCATTTCTATCACACAGACGTCACAATTGTGATGGTGTCTTTGACAGATTTCTATCACAATTGTTACAATGAAAATAAACAGTTTGCCAGAATGGTAGCCCAATTTATGACACCTATGGCCATCACAATTCTAATAGTAACCCTTGCAATAGAAAAATTTTGACACCCATCTAATGGGAGCCAATTCCAACAATTTTTAGTTGGGCGACCAGTTACTAGCACAATTGTGATGCCAAATGTAGTGGTATATGTAAGCCTTTGGTGCCAACCAATCAGTACAAGTTAGAGGGCCCTTTGAGTCCACTTGTAATGTACATAGGATTATAATTAAATATCATGAAGTCTTAAAAAATTTGAAAATCTTACTTAACATGAAAATTAAACCCACTAGGTTGATTGTAGGAATAGATTGGGTTTACAAAATATATTAGAAATAAAATTACTGTAAATGTTTTATATGAGTAATCTAAAGATATAAATAAATTTAAACAATAAAATAAAATTAATGTGGATTAAATCAAATCTAGGTGAATAGATATGATTTGAATATAAAATAATATAAGATATACACTTATCTTTGATAAAAGTGAACAATACATGTTTATATCATTCAAAATACATTATCTATGCCACATAAATTCCTAGTCTAGAAGATGCGCTTGGTTTAGTATAGTCTTAGAAATTATTATGGTTTGGATTAAGGTGCCAAGTTCAAGTCAAGTGTCTCAACCTTGATTTGATGTGCAAGAATGATTTTTTCCACACAAGATTGAACAAACAAAATGTCTATGTAGAGATTTATTCACCTTTGAGTTTTTTTATTTGAATTTATCAAGGTTGTTGGTACAAAAACTTTTACATAAATTGTTGCATCATAAAAGTCAATTTCTCTTGGGTTAGTCAATTGGACTCTTATTTTGTGGTTTTGAGTAATAATTTTTGATGATATGGATAAATGTACAAATATTTGATTATTTTCTTCCTTTAATAGATTGAAGTGTACCCTAGGTATATATTATTGCCCTCTTATGTCTAGATGTGTGTTAATGGAGTACTTTTTGTCTTTAATAAATATCAAAATAAAGTAACAATTCATTAAAATGTGTACTAAGTTTACTTATAAAGGCTACTAAGAAATGGCATATGTTTTAGATCTTTGATGAAACAAAGAAATTATGCATAGTCTCTAATAAAAAAAATAGATTTATAAATTTAACTTTCCTTTTTCATCAATATAAACAATTGATAGGTCTTGATGAAGTCTTTTTCATCAAGGGTTTGTGTTAGGTTAATTATGTTAATTACTAGGGTTATAATTGCACCAAAAGATATACCTATTAATGCTTGATACAACCACTAGATTTATAGAAGACACTAGAGGTTGTCAAAAAATGTTGTGAATCCAACAAGAAATATTGGAAAATCACCAATAATCCCCCTCCCAATATTACATTCAACCATGTGACCAAGCTCTAATACCACTTGTTAACCACTAAGGTTTTTGTTGCACCAAAAGATCAACCTATCAATGCCCATTATACTAACTAGACATGTAGAAGACACAAGAGGTTGTTAAACCATGTCATCGGTCCAATGAGGGGTATTGGCCCACTACCAACATGTTTCATGACTCATACCAATTAGGAAAAATGGAAGAAGGAATGTCAAAGTCTACAAGACTTAAGCTTTTATTTGATTTTGAGGGGTTAGGTAGTCAAAGTTGAGTTTACTTGCTTCTTTTTCCCTTTTCTTTCTCCATGACTTGGATCTCTTTTTTAGGCCCTCAAGATTCTTCATGTTTACCTTTTCTCCTCCTTCAGTTTAGTTTTCTTAATTTTCTTTTCTATTAGTGTTGAAACCTAGACTAGAAATCAATGCAGGAGCATCTTAGATGTAAGGGCAATCTTGCATCACCCAAAAACATGTTTTATTTATATTTCAATAAGGGTTATCTCAGTTCAAAATTACTATTTCTAGAGGCTTACTATTTTTATTAAGTTGTTCATTTAAGTTCAAAATGTTCTAATCTCACAACTAGGGGCTAATTTTAGATATGTCAACCTGCCAGTAAAGTTTCATTGCACTATTAAGCATGTTTGTGAAGTTATTAAAAAAAATCGGTATTGGCAGCAAGGTATAAAAATATTAAACTATATATTGAGGGATTTAGAGGCTCTAAAAAGGGGTTCAAACCTCATCTAATTGGAGCTTTCTATAAGTCAAATGTTACAGACTAGGTCATGGCATTTCTAAAATTGGGTCATAATAGTCAATTAGACAATTGGTGATGAGTAATGGTCTTTAGAAGTTGCATCACCTGAAATGGGAAAAAAAGAGATTTCCTCAAAATTTATTTTTCATTCTAATTTGGGGCTTGCTCTTATGTACAAAAGTATGAAAAATAATATTAATTTAGGTTTGGTTAGCCTTGGGGTCTAGTGTTAAATTTCTAGAACTTTCTTGGGAGGTGGAAAATTATCTATATAAAGAAGGCCCATAGGGTTGTCTAGGATAGTTTAGGGATGTTGGTTGTGGCTCTGGCTCACATAATTTTGTATGGAAAATGATTATGTGGCTTTGCATGTTTCATTTCTTAAATTTGTAACTCTATACTTTTAGAGATAATATAAAGTCAACTTCATGTTCTTGAAACTTCTTGTTATTTCTCTATTTCTATTATGTATTTATTTTACTAAGGGGAATACCCTTCATCAAGTGGTATCAGAGGAGGAGTTCCTAAGTTTATAGACATATCATTGATTGTAATGCATTTTTCATGAGAATCATGGTTATGGGTTTGAAGCGATAAGCGCAAAAATGCCTGCATGAATGAACCATGAAAGAATAGATGGAGGTGTGATAGAAGAGGGTTTTAGAGCCTTCTAGATACAAGTGAAAGCATTGCAAGAGGATATTTGTAGAGGAATGGATATTTCAATAAGAGATAAACGTGAGGATGAACTTGAAGAAGAAAGGAATGTTGAACACGAAGATGAAGAAATGAATAGGGATGCAGATGAGGATAGATATTTTAGAACCATTTCTAGAATTGAAAAAAAAAACCAAGATTGGAGTCACAAAATTTTTGGGAACTCTTAAGCTAGAGGAGCTAATCGACTAGGTTAATGATCCAAAAGAATATTTTGAGTATGAAAAAATCAAAGATCTTGAGAGGGTCAATTTTGTGAAGGCCAAACTGAAAGGACAAGAAAAAAATTGGTAGAAGGAGATTCAGGTAGAAGAAAATCACAAGGTGGGATCAAATGGTGGAGAAAATAAAGAGACAATTCATTCCTATTGATTATAAGCTCGATCTGCTAAAGAAAATGCAAGGGTTGAAGCAAGAAAAAATACCAATTGAGGAGTATAGAAAAGAGTTATATCAAGTTCTCATTAGAATGGGTCATGCAAAAGATGAAAAGGAGAGAATTTATTGTTATCTTAATGGGTTAAGGAAAAGTATTCAGGAGGAGTTGAGTTTTGTTAGAATGACTAGTATTGAAGAGGCCTACTAGTTTACCTTAAGGGTGAAAGAAAAATTGAACAATAAGTTTGAAAGAAAGAAAAGTAGAAGAGGTCATTTAAGAAGGTCCAATGGATGATCTTATGGAGGCCAAAATGAAGATAAGAAGAAGAATTACAAGGCAATAAACACTTAGAATCAAAGGTGTAGTATTTTCAATGATTGTTGTGATCAAAATAATAGGGATCAGAAAGGAAGAGGAAGAGAGAAATGACTAGGAAGAGGAGGCTTTTGTGGATCTTGTTTCCATTGTGATGAAGATGGAAATCAAGCTTATGAATGTCCCCAACACCAAGGAAGGACATATATGAGAGTTGAAGGTCAAACAAGAGTTGCACATGAAAAAGAAGAAGCCCATTTTGAGTCCTTAGATAATTTTGAGAGGGGAGAAACCCTCATAGTTAGGAGAACCTTGATAAGTGAAAAGAAGGAATTGGATCACATGAAGAGTTTATTTCACACTAGGTGTAAGTGTGAGGATAAGCATTGTAAGGTGATTATTGATTGTGAGAGCATTGTCATTTTGATGTAAGAGGAGATGATCAAAAAATTAAATCTCAAGAAAGAGACATCCATGTTCGTACCAAATTTCCTAGGTGCAAGATGATTACAAGGTCATGCGCAATGAACAGTTAGTGGTAAAGTTTAGGCTTGCAAGCTATTGTGATGAGGTACTATGTGACATCATACCCATTGATGCATTTCATATGTTACTAGGAAGGTCATGGAAGTTTTTCATGTGCACTATACATGATGATCATACAAATACCTATTCCATGACAAAGGATGGCATGCAAAACAAGCTTAATCTATTGTAAGAAATAGAAGAAAAGGTAGCTATTAATGTGATAACTTATTTATTTAATAGAAAAATTTTCTAGAAGGTATGAGGTATGAGAATGTATGTGTTTCTTTAACTCCAAAATTTGGTTAAGGGGAAGAAGAAAATGTACCTACATAAGTTACATATTTTTTGGATGAGTTTAAGGATATTATATATGATAATGTGTTTGATGGGTTTCCACCTCCAAGAGAGATTAGTCATCAGATGGATATGAATCCAATAGCCAGTTTGTCAAATAAGGAAGATCACAGATTGCTCTAGTAGAAAGTGAAAAATTGAATATACAAGTACAAAAATTGTTGTAGAAGGGGTTGATTTGAGAGAGTTTGAGTCCATGTATTGTACTAGCAATATTAAGACCAAATAAACATAGAGAATGGAGGATTTTTATAGATTCTTGAGCCATCAAAAATATCACTATGAATTACAAACTTCCCTTGCTAAGGATGGATGCTATTATGGACCGTTTAAGTGAATCTATGTATTTCACTAAGATAGATCTAATGAGCAAATATCAACAAATATGGACCAGATAAGGAGATGAATGAATGATGGCTTTCAAGAAAAAGGAGGGATTGTATGAAAGCTATCATCCAATGACCTATCAAAAGAATTCTAGTGAGATGATATCTTTTAATGTTTTCACTAGATTTTACAAAAATTGTAATAGGAGTTTTAACAGTGTTTGTGGACCCTTGATTGAAATAATGAGAGGAGATAGAAAGGAGTTTAAGTGGACTACAAGAGCAGATAAGAGATTTGAATTTTTGAAATAAAAAGTTACAAAATAACCTTTCTTAGCACTTTCATATTTGAAGAATATGTTTTAAGTAGACTATGATGCTAGTGATAATGCAATTGGAGGTATTTTGAGCCAAGAAGGTAGACTTGTTTCTTGCTTCAATGAGAAGTTAAATTATACCAAAAGAAAATAATTTTCTTATGATCAAGAGCTTTATGTTATAGTTTAGGCATTGAAGAAGTGGATAAATGATCATTTTCCTAAGGAGTTTGTTTTATATAATCATAATCAAGCTTTGCAATATGTGAATAGTCAAGGAAAGCTGAATGAAAATCATTTGACATGGGTTGATTTTTTGTAGAGTTCAACATTTGTTTTGAAATATAGGAGTAGGAGGTCCAACAGGGTTGCACAATATCTTAGCGAGAGACAAATTTTCCTAAAAGAGATGTAGATTGAGGTTGTTGGGCTCAAAGAACTCAAGAGATTATATGTAGAGGATTCTCATTTTGGAAAAAGGCTAGAAAGCATATACAAAACTTATTAATCTAGAAAGACCTAGGTGGTTGGATTTCATCATCTAGGATGGTATGTTATCTAGAGGAAGACAATTTTGTAGTATGACATTTTCTATGAGGTAGAATCTCATCAAGGAGAAACATAGTGGAGGGTTGGTTGGACATTTTAGTCTTGATAAAACTATTACTTGGCTTAGTGAAAATTATTAATGACATAGTTTTAGTAAGATGTCAAGAAATTTGTACAGAGTTGTAGAGCATGTTAGTCGAAAAAATGAGAAAACAGGAATATAGGGTTATATCACTCATTACCTGTACCAGAGAGTCCATGGAAATATATCAGTATGGACTTTTTTCTTAGTTTACCAAGGTATCAATGAGGGCATGATTCAATTTTTGTGGTGGTTGATAGGTTTTCATAGATGGCACATTCATTCCCTATAAGAAGACTAATGATATTGTTCATGTAGCAAAATTATTTTTCAGAAACATGGTGAGACTACATGGTCTACCAAAGAGCATAGTTTTAGATTAAGACACCAAATTTATTGGGTACTTTTAGCGAACATTTTGGAAAAAGTTAAAGACGGATTTGAATTTTAGCTCATCACATCATTCGCAAAGTGATGGATGAATATAAGAGGTGAATAGGATTTTAGGAATATTTTTTTATGATGTTTGGTTGGAGATAAACCAAAGGGATACAATTTTATTTTACCATAGGCAAAATTTGCATACAATAATTACATTAATATAAATACTAGTAAATCTCCTTTCCAGATAGTATGTGGAACTAGTCCTAGAAAATTATCTTAATTAAGGAGATTGGATAAAGGTCAGACAAGTAGCATTGAAGTTGAAGATTTTGTAGAACACTTGAAGAACATTTATGAGGAGGCGATGAAACACATTACCAAATGAATATACAATACAAGCCTAAAGTAGATGAGAAAAGGAAACATAAGGAAATTTAGATTGGAGATAAAGTCATGTTTCATTTGAGGAAGGAGATATTTCCAGTGGGAGCATAAATAAGTTGAAGATGAAGAAGTTTGGATCATGCAAGATACTGAAGAAGCATGATTTTGGAAATACCTATGAAGTGGAGTTTTCTAGTGAACAAAATATTTCACCAATGTTTAAAATTTTAGATTTGATAGATATCATGAAGGAGGTGTTGAAGATGAGATCATAGAAGCACTTTGGAGTATTCCAACAACTATTTTAGCTACAAAGGATATTGAAGGAATCTTAGACAATCATGGTGGTAGAATTACAATAAACATGAAATATGAAGAATATTTGGTCAAATGGAAAGGATGGCATGTTGAAGATTCATCATGGCTAACAAGGGAGGAAGTTAACCATATTTTTTTTCCCTCTAAATACCTAAGATGTGACAAGGTGACTTCTCAAATTACCCCAAGTATCTGATGCAAGATCATCTTAGGTCTAAGAGAAATCTTACATCCCTAAAAAATGTTTCTGATTTATTTTTTAATAAAGGGATATCTTAGTGCAAAGTTACTATTTTAAGTACATAGGTCATTTGAGCTCATAATGTTCTAATTCTATAATCAAAGGTTCATTTAAGATATTTTTCAAAATTTACAATTCGAGTAATTGTTTTTTTGTCAATGATGTCAAATCTACTAATGGGACATGTTGTTATCTAATCTAAATGTCATATCTATTTGATTAATGAAGAGGATTAGAGAGATTGCTCATAAAAATAACACCTAGAGGAAAGTTTGAGTTATGAAAATGAAGTTTCAATGGACACTTGGTTAGTAAGACTTTGAAAAGAAAAAGTGATTGTTTATATCATGAATGTAAAGCTTAATCGAGAAATAAAGTGAAAGACCAAGAAATGTTGAGTGATGCTAGTGTCAACCAAGTTCTAGTGCAAGCCAAGAAAATTTAGTGTTAGCCAAGCATCAGTATTAGCTAAGAAAGTTAGTTGATGCTAAGAAAAGAAGTTTTATAATGATCGAGTGATTACTGAGTGTCAAAACTTAGTAATTGTTGAGTGAGAGTATTTTGAATGTGTTTGAGTAATCATGATTACTATTTGACTCAGTTAATTTCTTGGGATATGGAAACCATTGTGAAGATAAGACTAATGATTTGGATCATTAAATTCAAGGAGAGGATTAGCTAGAATACCTATGAGCTAATTCAATAGATGAGAAGTTTCTAGAAAAGAAAGAAGATGAAAGATATAATGAATCTGATGGACCAGATCTCAAACCCTAAGATCTACAATGATCATGGAAAACATCAAGAAAGACTTACCTATTTAAGGAGGTATAGAGCAAAATTTCTGAGCAAGGATGTGCACAAAGAAAGGTCGAACAAAGGTACACAAGGGTGAACACAAGCGTGTAAGAGTGAGAGTGAAGCAAGAGCAAGAAATGCTTTCGCAAATGCTACTAAAGTTGATAAGTGAATCTGAACAGGAAGCTTAGGTTTTGATGTGAAGGGGGATGACTTCTTGAACGGTTGTTGAGTGAGTTAAGAGACAAAGTTGACAAGGGAACTTATCAGCAAATCAATAGATGAACCGAGTAGGGATCTGAACCTACAAAAGTGAGTTGCAAACATATAGATCAAAACCCTATTTTTTTCTTTCTAGTCATTGTAAACAGTTTGTATTGAAATTATTTTAATCAAAAGGTTGACCTAATAATAATTTAAAGGACTTAATAGTCTATGTAAATCCTTTAGCAAGGTGACATTCTAAATGGAAAGATCAAAGTCCTCTGACAAGGCCACTCCTAAAAGGGTGATTAAATCCTCTAATCAGGTCACATTTGATAGTGTGTATTGTAACCTTAATTAGGGTTGGCTCCTAACAAATCTCACTTTGAAAGAGTGAAAAAGTGGTGACATGTTTTTGTTGGTTTTTCCCAAATTGGGTTTCGACATAAAATCATAGTGTCAAATTCGTGATCAATGTTTTATGGTGATTTAAATTTACATGTTTATATTTAGAAAAGTCTATTATTTTTGGATAATAAATTTTTTATCAGTGTAGTAGAGATCGAGAAACAACAAGATAAGTAGAAAAGAAAATGTTTAGATGTTAAATTGTTCAAATGGTACTTGTGGACCTTGAGTAACTGATTCATCCCTCCTCTCAGTTATTCTAATCATTTCTAACAATTGGTATCAAAGCCAAGTGCTTACAAAGAGAATTTTGAAGGTACTTGAAGCTAAAGATCATCACTCACAAAAGGGAGGTGTCAAAACTAAACAAAAAGAACTTTCTTGCATGGAAAACATTGATGAGGCTGCATATATCTAGTATCAGTGATGTTGCTATCCACTTTGTGGATAATGAATATATGGAAATAATAACTACTCCTTTGATAGCTGAACAACTAAAGAAAAAGAAGGAACACAATAAAACAATGTTGGAGATTTCCTCATCCCTAAGCTATGTCGAGTTTGATGATATAAAAGAATGTGATAGTGCAAAGAAGATGTGTGACAAACTAAAGACTATATATGGAGGTGATGACAATGTCTAGAGAGATGAATCAAAGAGCCTGAGAGGTAAATTTGATGAAATGAGAATGATGGAAGGTGAGAATATAGTATAGTAATACAAAATAATCAATAAAGTTGTTAATAATATTTGAGGTGCAAATGGAAAAATTGAAGATGAAACAGTGATAAGAAAAGTATCAAGGACCCTACTCCCTATATATGCCATTAGAGTCTTTGTAATTCAAGAACTAAGATGTACTCTAGGTAGCACTTTGACTTTGGAAGGTATAATTGGTAGACTTACTACTTTTGAGATGTCTAACTTTGATAATTACACTCTTGCTACTATTGAATCTTCTTTTAAGTCACAACTGGTTCTTAGCAAAAAGAAAGCCAAACATGAGAAGAGTGATAGTGATAGTTCTGATGGTGAGCTTGATGAACTTGAAGCAATTATTACAAAAATATTTGGAAGAGGTAGGGGAAAATAAAAAGGGAAATAACCTTTTTTTTTAATGCAACAAGGTTAGTCATATTACTACTAGGTGTCCTGACAGAGAAGACAAGGATGAGAGTAAGGAAAGCAAGTACAAAATAAAAAGAGATGAATAAGACTACAAGAAAAACAAGGATGAAAAAGGTAAGAAATATTGTTATATTGATGAAGAATAAACTAACACTAAATTTGAAAGTAATGATGATGAAGTTGTCTATGTTGCTATGAAAGAAGATTATAATGAAGATGAGAAAACTGCATTAATCTCTTATGCGAACAAGAGTGATAGATGGATAATTGATAGTGGTTTCTCTAACCATATGACTGATGATAGAGATAAATTTGAGGATATTGGTCCATAAAAAGGTGGATGTGTTAAATTTGGTAATGATATTACATGTTTTGTGAAAGGTAAAGGTACAATTCAATTGACTGACAAGATCAAGTGTGATAATGTTCTCTAGGTTGAAGGACTTAACTATAATATGTTGAGTGTTTCACAACTAAACAAATCAAGATATGGAGTTGAATTCCATCACAGGAAGGCCAATATATATTATGTTGATGGTAAGCTAATTGGAAGTGGTGATCAAGCAAGAGGTAACTCATTCTATCTAGATTTATCTAATGAGACATATTTGTTTTCACAACAAGAAGATGTTTGGTTATGGAACAAGAGATTATGTCATGTGAATTTTGAAAATTTGATAAACATTAGTAAAATGAAGAAAGTAAGAGGTTTTCCTAAACTAAAGAAGCCTGAGAATACTATGTGTAAACAATGTCAATTAGGAAAAATGACCAAGTCTAGTTTCAAGAGAAAAACATATACATAAAGTGATATTCTAGAAATGGTTCATACTAAACTCTATGGACCTATTGATGTTCAAAGCTATTGTGGAGATAAGTATTTCATTCTCTTTGTTGATGACTATTCTAGGATGATGATTGTGATGTTCCTTAAAGGTAAATATGACACTTCTCAATTATTTAAGTGGTATTTGGCCTAATTTGAAAAAGAAATAGGGAAGAGAATGAAGTGTCTGAGATTTGACAGAGGTGGTGAATTCATTTCCAATGAGTTCAAACAATCTACAATGATAGAGGAATTAAAAGATGGATCTCAACACCAAGGACCCTTCCTCAGAATGAGATAGTTGAAAGAAGAAACAAATCAATAATGGATTGTGTAAGGACATTGATGATAGAGAAAAATGTATCAAAGAAGTACTGGAGAGAAGCTTTCAATATTGTTGTCTATACCTTGAATAGAGAACAAGTCAAGAAAAGTACAAATGCTAAACCTTTTGAACTATGGTATGGATATGATCCTAATGTGAAATATTCCAAAATTTTTGGAAGTAAATGCTATATATTTAAAGATAATAGAAATGGAAAACTTGATGCAAAGAGTGATGAAGGTATATTCCTAAGATATTCCACCAAGAGTAAAGCTTACAAGTGTTTAAACTCTAACACTGACAAAGTTTTGGAAAGTGCAAATATGAAAATTGAGTAGTTTACATAAAGAAGTGACATTACATGTAATGAAGAACCTACAAATTATAGTACATTCATCTATGTTGAAGATGGTGCTCCTTGCACTCCAAATGAATAAGAAAATCAAGATGTAGTTTCTCAACAAGAAGGAAATGATGAAGTGCAACAATAGGTTGTCTAGAAGTACATAGTGGCTATTGAGAAATACACTGAAGATGTCGAGTCATAGATAGGTGATGTCAACCATTAGAGAGAGAATGTCAAGCATGTTGAACTTGGACCAAAACTTGAACAAGCAAGAGTTAATGAGCTTGGGATTATCTTTCAAGATGAATTTGTTAAAGAATAGAGAAGGAAACCACCTATGCTATCCAAGTTTGTAAGAAGATATTAAAAACCTAAATAAATCATTGGTGAAGTTGAATCAAGTGTTATGACAAGAAAAAGACTCAAAGATTGTACATGTTTTTTTTGTGAATTTGAGCCCAAATTAGTAAAAGACGCTCTAGACAATGAAGATTGGATTCAAGAAATGAATAAGGAAATTGGATAGATTTAAAAGAACAATACTTGGACCCTAGTGCCAAGACCTAAAGACAAAAATGCTTTTGGAAAAAAATGGGTTTTTAGAAACAAAATCAATGAAAATGGTGAAGTAACAAGGAATATGGCAAGACTGGTATGTAAAGGATATGCTCAAGAAGAAGTTGACTATGGAGTTTTTTTTTTTTTCCTGTTGCAAGACTTGAAGGAGTCAGAACCCTACTTATGTACTCACCCTACAAGAATTTCAAGGTATATCATATGGATGTCAAAATCTGCATTTCTGAATGGTATACTAGAGGAAGAAGTGTACATTGAACAACCTGAAGGATTTTTGGATCTAGAAAAGAAGAACATGGTATGTAAACTGAACAAATCTTGTTATGGATTGAAACAAGCCCCAAGAGCATGGTATGAAAGACTGCATAATTATTTGTTGAAGATTGGTTTTGAAAGGAAAAATGATAATAGTAACCTATATTTGAAGACTAGTAAGAATAATGAAGTACTGTTATCTAAAATATTTATTGATGACATTATATTTGGAGGAAAGTAAGCACTTTGTAAATCATTTGCTGATGAAACAAAGAAGGAATTTGAGATGTCTATGTTTTGTGAAATCAAATTCTTTGTTGGATTACATGTATATCAAATGAAGTTTAGTATTTTCATTACTCAATCCAAATATATCAAGAAGATACTAATTTTTTTTGGAATGGAAGCCTATGTCTATAGGACATAAGTTATCTAAAAACTGATGAATCTGCTAATGTGAACCAGCCATTATACAGACTAATGATTGGAAAATTACAATATGTTGTCCATAGTAGACCAAATATTGCATTACCAGTTGGGATATTTGCTAGATTTTTGGAAAATCCTAAAGAAAATCACATGATGGCAGTAAAAAGGATATTGAGATATTTGAAAGGTATACAAGACAATGGATCGTATTACAAGAGAAGTGATAGGTTTGAGCTTAAGGTATTCACTAACTTTGATTGGGCAAGAAATATTGATGATATAAAAAGAACTAGTGGAGGTGCATTCTTTCTAGGAAAGATGTCAGTGTCATAGACAAGAAAGAAATAGAATTGTATTTCCCAATCAACAACTAAAGCTAAGTATGTTGTAGTGAATTGTTCAAACATTATGTGAATCAAGTAATTACTAAAAGAAATGAACAAAAAGATTATAGATATAGTGGTTATCTATTGCGATAATACAAGTGCTATTAACATTTCAAGGAATCCATTGATGCACACTAAGACCAAGCACATTGCTATCAAGTATCAATATTTGAGAGAACTAGTTCAAGAAAAAGAAGTGAAGTTAGAATATGTGCAAACTAAGGAACACTTTTTTGACATATTCACTAAAGCCTTACCTAAAGATGATAAAGAATATCTTAGAGGTAAATTAGGGGTGATTCCCCTAAGAAAAGAAACTTGAGGAGAAGAGGTGTACTCCATCAAATGTGCTAATTAGAATATTCTAAACATTGATGCAAAACAACTCTACTTTGGGAGATGACTAAGGTAGACAATCAAGTACAACATAACAGATCAATAATAGATAGATGACATAATTCAACTAGACATGCAAATATCTACATAATCTATATGTATTAAGTAATTGAAGTCAAGAATGCTAAGTGTCTTTGGCATTGTTGTCAAAGAGGGAGAGATATACTCTAGAGGGAAAGAATCATTGAAGAAGAAGAGAGATGTACCCAAGAGGGAGATAATGATAGAGGAAGATTTTGAACTCGTAGAGATGAGAATCATAATGAAACTAAGGACATTGATCACTCACGATAATGAAATCTTTTGGATTGCATGATAACAAAGTAGGAGATTGTATTCTTGCAAAGATGTGAATTGTAAGATACATTAATATATTGAGGTGTTGCCATCAATTCTAAAGAGGGAGATCCATGAAAATTTACAATTGGAACAATTGTTGTTTTGTCATTGATTTCAAATCTACTAATGAGAAATGTTGCTATCTAATCTAGATTTCAAATCTATTTGATTGATGAAGAGGATTTGGCAGATTGTTCATAACAATAGCACCTAGAGGAAAGGCTGATTTATACAAAGAAAGTTACAATGGGAATTTTATTAGTTGGACTCTAATAAGACAAAGTGATTGTTTATATCATGAATATAAAGTTTAACCAAGAAATAGGGTGAAAGACCAAGGAATGTTGAGTGATGCTAGTGTCAACCAAGTTCTAGTGCAAGCCGAGAAAATTTAGTATTGACCAAGCATTAGTATCAACCAAGAAAGTTAGTTGATGTTGAGCCAAGAAGTCTTATAGTGCCCGAGTGATTAAGTGATGACCAAGTGTCAAAACTTAGTTATTGTTGAGTGACATTAACTTGAATGTGTTTAAGTAATCATGATTTCTGACCAACTCAGTTGATTTCTTAGGATATGGAAACTATGTTAAAGATAAGATTGATGAGTTGGATCATTAAATTCAAGGAGAGGATTAGCTAGAATACCTATGATCAAATTTGATGGATGAGAAGTTTCTAGAAAAGAAGGAAGAGGAATAGATACAATGAATTTGATGAACCAGATCTTAAACTTTAAGATCTATGTTGATCATGGAAAATAATAAAGAAATAATCTATTTAAGGAGGTATACAGCTAAATTTTGGAGTAAGGATGTGTACAAAGAAAGGTGGAATAGAGGGACACAAGGGTGAACACAAGTGTGTAAGAGTGACAGTAAAGCAAGAGAAGGAAATGCTTGTGCAAATGTTGTTGAAGTTGATAAGTGAATCTAAACTTGCAAAATTGAGATGTGAACATACAAATCAAAACCCTAATATTTTCTTTCTAATCATTGTAAATAGTTTGTATTGAAATTCCTCTAATCAAAGATTAACCTAATAGTAATTTAAAGGACTTAACAGTCTATGTAAATCCTTTAGCAAGGTGACATTATAAATGGAATGATCAAATTCCTCTGACAAGGCCACTCCTAACATAGTGATCAAATCCTCTAACCAAGTCACATTTAATAGTGCATGTTGTAACCTTTAATAGGGTTGGCTCCTAAAAGAGCTCACTTTGAAAGAGTGAAAAGTTGGTAATATGTTGTTGGTGATTTTTCCCAAATTGGGTGTCCATGGAAAATCCTAGTGTCAAACTTGTGTTGAATGTTTTATGGTGATTTACATTTACATGTTTACATTCATCAAAGTTTGTTATTTTAGGATAGTAATTTATTTATTAGTATAGTAGAGACCAAGAAACATTAGGATAAGTAGAATAGTGAATGTTTAGTTGTTTAATTGTTCAAATGGTGCTTATGTACTTTGAGTAACTGATTCACCCCCCCCCCCACCTAGTTATTCTAAACATTTCTAACAAGATATATCATCCCACTAGTAAAGTTTCATTGCAATATAAAGTTTTTTTGTGAAGCTATTGAAAATTTTCAATGTTGGCACTAGGGTATAAAAATTTAGAACTTGATTTTGAAGGCTTTAGATGCTCCAAAATGAGGTCAAACCTCAACTTACTAGAGCTTGTGCATGTCAAACATTTTAGATCAGGTTATAGAACTTTTAAAATGGGTTCATAGTAGTCAATTAGAGAAATGGAAAATGAGTTATGGTCTTCAAAAGTTGCACCACCTAAAATTAAAATAGATCGGAGACACAAGAAATTACAGTTGTATGTAGAGAAAGCAATACTAGAGAATCAGAGAAAGATCCCCCTTAAGAAAGAATTACAACCTTGTTTTTATAGATAAAGCATAACTGAGATATTTCTCACTAAAGCTACTCTACAACCACTACCATTAAGTGCTCAGAGAACAATCAAGGTGATCCAAATAATAGATCTGATTTGGTACACTTGCAAATGCATGAAAATCATGAAACCATAACTTGGAGGAAACTCGAAGTGAAAGAAATAGTGCCAATCAATGCTAGACCCCTCAAAATGGACAATCATGCAGTGGAAATAGTGCCTTTGCATCATTTCTAGCACATCAATAACTCTAGAGTAGTTGAAATTGATTGAAAGAACAGATCATGCAAGAAACCCTATCTTTCCTCATGTCTAGCTTATGAATCTGCATAGTCAACAGGTCAACCCGATCAAGCAACTAGAAACCTCCACGTGGACCAACCATATTATTTCTTTTTGCCACCTCATGGAGTCTTCATGTGTTTGAACACATCATTAACTAACTGCACCACCCTTTAAACTTAACTAGAATGGCTTACAATACTGTCAACCTTATCTATGATGTTAACTTAATTGCAACTGCCTTTCAAACTTGGCCTGTTGGGACATGTGGAAAATCCTCACTATGTGACATGAAATAACTACCTTGCAACTCCGCAAGGTGACAAAGCAACAACCATGGATTATCCTTGATTTGATGTTGAGGAAAATACACTGAAGGAACTAGCCCACATCTTGCACAATCATCACTTCAGCCAATAAGAAACCAACAAATTGCTAATGTGCTCTAATAAGCACCTAGTTGCTCTGATAGGAAAGGGTCCACCAAAATCCACACATCAACCCATCACTATGTCGCTATAACTAAAATACTTGCAACTTTCCATAATGACATAGCAAGGAATGTTGATCTACCATCATCTAACAGTGAAAATAGAAACTAAGAACATGTGGCCCACCAAACTGACCATGTTAAAGACCCAACCAATGAAATTCCCATTGTATGCTAGCTTAGATTGACTCACCACCTTGTCACATTGTAGCCCACACAACATAACCTAGCCCACTAGTTCACATGTCATAACGTCACTTCCCTACATTGTACAATACTCTGACAAGAAATAGAATGTGGGAAAGTGATGGCCAATGAAAATCTATCTGTATGCTAACACACATCTTCCATCTCAACAAGAAATAGTACAACCCATAAACAAGAAACAAAGGCCCCACCTTGGATATGTGGCACATTGTTGCTTCCCCACATTGCATAAGGAACTTCCATGTGGAAAAATGAGAGTCATAGATTACCTAAGATCTGATGGTGGGGTAAGTTGCAGAACTGAGGAAATAAGGAAATACAACAAGGTTTTAATTTATTATTTCATATTTCCTTTGGCATTATTTAATATTAAAGGTGGAACATGACTATTGGGTGGGCTCAAGCATTTAAATTCAATTTTTCAGTGAGAGGGCATTTTTTGGCCAACAATTATGGCAGCTCAAGGGGGATACAAGCCTGCGATGCATATGACCAATAACCTACGCATCCATTGGGAAATAAAATCATCAAAATCATAAAGATCCACCCAATAAAACCCCAAAATCATGGAAAATATGCCCAGGAACCTCAAAACTACCTCTCTGCAACTGAAACTGAGAACCAAAATCCTCTACAACCTCTACAAAAATCACATATGCTCATGCACTTCTTGGAAAATAGGAAACCATAGGAAGGAAACTAACTTTACTATATACATGAAATACTCATCTTTTATTAGAAGCAGATCTTAAGATATATTCTAGTAATTGGAATAGGTAGAATTTCACCGTTAAGCCTGCTTAATTGAAAAGCATTGGCCTATTTGCAACTGATAACCACATAGGGACCACTCCATAGTGGATCAAATTTTGAGTTCCTCCCTAGTTTTTCCCTATCTACATCCCACTTGAGCACAAGGTCACCCTCTCTAAAATTTTTGACCTTAGCTTTCTTATCAAAGCTCTTTTTCATTTGTTGTTGCTGTGCTTCTAGGATTTGCATGGCCTATTTTCTTTTCTCTTCCAAATCCATTAGTTCTGACATCCTTATAGACATAACATCATTTTCAATTAGCTCCAACTGATGAGCTAGTTCTAGAGATGGGAATTCTAATGAAATTGGAAGTCTTGCTTCCCTACCATTTACCAACATAAAGGGTAAATTTCCAATTTCCCTCTTAGATGTTATTCTATTAACCCATAGTGTTGTCTTCAAATTTTGATGCCAACAACTTTGGTTATCCTCAATAGTCCTTTTCATAATCCTAATTAGGTTTTTGTTAGATGACTTAGCCAATCCAGTACCCTTAGGATAGTAGTTTAAGAATGTGCTCAAGTAGATATTATGATCAACCTCCCATGCACAAATTTGAGCTCTTACAAAAGATTTTACATTATTTGAAATAATGGTTGAAGGGAACCAAATCTAGTAATAATTCCATCAAGGAATTCAACAACTGAAGATTTAGTGGCATCCTTCAATGCTATTTCCTTTGTCCATCTGGTAAAGTAATCTATAGCAGCTAGAAACCATTTTTGACTAGAACTGAAAGGTGGATTGATGAGGCCTATGAAGTCTAATCCCCATTGAGTAAAAGATTGATCCACCTAAATAGGATGAAGAGGAAGAGTTGCAAGTCTTTGCTTACTAGAGAAGAAGGCACATTTTTCACACTTCCTCACATGTTTATGACAATCATGGAACAAGGATGGCCAGTAGTAACCAGATCTCATGATCTTCATTGTAGTTGTCCTTGCTGAAAAGTGGCTACCATCAAGACCATCATGAAGCTCTTTGATCATTATTTCAGCTTGGCTTGTACCAATGAACCTCAATAGGGCTCCATTGAAATCCCTCCTGAAAAGGATACCATCAAATATAACATAAGGAATTGACTAAAATCTATACTGTCCCCTTTTAGTTCTATCCAATCCTGAAGGGTATCCATTTCCTGACAAGAAGGTCATGTCATCCATCCAATCCCTTGGATTATCATTTCTTGCTTCTTGTTGTTTTGTCAATACCAATGCAACCTCCTCATCTAATTCCTAAGATGAAATCATTTATTTGCATATTCCAACTTGGTAATCTAGATGTCAACATCATACTCCATCACCTTAGTAATCCATCTAGCTCTCTTCTCACTAATATCTTTTCTCAAAAGAAAGTCCTTCACACTAGCATGGAGTACTAACAAATGGATCTTGTTATGAGACAGAAGGTATCTAAATTTCTTCAAAGCTCTTATGACTACAAGGGTTTTCTTTTCTACATAATTGTATTTGTCTTCATATTCCTTAAGCCCTTCACTAAAGAAGGCAATAGGTTTTTCTCCATTCTTATCATTTGTTTGAGTCAAGACAATATAAATGGTTGAGTCACCACCTAAGGCATAAAGAATGAAATCCTTCTCAAAATTTAGATTAATGAGACTAGGGGCTGAGGCTATGGCTACTTTGATCTCTTCAAAAATTTCCTTCCCTTCCTTGGTCCATGAAAAGACCATATTTTTCTTAAGCATGACTATAAGAGGTTTAACCAAGGTAGTTAAATTAGGGATAAATCTTCTCACAAAATTGATTCTACCAAGAAAAATTTGCAAACCTTTCTTATGACTAGGAAGGGGAAGAGAAAGTATTACCTTTGTTCTCTCTGGATTAATGGTCAAACCATCCTTTGATACAATGTGTCCTAATAATTTTCCTTGATTGGTGGAAAATATACACTTTCTTGGTTTAAGAGATACCCCAAATTCTCTACATCTTAGGAATACCTATCTGAGATGGCCAAAATGATATATCACGCTCTTGGAGTTTACTGTAATATCATCAAGATAGACTAATACAATTTTTTCAATCATATTCTTGAAGGCCATCTCCATTTCCTTTTGAAATGTGGCACCTACATTTGTTATCCCAAAAGGCATTTTACTATAAGCATAGGTGCCCCACTTAGTTGTGAATGCGGTCTTATATCTGTTGGCCTCCTTGACCAGGAATTGATTGTAACCAAAGAATCCATCAAGAAATGAGAACCTCTTTGAACCACTAACCTTAGATAGTATTTTTTCCATGGAAGGGAGAGGATGATGATCTTGAAGGGAATCTTGGTTAAGATCCCTAAAATCCACACATAATTGAATTTTTCCATTCTTCTTCCTAATAGGGACAAGGTTTGCTACCCATGATGAGTGCTTGATAGGTAAAATTATATTAGCCTCAATTAGCATAGATAGCTCTTTTTTCATTAATGGTTCAATTTTAAGATTCACTAGCCTCTACTTTTGTCTTACTCGTTCGACATTTTCTACTACATTTATGGTATGTTGAAATAGGCTTGGGTCAAAACTTTTTAGATCATCATATGTGCATGCAAACACATCACTAAATTCTTGACATAGATGAATAAAATTCTCTTTCTCAATTTTGAAAGATACCTTCCCCATGTTTAAGGACTTTCCATCAGCACTCACAATTGGTGTATAATCATCTTTGTCAGTAGCTAGGTTCATGCTTTTGTTCCTTGCTTGGTCATCAGGGCTAAAAAACTCTCTAAGGTAATGAGACCCTTAGAAAAATTATTAGAACTGAGATTGATGATCTAATCCCCATACTAGCCATGAAACCTAAATTGGTTTCTCTCTAAGAATTCTACTTTATTTTGCAAGAAACTTACAATTTGTGCATCAGATTCAAAGACTTGCCAATTAGTGTTGTTGTCAGGAATAGCAAGCCTTACTACCACTTTAATTTGTTTCTTCTTTTCAGCTTCAAGGTTCTTTGGGATATCATAAGATGCACCTACTACTGCAAGTCTATCAGCATGTCTATTCTCTTTTCTAGGGATGTTATGAGTATTAAATGCATTAAAACTTTCAAGTGAATCCCATACTCTATGTTTGTAAGACTTAAGCAAACCATTCTTAGTGATATTCTAATTTCTCACCTAATTGAGCACCAACTCACTATTTCCATATACACTTAATGCTTGAATTCCTTTTTTTTTGAGCAAGTAAAAGACCTTGAATCAAGGATTCATACTTGGCCACATTATTGGTACAACTGAATTGGAGCCTAAAGGAGAAGTAATACCTTACTTGTGCAGGAGAAATCAACATCACACCCACCTCTAATCCATTCTTGTTTCTTGATCCATCAAAATACATACTCCATATCCCACTCATATCTTCTTAAGTCTTCATAAGGTTAGGGACAAGATCATCCTTTTCTGACATAAAGTATGTACTAAAGCTAGTCCCAAGGGTTTTTGGTATAGAATCAAATAAATACACGTTAGCCCTTTCATGTAAGAGAAAATCAAGTGTATCTACTAGAGAAGTGGCAGGATCATTTACTATGTCATTCTCATCCATCTCTAGGATAATGCAATTCATATTGATGAGATTAGGGGTGTAGGGCTCAATATGATGGAGGGCTAGAGGCTCTTCTCTGATTGAAGCCTTGGTTCCATATCTTGTTCTAAAAAACATATATGACTAATCAAAAGATATGTAACCAACTATTTGGGTAGTGAATTCTCTTGACATACAAATGGCAAAGTATGGCTTGACCTCAACAACTGATATATCTTAAGTTATATTACAACTAGGACCTGCATGTAGGGCCATTTCAACATTCCTAAAGATCACTAAAGTCTTGATAGTAGTACCATCCAACTATAATACATCCCTAAAAATGGGCTCATATTTCATTTCTAAAGCATTAGCAACACACCTAGGCATCACCGAATGACTAGCCCCTAAATCAATCATGCAATTGTGGACTAGCTCATCCCCTATAACTAGAGAAACATAAAATGGAGGAGGTATAAGCTTTTTAATTGCTTCTACCTCCCTTGATGGTTGCACTAGGCTTGTGTCACTTTCCATGCTAGGTGGTTGATCCTTTGGTTCCATACTTTCCAATTCTTGTTGTAGGAACCTCCTTTGCACGGGTGTAGTAGCAACATCATCCCATATGGAAATATTCACATTTGTCTTCTTCATCTTCTTTGCCACACTGAATGAGGCATTAGATGCTTTGGTAGAAGCCTTGGGAACTACATGTGTAGGGGGTTGAGTTGGAATAACCTAGGGGTCATTCATATCTCCTCTAATATTACTTTATCTTTGTTGTTGAGGAACATTGGCTTGATCATTCACCATTTGTACATAAGGTATTGCATTTGATGTTGAAGCTTAATTAGGAGGAGGAGGGGTAGCATCTTCAACAGCTCTTCTTTTGCTCCTAGTATTATGAGCAATGGAGTCCTGGTTTACATTACAATGTTCCTCCACCTGATGATTCATGAAGGAGAAATCACCCTATCTTTGTATCTGTAAGACATCTTTAGATTGGTTCTCATTATATTATTGTCCTGTTGCAAGCTCTTGAGTAGTGAAATCCAAATAAGATTCAGCCTTTTGACATATGCAATAGGCATAGGAGTAATTGTAGGAGGGGTAAAATCTTGGTCTTGAGCCATATTGTTTTGAGGAGCTATGGTCCTACTTTGATTTGTACTTGAGGTAGAAGCGTGACTATTATGCCTAATCTGATCAAAAGAAGTATTCCCATAATTATGATTAGGGTGCCTACCATTGTTCAAAGTTTGATATTGCAATTGATGAGCCTTATTACCTTGAGCCTATTGCCTCTCCAAAGTCACCACTTTATTGCTCACTTTATGCATCATAGAGAATATATCTTCAAACTTCTTTTCTTGGCCTTGCAATATTTTATCTATGTTCAACATCATATACTGCATCATCTCTTTGATTTCATCCATTCCATTCGAAGATGTGGAAGCTTGAGGGGCTAGAGCAAGGGGTTGTGATGTGGAAGTTGTGGGAATAGGGGCCATTATTGGTAGGTGATTTGGGATATTAGGGAAGAAAGGCATAGGATTCCTTGGAGCTAACTGTCATCCTTGTATCAATTTTTTTTCTAACCTTATTGCTATTTCACAAGCATCAAGTAAGGTATCTCCTCCAATGGTTTGAATTGTAGTGGCAATATCACTGTTAAAAGCTCTGAGCTAATGCAAGAAGGCATTACTAGGGGTAGGCTTCACTGAGGTAGGTATTTTGTCCCGTGTCTTTTGAAATCTATAGTTGAAATCAGTCATACATTCATGGGGGCCTTTTTTTATAGTAGTTAGATATTCTAAAAGTGACAAATACTCACTTTTGTCCTCAAAATGTTTACATAGTCTTGCTCCTAACCCATCCTAATCTATTATAGAGCCATGTGATAGACCTTGGTACTATTGTAGGGATTTCCCTTTTAAAGATGAAGCTAAGAGTCTAATAGACACATCATCTTCTATAATACCATGGATATTGCAAACATTTGCAACCTCTTGAATGTGTTCTATGAGAGAGATAGAAGTTTTGCCAATAAATTTAGGTATAGTTTTAAGTGTAGCTACTGGTATGTCATGTCTTTGGGCCAAAAAAAGTGGACTTCCACCACTAAAGGTGGCAAAAGAATGAGCTCTAGCCATATAAGAAAGTGGTCTATTAATATGAGCTGATGGCTTTCTAGGTTGAGATCTCACAATAGGAGGAGTGGAGATTGATCATGTAGGGGTATGTATTTCCTCTATACTCCTAACTAGTGATAAATATACTATAGTCTTTCTTCTTCTAGGATTGGGAATGTAAGCTCTTAGTATTGAAACTTACCTCTAGAAGATACCCTTATTTCAGATTTGGGCATGAATCATAGCAACTATGGTCTAAAACCAGATATGAAGGATGTAGAGTCACCAAGTGCTTTATAGAAATGAGCCTCTTAAAGGCCTATAATATTGAGAGCAAAACTATCTTCTTAGCATCAACTTTAAACTCCTCTCTTTTGACACCAATAGGCTTGAAATCTTCTTGAATATAAGTCCCACTAGGAGTGCCAAAAATTGTTATCACAAAAGCTTGCACCATTGTCCATAGTTTTTACCGAAGGACAACCTTGTGAAACATGGAAACAACCTCCAAGCTATAAGACTTGAACTATGAGGTTGAGCCTCTAGAGAAGGCCAGATTCCTTTTCTATTAGGATGCACCTAACTGCTCTTGGAGAGGAAAAGGGAGAAAGAATGCATAGAAGTAAACTACCTAATCTAATCTAAGGAGGTGATGCACCAAAATAGAGTGTTTGATCTTATCTCTACCCATAAATGCATAATTAACTAGTTATAACCTTAAAGGATACAGATTCAAACTTTTTTTAATTCAACAACCACAAGTAGATTAGACAACAAAAGAATGCTATAGGAAGAAACTCCACTTAATATCATTCAAATGTCAAAAGTAGATATGATCATAAAAATTGTAGCATATAGACAAGAACATTAACTAGGAGAAAATAAATCTTGCATAGTGTGTTAATGGCTGAAAGAGATATGACAGAGAGTCACAATAGATTGAAGGCACAAGAAATTATAGTAGTATGTAGAGAAAGCAATACTAGAGAATCAGAGAAAGATCCCCCTTAAGAAAGAATTATAGTCTTGCTTTTATAGTTCAAGCATAACTAAGATATTTCTCACTGAAGCTACTCTATAACCACTACCATTAAGTGCTCAGAGAACAATCAAGATGATCCAAACAATAGATTTGATTTGGTACACTTGCAGAGGCATGAGAATCATCAAACCCTAAAATGAAAGAAATGGCACTAATTAATGCTAGAACCCTCAAAATGCACAATCAAGTGGTCAAAAGAGTGTCTCTGCATTGTTTCTAGCACAAGAATAACTCTATAGTGGTTGAAATCGATTAAAAGAACAGATCATGCAAGAAACCTTATCTTCCCTTGTTTTTGCCTTATGAATCAACAAAGTCAGCGAGTCAACCCAGTCAAGCAACCAAAGAACCCCACATGGACCAACCATATTATTTCTTTTTTCCACCTTGTAGATCCTTCATACATTTGACTGCATCATTAACTAACTATGCTACCCTTTAAACTTAATTAGAATGGCTTACAATATTGTCAACCTTAACTGAAATGTTAACTTAATTATGATTGCCTTTCAAACTGGGCCTGTCAAAACACGTGGCAAATCCTTGCTATGTCGCATGAAATAACTACCTTGCAACTCTACAAGGTGACAAAGTGATAACCATGGATGATCCTTGATCTGATGATGAGTAAAATACACTGAAGGAACTATCCCACATCTTGCACAATTATCACCTTAGCCAATAAGAAACCAAAAAACTAACAATGTGCTCTGATAAATGCTCGGCTTCTCTGACAGGAAAGGGTCCACCAAAATCCATGCGTTGAGCCATCACTATGTCACTATAACTAAAATAGTTGTAGCTTTCCATAACAACATAGTGAGGACCGTTGATCTACCATCATCTAATAGTGAAAAAAAAAACTAAGAACATGCAACCCACCAAACTAACCATGTCATAGACCTTTTTGGCACTCAAAATTGTAGCCCTGATTTTGAGCACCATAGAAATTTTGAGCCCTATAAACGCTTTTATATGCCTATGTACCCGGCTGTCAGTATGAGGCCTAAGAGGTGTTTAATGCTTCTAACACTTTTCATTCAGCATGCCTAAGCGTTTCGTGAAGTTAAATTGAGTTTTTGAGTCATTTGGCAAAGTTTTGTTTTGAGCTAGTATCAATTTTGCATTTTCACCCGTGTCAAACAGCGACAGGAGGCTTTGTTTGTAAATGAATATCTCGCACCCAGAAATGTTTTGTGATTCACCCCTTTGAGAGTGTCTAGTGTCCATATCCAAGAACCTATGTTTCAGATTTTGAGCTGTTTTGAGTCTGTTTGACTAGGTTTTGAATCCCTCAAAGTTGGTCAGTTATTGTTTTCATTCATTTGCACTTTGCACACATTTCTGGGAAGCCCTGTTTGACGTGAAATAACTTTTGACCAGTTGACCCAAATGATGAAATTCCTTTTGTGTTGCATTATAGATATCAGATACTTGTCATGTTTCAAGTTTAAGCTCATGACGAATCCATTTGATCAGTTTTCAAATGCGATTCCAAACGCAATTTCTAAAGTTATACTGGTGTCAACATTTGCAGATTTATCAGGACCCCTGTTTGGGACGTTATAACTTGAGATCCGTGATAGGTGATGTCAAATGGTTTGTTCCCCTATATTGCCCACTAAAGATGCTACAAGTGTGCCAGTTTTTAGAACTTGACGAATCTATCTCCACACTTTACCAAGGTCATTCCATTTCTAAAAAATCATTTTCTGACATTGTTTTAAATCTGCAAAATCTGAGTAGCCTACTTTGAACGTCCGCCATTTGCGCCCAGTTATTCATCGTAAGCCCAAATCATAGATTCGTATGGTCCTCATGACAAAGAACCAATGCCCCAATTTTTTTTTCCCCGTGTGCTCATTTGCCTAGTTTTCCAAGCCAAATCTAAACCCAGTTTATGGTATTCTGACATGTTTTTGTGCAGGTAATTCTGAAGGGGCGACTTCGATGGTCAATATCTTTTGACCCCATATCCCTCATGAGACGAGATCTGACAGGGTGAAAGTATGTGGAGCAAGGAATTAGTGGGTTAGGTTTCAGAGCCTAGCTAGTTGTCCAAGTCAGTTTTAAAGCCAGGCAACAGGCCTCCGAACACAAGTTTCGCAGTATTGCGAAAATGATTTAAAATGAGTTTTAATGGTCAATCAGTGATCAAATTTGATTCCAGTTAGTTCAAGACGATTGGTGGATCAGTTTGAGTTAACGAAATTTTTTTAGCCGGACCCACTTTGGGGCCCGACTATTTCTGCCAGGATTGACAAATTTCAAGTGCCTTTTGCAAGGATAGTCAGTTAGAAGTTACTGCAGCATTGGAAAGACATCACATGGAGTTGGTAATAGAGGGATAATGGGTGGAAGAGCTGGATTTATAGATGAAAGAGCCGAGGTCGACAATTAAGAGCAAAGATTACCCAAGCATAGGTCTATCACACCATTCAAAGCAGAGATTCACTTCACGCTGAGAAAATTAAGGGAGCACATCAATCAATTTGAAATGTTTTGAAGACAGATCATTAACAAAAGGTAGAAGCATTCACAGGTCACGAGAGAAGGAGATGCCACTATATGACAAGCACGGAATTATTCATACAAAAGAAAGTTAAGAAGAACCTGTAGTTTTAAAGAAAACCCATGCCCAGATACAGGGTATCCACGTTGAAAGAAGTGATGCTACAGAGATGAAAAGCATGCCAGATGCTGGAAGCAGCTCACGTCTCAAGCACAGATCACACATGTCATGAGCAGGCGGAGCATCCAAAGACCAAGCAAAGCCAATAAAAATAGAGGACGCCATACAGGAAGCCACCATCGAATAGTAGAGAGCAAGCGTTTGCTGTGAGCAGGTAAAGAGTTTTAAGAAGCCAAGAACATAGGCGGCAGGGGAGATAGAGTAGAGGTGAAATCTATCGGGAGGAGCCCCACGCTTCTAAAAAGATAGCCGTAGGGAAAGTTGATGTTTCTTTTTTTTTAAAAGGATAAAAATCAAACCTTGCACTGAAGGAAGACTCGTACCAACATAGAAGAATTACCTAGCACGAATGAAACAACAAAAAGAGCACCAAAATGTAGGTCAAAGGCAACACTGAAAGCATGGGTAGTTCGTACGTAAGACATGAGCAAACAAAGGATGCATATCCAGTGCAAAATGTGAAGGAATCAACGCAAAAGATGATACATGCCTTGTGGGAGAGAAGCCTCACGCATTTGCTAAGAGCATATGAGAAAGAAGAAATTGAGGGCGAGAGCTAACCTACATCAACGAAGAAAAGAGGATTTTACTTATGGTCCTTTATCCCATATTCCCTATGTGGATAAACACTGGGTTGTTTATAGACTATTGCACAAACATGCTTAGTAGTTCAAAGGTAGCTGGTTTTTAAAGTTGAGCCATGCGAGGAGGGGCCCATTGGGTCGAAAAGGAAAAGGTGTTTTGACCAACGTGGTGCATAGAAGATGGTTGACTCACCGTAGGGTCGGAGACTCGAAGTTTGAATGTTACGTTCTTACGCGGTGGCGAAATATCTCAACGAAAGAGCGGAGGTTGAAATGAAAAGGCTTCCGATGATACGAGAAGGCAAGTGTCTCGTATGGGTGGGAATAGATTTTTGAAGACCCCTGATATTACACGTGGCTCTTATGTGCGTAAGGATAGAACAGAGAGCCACGGTGAGTGTATGGTTGCAAAGCAACCACATCGTATGATCGGGATATGCATGAAAGAAGCTTGATGCCCATATGAGATGAGGTTTAGCGTAGGGGCGTAAATCAGATTTTTAAAGTCTTCGGTGCTACGCCCAATGTTGTAAAGGCGTAAAGGAAATTTGCCCCATGTGAGCATGAAGGTAAAATGAGGTGGTCCCGATGCTACAAAAAATGATGAAAACGTATGCACGTAAAGCAAATTCTCAGGGTGCATGGTGATACGGGGAAGCTGATGATATGAATTTTAAAAAGGATTAATTAATATATTAATATATTAATTATAAATTTCAAGATGGGTCCGAGCAAATAGGAATTTGCCACGTGGCGTCATAGGAATGGAGGAATAAAAAGAGTTGAATATAACATCAAATTCAGAAGTTTTCAACGCATGATTTGTTCATGTGAAAAATTTGAATAAATTTAAATTGTTTATATGGTTCCACTATGTAAATTTTTTTAATTTTTGAATTTTAATGTCTGATCATGTCTCAGAACCCTAAATTTCAAAATGCCATAACGGGGGCAATTTTTATCAGAAAAGGGTAGTGCAATATATCGTTGGAACCAGGAGAATCTAAGTTTTCCAAATTCAGGGTCAGATTATGCACAGGTCTTCACTGGTTCAGTTTATAAGCAAATTTTCAATTTTCAGAGGCATTGATAGTGGAATGATCAGAATTTAGTGTGAAGCCTTAGGATTAGATGTAAAGTAGATATAAAGGTTTTCTGAAGCCTGGGTCTGAAGAAAATTGATTTTAGATGGTTTTCTTGGCTTTTACAAGCAAAATTTTAAATGATTTTCAGTTTTGACCATGGGTAAAGATGAAGAATCAAATCAGTTATTTGTTCAATCATGTGTTTTCAGATATTTTGATGCTGGTAAAAGCTAGATGATTGAAGGTTTGATAGGCAAAGTTGAGGGAAAAAATTAAGAAGATTGTTTTAACCTGTTGAGAAGGTTTTCCAAGTGGACACTTGTCAGTTGTAGATTAGATCCGGGAATCAACTCTTCTCCTATATCTTTCTTGTCTTTCTCTATTGTAAGGGTTCCAGTTTTTGTCACTGAGAAACCAGTTGGTTCCAGTTCCTTGGAAAAAATCTGCTCATGACTGTGATACCAGATTTTTGATCCAGTTCTTGATGCATTTCCAATACTGAGACACCATATTCTTTGGCAAATTCTTCTTGTATGAATAGCAGTAGGAAGATAAATACAGATAGTTTAGATCTATTAGGTTTTTTTCATGTCTTTCATTTCATGCATATGATTGTATATTTTCAAGGAAATAATGCAAAGAGCAGCAGATAATTAAGTTTCAGTTGAATCTTGTCTCCATTCTCATTGAATTTCAATGTTTTATGATCTTTGAACAAAGAGTTTAGGTCGTAGTGGCAGTCCCCTAAGACTGTATGTTGTTTCATTATTGTTGATAGTTCAAGGACTTGTGTAAATGCTTCATAGAAATCAACAAGGTTGCAGATTTATTGAGGAGGATATCAGGTAAGAACGAGATTTTAAACTGAACGTAGATGTCTATTTACAAGTTAAATAGATAGATCTATATCTGAAGATACACACATGTATCAGATATTTATATATATGTTTGTGATCTATGAATTTGCCCAATGGACTAGGCACTGATCAGCTAGAGGGTCATTACTTTCTCACTGCTGCATATCTGAGGGTTGTTGAAATCAACATCAAAAATCAAATACTTTTCCCCTTTCATGTTTAAGAGCTATAATAGAATGCCTTCACTCAGCTTATGAGGTTCTTAGATCTACGTTTAGCTACTGTAGATTGATGATCATTTCATGAGTTATCAGGAGAAATAAGGGTTTTATCTGCTTCATGTTAGATTCAGTGTATGCTTTGATAACTGGTACCATATAAGGAATCTATAGGTTCACCAGCCTAGGTTTTGCAGAGCCTGAAGTGCAGAAGGAGTATAGCCTTATAGTTGGCCTGGTGTGTGAATGGGCATGTTGAAAATGGGAGTCAGCTGCCCCTAGATGTGTTTTGTTCTCATCAGGGTCATTGGAAATGGGTAACATTTTCAAACACCAACAAAATGGCGACTCTACTAGGGAGTTGCATATAGAAAGAACAAAAATCTCTGCCATGAAACAGATTAGATATAGCATATCAATAGCAAGATGTGTTCCTTTTCCTTGCTGAAGTTTCATGTTCCCCAGTTAAGCTTTATTAATGAATAGCAATATGTTGTAAAATTGGATGAAAATTGTGTGTTATGACTGTTATAGGTCTATCTTCAATTAGTTTAGTTTACAGATACTGTTGAAAAAGTTTCAGAGTCAAGAATCGATTTATAAAGTGTATTTTCTTTTCAAGGTGTTAGTGATCTGCAAGTTTCTTCTACATTGAAGGTCTGGTTCAAATTTGTCATGTGACAAATTACGTTTTATTTTTCACAAAGTGTGAGTGGGGACTCTCAAATCTCTGTACCAGTTTGTTCCTAGTTGATTTCATTGCAAAATCTTGAACGACTTTCAGTTGTATGGGTAGATCTGAAATTGTTGATAGTTTCTTGGAAAGGAATTCTAAATTCTTGATCAGTTTTAAAGTGCTATTTGCAATCTGCTGTTATAAAGAATTTGAAATTTAAAAGTAGATCACAACAGTGATTATTTTATTCCTCTTGTAAAGAGGTGGCGACTCTACAAAGTTTGATCAGTGGTGTGAAGGAATTCCAGTCTTGCACCTGTGCCAAATTAGTAGATCGAAGTTCAGCATCAGCACTGGAGGTATTTTGATTTTCATGCTTCTTTTCATGGAAGTCAAGTGTTAAAAAAAAGAAGTTGCCTCTATTTAGTGATTTTCAGCACTAAAAAGAAGAGGTAGAAATTTTGTTTTATAATGGAGTCATATCTGGAGTCAGATCTCAGATCTGAGATTAGTTTGCCAAATTCTGAGAGTTTGAAAATCGTGAGTAATAACATTGCTATGTTGAATAGACTAGTTTACAAAAGGATTATCAGTCTTATAAGAATTGAAGTAGGAAGTACTCAAGGTCTAAGTGTTGAACAATCTTATTTAAGGCTTAAGTCAGTAATCAGTAAGATGTGTTTTCATTGTAGACCTGAGGAATCTTCCCTGCCAAATATTTTCCTTGATGTTCTAGTACCTGATTCAGTCGATTGGCCAGCACCTATAAGGTTACAAATAATTTTGCAAACTAAAAAATTCATTGAGGAGATGGAAAGTGGTGATTATAGACTTCATGAAATATCTCCTAATGATAATGAATGTGCTGAAAGCCAAGGTAGAAATGAATATAATCAATCCGTAGAGCAAGATAATCTATCTTCTGAGTGTGAAGATGTGGATTCAAATGTTAATGAATCAGGTAATAGCAATCAGCATGAAAAAGATGGATATAAAAGAGAAGATAAACTTTGTTACACTGAATATGAAGTTGAAGAAATTTGTAACAATAGTAAGGGGAATGATTGCCATGATAAGAAAGAATGTTGTAATAATTCTGATTTTCCAGATTGTTACACTAATCTTCTTCCTGTTGTAAGTTCTTCATGTTATCCAGATGACAATCACAGTCAGGAGAAGATTTGTGAGGCAGTCTTCTTGAGTTCTGATGAAATCTCTGATTTTTTGGCTCGTGAGTTTGAAAAGCACGTAAGTATGTCTAAGAATCTTCATATGTTCTCTCATAATACTTTCTCATTCAGTCAAATAAATTCCCCAAATTTTGATGTGGAAAAAGAGGTAGAATCTGAACAATCTTTGTTAGACTTTGGAGGTGTATATAATAGAACCTCAAATGTCTTTGCACATGACAATTTGTTGGATGTAGAGAATGTTAATGAAGGGAAGGTTAATGCTGTTTCAGGTTCTTTTCATGTTGGTCTTACTGAACATTGTTTTTATTTTTCATATGATAAGGAGGAAAACAGTGAGTGTTGTGAATCCGGTTATAGATTTTCTTCATGTGTTGATAAGTCTTGTAAAGATAAGTTCAAGGTGTATTCTGACTTTCAGTCTGATGAAGAAGATGATAGTGATCAACATAGTTTGGATCAGTACTTTCAGAATGAATTTTCATGTATGGTAACTAATCAGTTGTTTGAATGTGAAGAGGTTTCAATGAAAGATGAATCTAATTTAGTGAATGATACGACTGCAAGTAGGCAACAATCAGATTCCAAACACTCTTTGCATCCGGAGACACAAGGTGAGTTGCAAGTTTTTGGTGTTTGCAACTTGATGAATGATGTAGATTATGAAGTTTTTGTGTTTCCGATCAGCATACGTGAATCATCATTGGATTTTGATTCTCAGTTCAGTTTGTGTAGTCATGAGAATTTTGATGCTTTTTCTTATAGTGAGCATGAAGATGAAATGGTCTTTGAATTTTATATGCACTATGAGAATGAAGGAAGTTGTTTTGTTTTGACAAGTTATTTGTTTCAGAATGCTGATCTGATTGGTGAAACAAATGATAATAAGAATTTTATTTTACCTCGGGAGAATGTAAATGAAAATAAGGTTTATGACAGAGGTAAGGAGTTCTAAAATTTTGGTGGCCAGGGGCCATCACTTGTACATAGTAGTGTAGTTTTTCCCTGCTTTCAATAAGCTGTTCAAGAGAGGAAGTTTTTGCTATTCAGGTGTGTGGTCTGCTTCTCCCAAAGATCTGAAATCTTTCCATGCCCGCAAGGGACATGCATCCCCAGACAGAGCCACTATTGGCACTCAAAATCCCAGCCCTGATTTTGAGCACCATAGAAATTTTGAGCCCTATAAACGCTTTTATATGCCTATGTACCCGACTGTCAATATGAGGCCTAAGAGGTGTTTAATGCTTCTAACACTTTTCATTTAGCATGCCTAAGCATTTCGTGAAGTTAAATTGAGTTTCTGAGTCATTTGGCAAAGTTTTGTTTTGTGCTAGTATCAATTTTGCATTTTCACCCAAGTGTCAAACAACGACAGGAGGCTTTGTTTGTAAATGAATATCTCGCACCCATAAATGTTTTGTGATTCACCCCTTTGAGAGTGTCTAGTGTCCATATCCAAGAACCTATGTTTCAGATTTTGAGTCATTTCGAGTCCGTTTGACTAGGTTTTGAATCCCTCAAAGTTGGTCAGTTATTGTTTTCATTCATTTGCACTTTGCACACATTTCTGGGAAGCCCTGTTTGACGTGAAATAACTTTTGACCAATTGACCCAAATGATGAAATTCCTTTTGCATTGCATTATAGATATCAGAGACTTTTCATGTTTCTAGTTTAAGCTCATGATGAATCCGTTTGATCAGTTTTCAAATGCGATTCCAAACGCAATTTCTAAAGTTATACTGGTGTCAGCATTTGCAGATTTATCAGGACCCCTATTCGGGACATTATAACTTGAGATCCGTGATAGGTGATATCAAATGGTTTGTTCCCCTATATTTCCCACTGAAGATACTACAAGTGTGCCAGTTTTTAGAACTTGACGAATCTATCTCCACACTTTACCAAGGTCATTCCATTTCTAAAAAATCATTTTCTGACATTGTTTTAAATCTGCAAAATCCGAGTAGCCTACTTTGAACATCCACCATTTGTGCCCAGTTATTCATCATAAGCCCAAATTGTAGATTCATATTTTCCTCATGACAAAGAACCAATGCCCTAGTTTTTGTTTCTCCGTGTGCTCATTTGCCTAGTTTTCCAAGCCAAATCGAAACCCAGTTTATGGTATTCTGACATGTTTTTGTGCAGGTAATTCTAAAAGGGCAACTTCGATGGTCAATATCTTTTGACCCCATATCCGTCATGAGACGAGATCTGACAGGGTAAAAGTATGTGGAGCAAGGAATTAGTGGGTCAGGTTTCAGAGCCTAGCTAGTTGTCCAGGTCAGTTTTAAAGCCAGGCAACAGGCCTCCGAACAAAAGTTTCGCAGTATTGCGAAAATGATTTAAAATGAGTTTTAATGGTCAATCAATGATCAAATTTGATTCTAGTTAGTTCAAGATGATTGGTGGATCAGTTTGATGTAATTTTTTTTAGCCAGACCCACTTTGGGGCCCGATAATTTCTACCAGGATTGACAGATTTCAAGTGCCTTTTGCAAGGATAGTCAGTTAGAAGTTACTGCAGCATTGGAAAGACATCACATGGAGTTGGTAATAGAGGGATAATGGGTGGAAGAGCTGGATTTATAGATGAAAGAGCCAGGATTGACAATTAAGAGCAAAAATTACCCAGACATAGGTCTATCACACCATTCAAAGTAGAGATTCACTTCATGCTAAGAAAATTAAGGGAGCACATCAATCAATTTGAAATGTTTTGAAGATAGATCATTAACAAAAGGTAGAAGCATTCACAGGTCACGAGAGAAGGAGATGCCACTATATGACAAGCATGAAATTATTCATACAAAAGAAAGTTAAGAAGAACCTGTAGTTTTAAAGAAAACCCATGCCCAGATACAAGGTGTCCACGTTGAAAGAAGTGGTGCTATAGAGATGAAAAGCACGCCAGATGCTGTAAGCAGCTCACGTCTCAAGCACAGATCACACATGCCATGAGCAGGCAAAGCATCCAAAGACTAAGCAAAGCCAATAAAAATAGAGGATGCCATACAGGAAGCCACCATCGAATAGCAGAGAGCAAGCATTTGCTGTGAGCAGGTAAAGAGTTTTAAGAAGCCAAGAACATAGGTGGTAGGGGAGATAGAGTAGAGGTGAAATCTATCTGGAGGAGCCCCACGCTTCTAAAAAGAGAGCCGTAGGGGAAGTTGATGTTTCTTTTTTTTTTAAAGGATAAAAATCAAACCTTGCACTGAAGGAAGACTCATACCAACATAGAAGAATTACCTAGCACGAATGAAACAACACAAAGAGCACCAAAATGCAGGTCAAAGGTAGTGTTGAAAGCATGGGCAGTTTGTACGTAAGACGTGAGCAAACAAAGGATGCATATCAAGTGCCAAATGTGAAGGAATCAATGCAAAAGATGATACATGCCTAGTGGTAGAGAAGCCTCATGCATTTGCTAAGAGTAGATGAGAAAGAAGAAATTGAGGGCAAGAGCTAACCTGCATCAACGAAGAAAAGAGGATTTTACTTATGGTCCTTTATCCCATATTCCCTATGTGGATAAACATTGGGTTGTTTATAGACTATTGCACAAACATGCTTAGTAGTTACAAGGTAGCTGGTTTTTAAAGCCGAGCCATGCGAGGAGGGGCCCATTGGGTCGAAAGGAAAAGGTGTTTTGACCAACGTGGTGCATAGAAGATGGTTGACTCACCCTAGGGTCGGAGACTCGAAGTTTGAATGTTACGTTCTTATGCGGTGGGAAAATATCTCAACGAAAGAGCAGAGGTTGAAATGAAAAGGCTTCCAATGATACGAGAAGGAAAGTGTCTCGTATGGGCGGGAATAGATTTTCGAAGACCCCCGATATTATGCGCGGCTCTTATGAGCATAAGGATAGAATGGAGAGCCACAGTGAGCATATGGTTGTAAAGCAACCACATCGTATGATTGGGATATGCATGAAAGAAGCTTGACGCCCATACGAGATGAGGTTTAGTGTAGGGGCATAAATCAAATTTCTAAAGTCTTAGGTGCTACGCCTAATGTTGTAAAGGCATAAAGGAAATTTGCCCCGTGTGAGCGTGAAGGTAAAATGAGAAGGTCCCGACGCTACGAAAAATGATGAAAACGTATGCATGTAAAGAAAATTCTCAGGGTGCATGGTGATACGGGGAAGTTGATGATATGAATTTTAAAAAGGATTAATTAATGTATTAATATATTAATTATAAATTTCAAGATGGGTCCGAGCAAATAGGAATTTGCCACGTGGCGTCATAGGAATGGAGGAATAAAAAGAGTTGAATATAACATCAAATTCAGAAATTTTCAACGCATGATTTGTTCATGTGAAAAATTTGAATAAATTTAAATTGTTTATATGGTTCCACTATGTAAATTTTTTTAATTTTTGAATTTTAATGTCTAATCATGTCTCAGAACCCTAAATTTCAAAATGCCATAACGGGGGCAATTTTTATCAGAAAAGGGAAGTGCAATATACCGTTGGAACTGAGAGAATCTAAATTTTCCAGATTCAGGGTTAGATTATGCACAGGTCTTCACTGGTTCAGTGTATAAGCAGATTTTCAATTTTCAGAGGCATTGACAGTGGAATGATCAGAATTTAGTGTGAAGCCTTAGGCTCAGATATAAAGTAGATATAAAGGTTTTTTGAAGCTTGGGTCTGAAGAAAATTGATTTTAGATGGTTTTCTTGGCTTTTACAAGCAAAATTTTAACTGATTTTCAGTTTTGACCATGGGTAAAGATGAAGAATCAAATCGGTTATTTGTTCAATCATGTGTTTTTAGATATTTTGATGCTAGTAAAAGCTAGATGATTGAAGGTTTGATAGGAAAAGTTGAGGGAAAAAATTAAGAAGATTGTTTTAACCTGTTGAGAAGGTTTTCCAAGTGGACACTTGTCAGTTATAGATTAGATTCAAGAATCAACTCTTCTCCTATATCTTTCTTGTCTTTCTCTATTGTAAGGGTTCTAGTTTTTGTCACTAAGAAACCAGTTGGTTCCAGTTCCTTGGAAAAAATCTGCTCATGACTGTGATACCAGATTTTTGATCCAGTTCTTGATGCATTTCCAATACTGAGACACCATATTCTTCAGCAAATTCTTCTTGTATGAACAGCAATAGGAAGATAAATACAGATAGTTCAGATCTGTTAGGTTGTTTTCATGTCTTTCATTTCATGCATATGATTGTATATTTTCAAGGAAATAATGCAAAGAGCAGCAGATAATTAAGTTTCAGTTGAATATTGTCTCCATTCTCATTGAATTTCAATGTTTTACGATCTTTGAACAAAGAGTTTAGGTCGTAGTGGCAGTCCCCTAAAACTGTATGTTGTTTCATTGTTGTTGATAGTTCAAGGAATTGTGTAAATGCTTCATAGAAATCAACAGGGTTGCAGATTTATTGAGGAGAATATCAGGTAAGAACGAGATTTTAAACTGAACATAGATGTCTATTTACAAGTTAAATAGATAGATCTATATCTGAAGATACACACATGTCTCAGATATTTATATGTATGTTTGTGATCCATGAATTTTCCCAATGGACTAGGCACTCATCAGCTACAGGGTCATTACTTTCTCATTGTTGCATATCTAAGGGTTGTTGAAATCAACATCAAAAATCAAATACTTTTCCCCTTTCATGTTGAAGAGCTATAATAGAATGCCCTCACTCAGCTTATGAGGTTCTTAGATCTACATTTAGCTACTGTAGATTGATGATCATTTCATGAGTTATTAGGAGAAATAAGGGTTTTATCTGCTTCATGTTAGATTCACTGTTTGCTTTGATAGCTGGTACCATATAAGGAATCTATAGGTTCAGCCACCTAGGTTTTGCAGAGCCTGAAGTGCAGAAGGAGTATAGCCTTATAGTTAGCCTAGTGTGTGAATGGGCATGTCGAAAATGGGAGTTAGCTACCCCTAGATGTGTTTTGTTCTCATCAGGGTAATTGGAAATGGGTAACATTTTCAAACACCAAAAAAATGGTGACTTTGCTAGGGAGTTGCATATAGAAAGAACAAAAATCTCTGCCATGAAACAGATTGGATATAGCATATCAATAGCAAGATGTGTTCCTTCTCCTTGCTGAAGTTTCATGTTCCCCAGTTAAGCTTTATTCATGGATAGTAGTATGTTGTAAAACTGGATGAAAATTGTGTGCTATGACTGTTATAGGTCTATCTTCAATTAGTTTAGTTTACAGGTACTGTTGAAAAAGTTTTAGAGTCAAGAATCAATTTATAAAGTGTATTTTCTTTTCAAGGTGTTAGTGATCTGCAAGTTTCTCCTACATTGAAGGTCTGGTTCAAATTTGTCAAGTGACAAATTACGTTTTATTTCTCACAAAGTGTGAGTGGCGACTCTCAAATCTCTGTACCAGTTTGTTCCTAGTTGATTTCATTGCAAAATCTTGAACAACTTTCAGTTGTATGGGTAGATCTGAAATTGTTGATAGTTTCTTGGAAAGGAATTCTAAATTCTTGATAAGTTTTAAAGTGTTGTTTGCAATCTGCTGTTATAAAGAATTTGAAATGTGAAAGTAGATCACAGTAGTGATTATTTTATTCCTCTTGCAAAGAGGTGGCGACTCTACAAAGTTTGATCAATGGTGTGAAGGAATTCCAGTCTTGCACCTGTGCCAAATTAGTAGATCGAAGTTCAACATCAGCACTGTAGGTATTTTGATTTTCATGCTTCTTTTCATGGAAGTCAAGTGTTAAAAAAAATAAGTTGCCTCTATTTAGTGATTTTCCACACTAAAAAGAAGAGGTAGAAATTTTGTTTTATAACCAAGATATCCATTAGAATGCAAAAAAGCTAAAAACTGAATGGGATATGCCTAGAGCATAATCTGGAAAATAGAATGTCTCAAGATATGTCTCCTAGAGTGAAAAATATAATTCATGACTTTGACAAGAAAAATAGCCATCAAAAGAGCACCAAAACTGAAAATAACTTGCACTACTAGAATATGCTTGAAGCCATCTTTTGAATGACATCTCATTTGCGAAAAATGGAGATCGGACAAGCAAGTTACATCAAAAAAACCACATGTAGGTCAAAAAAGCATTGTAAGGGAAAAAAATTTAAAATTACTACCTCAAGATCCATGCCAAAATGCCTCAAAAAACGTACCTACTAGTAAAAAAAATTACCTTGAGAAGCATGTATGTTTCATGCCAAAACTGTCACAATTTACGTGCCCAAAAATCTCAATTTACATGCCAAAAATCTCGACTTACATGACCAAAAATCTTGATTTGTATGCCAAAATCAGAAAATTGTTGCCACAAGAAATGCGCAAAATCTTGATTTTCAAAAAATCTTGATTTGTGTGCAAAATTAAGAAAATTTCTGCCTTGGGAAATGTGCCAAAAAAAAATTTCAAACCAAAAAATCTCAGTTTGCATGCCAAAAATCCAAAAATCACCAGTTTGGGAAACATGCCAGAAAATCATAAAACTATAACCTCAAGAAGCGTGCCTAATCTGGTAGCAATATTATTTTGCCTCAAATTCTAACTATGTCCAAATTGGACAAATTTTATATGAAAATAGGGGTTTTTGGGTGCTCTGAGCTCAACAAAAAATAGAGATCTGAAAGCCAAGCCAAAATTTTCATAAACAAAACAAGGGCATGAAGATCTAGAGCTCTAATATCATGTTGAAGTTGATGAAAGATCAACCACATAGCTCCCAAGAATCACCTACATGCAAACTCCTGTCACAAAAGAAGATAAGAAAAAAGCTATGGAGGTTGCAATTCCAAAATCCATAGATGAGACATTCTTGATGAGAAAAAAAAGAGATTGCTATTATCAAAAGTGAATGAATAAAATTACAAAGAGATCAATCCTTATAAAAGGAGATCAAAACCCTAACAAGTAAAACCTAGGTTGCCTGATAATAATTATAGAATAATTAATTATTATATGCCTAAAGTTTAGCTTAAGTAAACTAGAGATAATAAGTGACTTAATAATTAAATCAATATGGTTTAATGAATAAGAAAATACTTTATTACTCTAATAGTTTATAAGAACCCATATCTCATTAGAATGAATGGAAAAATTAGAATTCATTACACCAACGTGAATCACCTAGAATTCTTGAGAGGCACCAATCTCTGTACTACTCAATCTTAAGTGTGCTCGGTTATGGAGTTCACTCCAAGGTTAAGCCCACGTTTCTTTAATTACAAACCTATTTGCAAGCACTCATTAGAACACATCTCTCATTAGAATGAATGAAACACTTATCATTCATTACATCTAGTATTAGAATATATAGTCCACCAATATAACTAAAGGGGGGGGGTGGGGTTTGAATCAATTATACAACTAATATCACCTTATTAAACTTTAGCCATATGACAAAAATAATCAAAAATCACAACAAGATACTCATGCACAATAACACTAGATATGTTAACTAGGGAAACCCTTGATCAGAGGGAAAACCCTAGTGGGGATGGTACCCACAAGATGATGTACTAATATTAATATTCCTTGTTAGAGGGTGGACCTTAATAGGAGTCTATAACAACATTTAGTACATATTAGTCCCTATTAAGAGACTTTGAATCACTATTAAAAAATTCCAACCCTGTTGTTAGGAGTTGTGCCAACCCTATTAGGAGTTGTGGAAGATAGTTGGACCCACTACCCAAACAACTTCAAGGGCAAGATCAATGAACCCACTGTCCAAATGATCTCTATATTATTCCTTTCTAAATAATAAAAATAAATTTCACTTCCTTCCTATGTCCTATCAACCAAACCTCTGCTCCTTCTAATCTTGTAACCAAATCACAACACTCACATCCAATAATCCCTTGGATCTCTTACTCACATTCAATAAACACTCTACTCCTTTTCGCACATCATGCTCAATACTACTCTTGACATGCTTTTTCAAACAAGGAAAATATCTTTCCTTTATACCATATCTTCAAAATAACTCCTTAAGTCAGCCTTGAGGCTTTCCCAATTAATTATAATAAGATAATTTATTAATTCACAATTACAATAGCAATGTTAGCTCATAGTATATAAAAAACTTCACACGTGTGACTTCAAGAACTGCATACTTACTGACATCACCATCAGACTATCCTCTATCACTGGCTGACCATGCATCACCAAATTTTATCTCTGTCAAAGGATATAATGTAAATATTCAAAACTATTTCTGAGGTACTCTATCTCTATACTACTCTCTATAAATCAGGTACAACTTCCATATGTCTTCAACTTATGTGTTGTGCATTGAAACATCACATCGTGACATTTTATTGAACATGTCCATGAATGTGCATCACCAGACAATCAAAACCTTATATGTACAACTAAGATCTCTATCTTTTACTTTTTCAGTCTTCACAAACTTACTTCTATTATGACATTACTGACAAACACAATCTTGAATGCAACATGTCAATACTTTCCAATGCTTAAGATAATCCCCCAATGTAGTATCATCAGCATTCATGCTAAAAATCTCCCCCTTTGGCATTGATGGCAACATAGATGAAAAACATCTAAGTTTCAAGAATACCAAATAATGCTTTGTTATTGTTGTTGTTGTTGTTCTCAACTTCTCAAATCCTCTTCATCAATTTAAATCTGAACTCCTCTGGATCACTACTTTGTTCATCTTATCTTTAGGACCAACAACAATTGTTCATAGTAAACAACTCATCATAATATTAGAGTTCCTCATGTTGCATATCTCCCCCATAGAGATATTCCTCCTTCTTCCTTACATGAATCTTTCTAAATCTCCCTAATAAAGTAGATACTTCCATGCACTATCCCCATGCATACTTAGAAGATATTTTTCATGCATATTCTCCCCTATTGATATCAATGAAAAAGGCCTCATTATGTCAATTTATTGCTCCAAGTATTCAACAAGCTCAAGTGTCCAAACACACTATTCAAGACCAAATGCCAAGAGTCCTCAATGACTCAACTCATCATAGATACTTCCCCGTATGAGAAGCATTAGCATTTAGTCTAGTCTAACAATAGTACTCTGTACCACTAGACCGATGCACTCTTTACATCATCTACTCATCAGTAGATAGGAGCATAACACCAAGCATACCTCTCAAGTACTTAAATTTATCTTTAGGTAAGTGATTCGTAAATATATCTACAATCTAATATTTAGTACTCACATATTCCAATCTAATCTCTTTTTCTATTGCCTTCTCTCTCAAGATATGATACTTAATAGATATATTCTTAGTCTTAGAATGCAATACAAGATTCTTAGACATACTTATTGTACTTGTGTTATCACAGTATATGATAACAAGTATTGCAAACTCAATCCTGATATCCTTCGGCATCTATTTCGTCCACATCACTTGATTGCAATTTTTTGCTACTGCAACATACTCTGCCTTAGTTGTACTTTGTGAAATACAATCTTATTTCTTTCTTAGCCAAGAAATCAATCTTCCTCTAAGAAAAAATGGTCCACCACTGGTGCTCTTTCTGTCATCCATATTGCCTACCCAATCTGCATCAATATATGCACATAGAGTGAAATCACTTGATCCATCATACCAAATTCCATAGTTAGATGTTCCTTTCAGATATCTGAACATCCTCTTTACTAATGCATAATGATACTCCTTAGGATCAGCTTGAAATCTAGCTACAATCCCAACTACATTTGATATATCTAGTCTGGTGTAAGTCAAATACTGCAAACCTTTAATCATGGATCTATATTTCTTCTGCTCAATTGTAGGTGTCTCATCTTTACTAGATAACTTGTGACCAATTATCATAGGTGTATCAATAGCTTTACAACTTTCCAATCCAAACTTTTTCAACAAGTTTTTCAAGTACTTAGCTTGCGAAATGAAAATACCATCATTGTAAGGCACAATCTTCACTGTTCATTTTATCCTATCACGCTCATCTTAAATTTATTCTACATCTCTTCAAAAAACTCATCACTTGCTTCATCATTGGCTCCAAATATTATATCATCAACAAATATTACTATTATTAGCAAACCATTCTCAATTTCTTTCAAATGCAAGTTACTATCTAGCGTACCTTTAACAAATCCAAATTTTCCCAAATAGTTGTCTAACCTTACATACCAGGTTCTAGGTGCTTTCTTTAGACCATATAGGGATTTCTTTAGTCTACAAACTATATCTTTATCTTTTGTTAGAGGAAAACCTTTAGACTGCTCAATATATACCTCTTCTTCAAGTTATTTATCCAGGAAAGTTGATTTAACATCCATCTGATATACTTTGAACTTCTTATTTGTTGCATAAGACAAGAATGTTCTTAGTACTTCCATTCTAGCTACAGGGGCATATGTTTCCTCATAGTCTATGCCTTCTTTCTATGAGTAACCTTTGCATACAAGTCTGGCCTTGTTTCTCACAACTTCACCTTGTTCATTCATCTTGTTTCTAACTATACTTCTACTACGATTTGTCAACTCAACTCTTTCTTCTTCTCTAGGCTCATATCACTGCTCTTCAAACTAATTCCCATTCTACAAATCATTGTTAGTCTCAATGATAACTTTTGCATTTTCATGGTTAGCCTTTGGATCAACAATAGCTACCAATGCTATCTCTTCTATTACTTCCTCTTCCTTAACCAATTCAGTCTCATTGTCTTTATCATCACAGTCATTCAAAAATCTTTCCATACTTGATCTAAATTCTTCATTTTCATCAAAATGTGAAATCTTCCCATATTTTCTTACTCTCTTAGGATATCTAGACAAAAAAATGACCAAACTCTTTATATGTCCAACAAACAAAAGTTTATATACCTTTTGGCTCTCTTTTCATGAGAAGATCAATACCTTCCTTGATCTTCATGTCTTTTTCGGATCTGAATCTGTCTTTACTTGTGTTTCTAGATAGACTTGATAAACATTCAAGGCACAAAAATTTGTCTCCACTCTTGTTAGTTCTCCAAACTATCTTAGACCTACTTCTATTGCTTCTAATCTTCCAAGCAATGTTTCCCTTGTAAACTCCTTAGTACAGGGTATAAGTAGTTGAATCATCTGAGCTACGTACTTGAATGGTGGTGTCAAAGTCTTCAAGATTTTCCATACAACCTCATCTTCTTCCTTCTTTCCACCATATGTTTTGATTCTTGCAACAATCTTTGATATCCTACCAATATAGCTTCTTACAAATTCATCTTCCATCATGTTAGCATCTTGAAATACATGTATCCAATTCTAGAATCTTACTCTTTTCGTATGTATATCACCCTCAAAAATAGATTATAATGTTTTTCAAATCTTATGAGATGTCTCTAGTGATTTTACTTGACTCTATTCATTCTTTGGAAGAGTTGATAGTAAATCTTCTCTAGCTCTCATGTTGCAGATGAACAGATCTTTCTTTGCTTAACTACATACATTCTTCAAGTTTATCTTCTTGACAATTTTCTTTTCATTCTTTCTCAAGAGCCAATAACCTAGACCCATACAAAGAAACTGAGTCTTCATCTTCTCCTTCTAACAGTCATAGTTGGTCCCATTAAATCTAGGACTATCCTTTCTAAAAAGATCCGTCATCGATCTCCCAAAGCTTATCCTTCAAGGACCTCATGCTCTAATACCAATTGTTGGAATATAACTAAGGGGGGGGGGGGGGGGGGTGGTGGGCACTGAATCAGTTATACAACTAATATCACAACTATCAACCTTATTAAACTTTAACCATATGAGCAATATAATCAAAAACTATAACAAGATACTCATGCACAATAACACTAGATATGTAAACTCAGGAAACCCTTGATTAGAGGGAAAATCCTGGTGGGGATGTACCCGCAAGATGATGTACTAATATAAATATTTCTTGTTAGAGGATGGACCCTATTAGGATTCTATAACAATATTTAGTACATATCAGCCCCTGTTAGGAGCTGTGGAAGACACTAGACCCACTACCCAAACAACTTCAAGGGAAAGATCAATAAATTCACTAGCTAAATGATCTCTATATTATTCCTTGCAGAATAATAGAAATTAATTTCACTTCCTTCCTCTATCCTGTCAATCAGACCTCTGCTCCTTCTAATCTTGTAACCATATCACAAAACTCACACTAATAATTCCTTGGATTATAATAAGATAATTTATTAATTCACAATTACAATAGCAATTTCAACTCATAGTATTTACAAAACTTCACATACATGTGACATTAGAATCTACATACTTACTGAAATCACCATCAGACTATCCTCTATCACTGGCTAACCATGCATCACCAGATTATATCATTGTCAAAGGATATAATGTAAATATGAGAAACTATTTCTTAGGTACTCTATCTTTGTACTATTCTCTATAAATTAGGTACAACTTTTGTACATCTTTGACTTATATGTTGCACATTGAACCTTCACATTAGGAAACTATATTAAACATATCCATGAATGTGCATCACCAGACAATCAAAACCTTATCTATAAAACTAAAATCTCTAGTTTCTACTATGTTAGTCTTCACAAACTTCTTTCTATGTTGACATGAATGACAAACATAGTAATGAATGAAACATATCAATAATCTCCAACGCTTAGGATACTCCCCCAATATAGTATCATTAGAATTCATGCTAAGATCTAGGCTATTCTCACAAAAATGAAACACCAAGACTTCTTGAGAGGTCACCCATCTCAATACTTGCCTAGCTCAAGTGTGGTTAACCATGGAGTTTACTCCAAGGTTAAGCCCACTTTTCTTGCAATCCCATTTTCAAAACCTTCAAAATGTGTTGTTACTTATTAACCATTCATTAGATAGTCCCTTAACCTCATTAATTAATTAGTAGGAGATATTTTCCATACCAATTCTTTTTGTGACATTTCTATCAGTATTCCATTGTATAGTTTTCTGAGTCAAACTCATTCATCTATGTTTTGTGAGTAGTGGTTCATAAGAAACCATCTCCCATGAGAATGAATGAAACATTTAGAACTCATTTCATCTAGGTGATACTCACACATGTAAAGCATTGTGACTTCTTAGGAGGTCACATATTGCTGTATTACTCTAGCTCAAGTGCACTTAACCTAGGAGTTTCCGCCAAGATTAAGATCATGTTTCTTGTAACCACATTTGTAAACTTGTCATAAAGTGTTATTCCTTATGAAATCTCATCAAATTACAATATTTCTATCAGGATTCAACTATCTTTCATTTTGAGTCAAACTTACTTATTCATGTTTCATGATTACTTGTTCATAGGAACTAATCTCTTAGGATAATGAATGTAATATTTAGAACTCATTTCATTTAGTTGATGCTCACCGAGATGAAGTGCTAGGACTTCTTGGGAGGTCTCTCAAAGTAGTACTCCATCTCAAACACACTTAACCATGAAGTTCCCCCCAAGGTCATGCCCACTTTGCATGAAACTCCATTTTAAAAACCTTCAACAAGTGTTGTTCTTTTAGAAATAGGGAATATTGAGAGGAGGGGTGAATCAATGTTCCACAAAATTTTGCCCAATTATGAATATCATTAAAACACTTTAAACTTTCATATATGATCAAACTAAAAAGTAAACATAACCATAACACAATGAAACTCATAACACCATTATTTGTTAACTACGGAAACCTTGGCCAAGGGGAAATCATGGTAGGGATGGTATCCACAAAATTATTCACTAATTAACTGTGTCTTGTGCAAGATATTGACCTTGTTAGGAGTTTATTATATCCATATAGTATATTTGTCCATGTTAGAGGACTAGGCCTTATTAGAAGCCTCAACCCTATTAGGAGTTGGTATTATAATACAAAAGTATGCTAGAAGAACCCACTTCTCAAACAAGAAATTATATCTTTACAATGCTATCCAGAAGATAGATACAAAAACATTTTACATAGTGTTGATATCTATAATATTTGATATGTCTTTTTAGCTCTTTCTTCAAAATCGATCATGCATCCATACTATTCTGTACTAGCATCAAGTTCACATCAATACTAATCATAGATAGTGCACATTTAAATATCATAACATTACATTACAATGTCACACTTCACTAAACAAAAAGTTCTTCCTTATACCAAAATATTTTATCATGTCAACCTTGATGCTTGATACTTTGCTAAATCTCTTGAATAATATTTTTCCACGTGTGGGTTAACATCTAGGATGTTGTCCCAACCTTGTTAAGTCAATTGTTAGGTATACCAAAACAATCCCTTAACTAAAATTCCTTACTCTGCCTTTGTTTTTGTTTTTTCAGTTTAGTCCTATACCTGGTAAATTGGCTATAACTCTATCTATACGCAACCAAAGATTAAGAGATGTTACCCATGTGTTCTTTAGTATATGTACTATCTTCATCTAAGAATGCACATGCTCAAGTGCCTCCACTAAACCATGTTAAACAAAATAAGATGATTGTGCATTATTTTGTTGATCTGTACTTAGACAATTTTCTAATTTTAGTATGCAAAACATCACAATATATTATGGCCTCTTCATAAAAGGTATATGTTTCCATAAATTACAATCCTAACAAAACTCCTTTGCCAAATTTCCAACAATCTCCTCCATTAGCCAATTGTGAAATAATTCACATGGCCAACAAAAAGGTTCAAAAGTGTGGATCATCTTTATAAATTACCATATTTTTACATATATTACTCCCCCTTAGATAATACTCTAATTTATATCTCCCTTTACATCAATACATTGCAATTTTCCATACAAATACTCTATCTCCCCCTTTGACATCAATCAAAAAGGTAAGTCAAAAAGAGATATATACATGTCAAAATTGTTCTTCTACCTTGATGTGTTTAAGTTGATTAACTTGATAAACGGGTGATGCAATCTACAAAATGTTTCTTTAGGTTGACAAATTCCTTGTCCCATACATATTTTACTACATCAACTATGCTTAGTAAGGAATATAGTCTATAAGATGCTACTTCTACTATTTTTGGAAGATTTGAGAAAATAAGTTTTGCATATGATTCTTTTGCTTATAAACATATATCCAATCATTTATTCATAGTGTCAATCTTTAGTGTGATATGTTATCTTAGTAATAAGATTCTTTTTAGGATTCTTTCATTTTTTGAGCTCAAGAGTTCTCATATAATTATTTATCTTATTGGCCTTCTATTTGACATCTGGGATATTTTCCTTGGGATCTCGGAGCTCATCAACAACTCTCTCAAACTCATGAGTCTTATCTTTAATCCTTTTGGAAATTTCTTTTGAGTATTTGTGTGCAAGAGCACACTTTTCATATGGGTACTTTCCTTCTAATTGTGCACTTCTTAACTCTTTGATTCATATTTCTAATGCAATAAGACAATTTTTTATATTACTACATACTACGATAAACAAGTTTGCATCATGCTTAATTTTTTTCCTTTTAGATTATATACTTATTCAAGTGTAGCAAAATGGCTGTCAAATGCCTCTATAACCTTCTGAATTCTCTTCTCAATGCTTTGTTCCTTTATCTGTACTCGTGAAGGCAAAGTACTCTAGAATTTCTCAATAGAAATATCTAAAAGCTTTTGTGCATTATTGCTTAATGTTATTGATTCTTCAACAATCTTTCCAATTGAGAACATTGACAAGTGAGTATACTTTTTTATGTCTACACTTCCTCCAAACATACTTATTATATCTTGTGATAAACTAGAAAGTAGTGCTTCAAAAGGTGATTTTTAAGTACAAGCTGGTGTAGACTATGTTGTTTTGGCAGGGGTCTCCAATACTAATATCTTCTTTTCTTTAATAGTTCAATCCTCCTGCTGAGGTCTCTCTTCATTTGGTGTTTGTGATGATTGTGTATCCATCTAATCTTGCTTCTATTGTTCTTCTTCTTTCTTTTTCTCTTCTATCTTTGCCTATTTTAATGACTTGGTATTTTTTTGGCATCCTTTACCATGCTTTACTAGTGTGATTGAAAAATGAACTATGCGCTCATTGAACTAGGTGCCAAGGATATCAATTTAGGTGATTATTGACTGCACACAATTGTAAGGTCCTAATTCTTCTTCATATCATCTTCTTCCTCTTATGAACTAAATTTATCAATGATGTTTCCATTGACCAAATTTCCAATATCAAAGTCCAGCTAATTTTCAAATGGATTATCAAATGCACTAGCAAAAGGGTCTTCACTAGTATCAATGGTGATTGTAGCTCACCTATGATCATGTTGTCATTCTGTACACTTGGTGTATCAAATTTTTCCATAACATTGTAATCTTGTGGTTCTAGCTCTGTTGCTACTACTATTACTAGTGGTATTGGTAGTTTCTCAGTTTTAAGTTCATTAAGTACCTAATATATTTCTTTTTATGTTTCTCATCTTACCTCTTCATACAATCCTCCCATAATTTTGATTTCTCTCATTTTATCTCTCAACAAAGGATTCAACTTTTGTTTGATTGCCTTTATTTTCTCATTATTATCTAAAATCTCACATTTCTAAATACACACTTCTCTCAAAAAAAATTCTTCCTCTACTGCCCTCATTCTAGATTTATTTAATCACTTGGATATTTCCTAAAGTAATTGTCCATGCAAACTAATGAGAGGTATCCAAAATTGATCATGTACTTGATTATAGGTACATCCAAGTTCCTTCTTTGATTTGCATCATAATAGTCATAGAATTGTTCCAACTTTTCTAAGTTGAACTATTTGTCATAATTGTTTCATTCATTTTTCCTATCTCTAGTTTCCATTTCATTTTCTTGTTTCCATTCTCTTTTTCTTGTTATGGTTTGTCTTGAGGTTCTAGTAAGGGTGCTGAGATTTTTCCTCTCATTTTCTTTGTGGATGTCTCTTTCTCTTCCTCTACTTGTGTCTTCTTACCAACATAGGTCATCAATACTCTAGTTTTCTTCTTAGATCCAAGCCCAATAGCCATCTCTTTAATTCTCTTTGACCTTTTAGGAGTTCCCTCCTCTCTTTTTTCTCTAACTTCAAGTAATGCAACTTCTGCATTAAATTCATTAAAGACTTCCTATTAGAAGGTGTAGGCATTTCAATGACTCTTACTCCCTCTTCTTCTTTTGGTGTAGGTTGTGCTTCTACTATGAGTGGTGTAGCACTGATAGGTGAAGTTGTTGCTAAGGTATATGTTGATGGTGGAGTGACTATTGGTGGTGGTGAGCTTGTAGTAGGTGATACTAACAATGGTTACACTGAGAGAATGTTGCTTTGACCACTTGCTTTCATTTTGACCATTGTTTTTTTGGCTTCAACATACTCCCCCTTGGTCACATCAATGTCCTAAACATTTTCTCAACTACACTTTTAAATTTATTCTTTGATGAATTTTCTATTTGCAATTGTTGTGTTTCTACTAGTCTCTCTTCTGTTGTTCTTGATCTTTCACCGTTGTCATCCATATCAGATTCTAGTAGTTATTTTGCATATTCATCTATCATGTTTTCTATTACTTTACAACTCAAAGGATCTATAAACATTACTCTTCATTCAATTGCCTCCATGCAAGTTTTATCTATCTCCATCATGAAGCATATGTCTTCTGTGTATTTTTCTGTCATAGTCTTAGGTATCCTCATTCTTTTCCTCCTTTCTAACTGAAAGGTTTTCATTAGGTTGGTTACAATGTTGGTCATGTAATCCATAGATATTTTTCTATAATAATGGCTTATCAGTTCCATTGTACATTTTTTAGATTTTCATTATGATTGAGGCATATTAGGAAATCTTTTCAAAATGTGAAATAATAGACAGGTAATCAGTGACTAAAATCTAAAAGTATCATATTTGTTCTTCTTTATAATTTCCAAATTATCAACTACCTGATGTCTTAGAATCTTACAAAGATTAATTATGTTCCTCTCTACACACATCTTATATGATGCATTGATAAATCTAGTTGACACTTCATCTTCCCAGAACTAGAGTTCATTTTGTTTGCCAAAATATTACTTATTAACATCATGTCATTTTTTTATTTCACTAGCATCATTCCTCTTCCATTCCACTTGGTTTCAGTATTTTGTTGTGCATTTTTCTTTACATCTTCTCATTGATGGGAATTATGCCATTATTTCTCAAACCAAGAACTTCATGAATCAGGTCACTTGGAATTTCAATGGGTTCACTACCAATCCAAAATTTATTATCATGAATTCTTCTTAGAATAATCCTTATCCCTTCTTTATTTTTAAACTCGTGATGAAATATAAGTTTCAAAACATTGAGTTGCTCTAGGTGCTCAAAACCTTCATTGACTAACATATCTTGTTTATATATTTTATCAAACTCACTCATACTCTCAAAGTCTCCTATTGGTTTAATCTTGCAATGTATGTGTTAGTAAACAAATTTGTCTTTTATGAAAATGCTTCAAAAATAACTTTGAAACCAATAGTTGACTCACTTGTAATTATTTTGTCAAGTGATCTCTGAATTTTGCAATGAAGATACAACTCTCTTCTTTTGATTTAAAATAAATAATTTTCAGATATGCTTTTAACCAAAAGATAATGAAGGAAAACTATCATCCATTCATCAACATGATATGAATGTGAAACTTGATTTAAATAACTTAAGAAGAAAATTAAATATATAGCACACAAGATATCTAATCATTCTACCTGTTCATAGAGAAACAAAAAGGGAGACTTGACACTCCCTGCACATGATGCATAAAACCATAAGATTCCATGACACATAATAATCTTGATAAATGAGAGCAAGATGATATTTTGAATATGGTTAGAATGATCACAAGATCATTTCCAACCAAAGAAAAATACATTCGAACCATAGGATCTAAAAGTAAAACTCTCTTCATTCCAAATATACAAGCAAATAACCATATGATTATTTACCCTTACACCATAAACAAGTTACAAAACAAATAAAATCTTCTTCCTTCCCTTCTCTGTTGCAAATCTAAAAAACCTAAAAATGTATTCCCTTTCCTCAAAAAATGCATAGACATGTGAAACTCAAAGAACCCTTTTACAATAGAATTTCCCCTTTTTTAAAGAAATCCTACTCGAGTAGTTTCTCAACTACTATAACTCCCTTTCATTAAAATCCATTTCTAAGAATTTCTCCCTGGACAAATTTTCACAAAAATCTCATATTAGAATAATGATTAATTCTCATAAAGAATTAATCCTTACAAATTCTCTTTCCAATTTACACCTCCCCCCCCAACACCAACTTACCTAATTTATGATTTTTACTTTCAAGTTCACATTACACTAGTAATAATTAATTATTTTAGAATTAATTATGTGAAAAATCATATTACATTAAAAAGTATGATATTTAATTATTTAAATAATTAAAAGATATGCAAAATAATTTTTAATGATTTTACTTTGAAAGTATCTCTTTTCTCTTTTATTTTTTATTGTTGGGAGGGGTAATACTTAGGGTTTCAAAACCCTAGGTAACAATTGGCTCTTTCTAGGGGCTACATTTTGTGCTAGGATGTAGAAATTCCTTGGACACTTTAGTGCTTCACCCATTGAGCTATAGAGTCATTAATCAATTTTCTCTCCTTGATGAAATTTTCTTTATTGGTTTTCCACATATTTGAACCTTCAAATAGTATGTTTCTCTCAATTTGATAGCAAGCTAGGTCAACAAAACTATTGAATTGTGTTGTAATTCATATTTATAGGTCACCTAGAAATTTACGTGCAAAACCAGCTATATCAGCCCTTTGGCCTAAGAAATAATGCTTGATAATTTCATGCATGAGATACATTTCAAAGAATTAATTTTATAAGCCTAGTCCACAACTACATAAAAGTCTTTCTGGATTCCATCAAGTAACTCTTGAAGAGCTTTTTTTAAGGCCTCTAGCTCCACAAAATTTTGGTTAGACTTAATTTTGTTCTCACCAAGGTCCATAAGGCCTAAATCATCATCATTTTCATCTTCATTTGATCCTCTCATGCCAGTGCTAGAAGGGGCTCAAGCCTATTTCTCTCATCTGCATCTTTACCTCTTTCATAATTCTCATTCTCTTCTTGTATTTCAATATCTTCCAGATTAGCAATTACCTTCCTTGTTGGAATATTTAAATGCAGTGTACATTTTCACCCTGGAGCCAAATGCTTACCTACCCCCCTGACGTCCAGAATAGATAGAACCATTAATACAGGTAGGTGAGATTTTTCAAATCAAAAAAAGAGGGGGAAAATGGAATGTGACAAAAGGAATGTTTATTCATTCATTTTTAGAGTTCAAGTAGATCAAGCAGATTAGAAGTTGCAGAGGAGAGCAGAGCAGAAGAAGGAAGAAGAAAAAAAGTTTGTGCCTGCAGTTGCACGTGTTTCCCCTGTTCTCTCTATAAGTTGTTGTTTGGATTTGTCTTGTTGAAGCAGTGATTGCTCTAGGCACCATTGTATGCAGCCATTAGAGTTGCAGGTTTAAAGTTTATTGAAGTTTGAAGTTTGAAGTTTTACTAGTTTAGGGTTGTTTTAGGGTTTTCTGGTTGAAGCTGAATGCTCCCAGATTTTGTAATAGTTTAAATCAAAGATTGAATAGAAGGCAAGAAAGCATACTTCAATCCATTGCTCTTCTCTTGTATGTTGCATTTGAGTAATTTGTTTGAAAGCTTAAAGCTTTGGCTCTTTAGTTTTAATGGTGAAAGGATTCACGTTGGAATTTCTTAAGTTATAATTTTTCAATTGAACAGAACACTCGACATCCTCTTTCTCAATTGGAGCTGAGCTCACTCGGCATCTATTGTTGCTGAGCATTTCTTTTAGAGCCGAGCTTACTCGACATCCATTGTTGCCGAGTATTATTTCCTTGAGTGCTGAGCTAAATCGACACCTGTTGCCTGTCACTTGGCACCATCAAGTGCCAAGCAACCTGCCACTCGGCACCATCAAGTGCCGAGCAATCTATCACTCGGCACCTTCAAGTGCTGAGTAAAACTGGCACTCGACACCTTCATGTGCCGAGAAAATTTTAAGTGCTAAGTAAAATTTTAGGTTTAGGGTTATGAGTATTAAATTAAATTTTAATATATTTCTCATATGGTATCAGAGCTTTGAGGCCCCATGTCCACAGTGAGTTAGGGCATTTTTTTTTCTTGGGATATTTGACATGGCAGGAGATGTAGGAAAGATATGGCAGTAGCCACCACCCTTCAATGGGCAAAATTATGATACATGGGCAAAGAAGATGAAAACCATTATGGTTGCAAATGATTTGTGAGAGTTTGTAGTTAATGGATTCAATGATGTGATAGATCCAACTCAGTATGCTACCCTCTCAAATGCACAAAAGACTCATTTGAAAGAGTCAAGGAGGAAAGATGCAAAGGCATTAAGTCTTATTGAAGCAGCAATGACAGAGACAATATTCCCAAAGATTGCAGCAACAAATTATGCAAAGGAAGCATGGGATATCCTTGAGACGAGCTTCAAGGGGACTGATAAAGTCCATACAGTAAAGCTACAGAACATAAGGAGGGAGTTTGAGAACTTTTAGATGAAGGGAAATGAATCAGTTGCAGGCTTCAGTTTAAGGACCTCCAATGTGATTAACCAACTAAAGTCAAATGGAGAAGACTATCAAGAATAGAGGATAGTGGAAAAGATATTGAAGAGTTTACCTCATAAATATGATAATTTGGTCATGACCATTAAAGAGGCAAAAGACCTCACTATTTTGACAATGGATGAGTTGATGGGTACATTTCAAACCCATGAGCATAGGATCAACAAATATACTTCTTCATCTTCCCAAGAGCAAGTATTCAAAGCTCAAACAAATCCAAGAGGAAGGGGGAGAGGAAGAAATGGCTCAGGCAGAAACTCTAGAGGTAGAGGCCGAGGTAATGGACGACAAAGGAATGATGCAGCAGAAAGCTCAAGAAGAACAGATGGAGCAAGTAGCTCTCAAAATACCTCAAGAGGAGGTAAGAAAAACTACAACTCAAACAAGAGTAATGTAGAATGCTACTACTATCATAAATATGGGCATTATGCAAATGAATGCTAGAAGAAGCAAAATGATCACTCAGGACAAGAAAATGTGGCTGATGTGAATATGGGAAGTGGAAACAATGCCACTGCCTTCATCATGTGTAATGTTGGTGAAGAAGGAAGCCATGAGGTTTGGTACCTTGATAGTGAATGTAGCAACCACATGAGTGGCAATGAAACCTTGTTTTCATTCATTGACAAGAGTTTCAAATGAGAAATTAAGATGGGTAACAATGGAACCCTACCAGTTGCGGGAAAAGGATCTATTATAGTCTGCACCAACAAAGGTGAGAAGAAAGAAATAAAAAATGTGTATTTTTCCCCTGGTATGAAGCACAATTTGATGAGCATTGGTCAGCTCATTCAAAATGGATACAAAGTGCTAATGGAAAATGACAGGTGTGTCATCCATTAAAAGGATGGGAGCAAGAACTTACTTGCAATAGTTCAAATGAAAAAGAATAGAATTTTTCCCTTGAAGATAGAGACATGTTTCTCATCTCAAGTTGGTGCTGCACCTCCCCCACAATCAGCTCTAAGGAGTGTGATTGAAGACCCCTCACAACTATGGCACCTCAGGTATGGTCATCTTGGCTATGCTGGTTTAAATTTATTGTCAAATAAAAGAATGGTAGATGGTTTGCCACGTGTAGGAAATTCTTGTAACAAGTGTGAGGCTTGTATTTTGGGTAAGCAACATAGGCTTCCCTTTAACTCTAAAATTTTTAGGAGGGCTAGATATCCATTAGAGTTAGTGCATACCGACCTAGTAGGTCCTATGCAAGTTACTTCCATTGGGGGGAGTACTTATTTAATGACATTCATTGATAATTTCAGTCATAGGACATGGGTGTATTTCTTAAAGAATAAATATGAAGCATTTGATAAATTTGTAGAATTTAAAACCTAGGCTGATAGAGAATGTGGACATTATATCAATTTCCTAAGATCAGATAGTGGAGGGGAGTATACCTCCAATTCTTTTGTGAATTTTTGCAGGAAACATGGCATAAAGAAAGAGCTCACAGCTAGCTACACACCATAGCAGAATGGAGTGGCTGAAAGAAAGAACAGGACCATTGTTGAAATGGCAAGAAGCATGATGAAAGAGAAAAGGCTCCCAACTGAATTTGTGGGAGAGGTTGTGGCAACAGTAGTTTACCTAATTAATAGGTGTCCTACAAAGGCAGTTCATGAAAAAATTCTAATGGAAGCATGGTCATGAGGAAGATGGATAGTTAAACACCTAAGAGTGTTTGGATGTGTTGCGTATGCACATGTGCCTAAAGAGAAAAGGCAGAAATTGGATGCCAAAGGTGTGAAGTGCATCTTCACAAGGTACAACTCAGAATCAAAGGCATACAAATTATATGACCCATTGAACAACAAGATAACTCTTTCAAGAGATGTAAAATTTCTTGAAAATCAGTCTTGGTATGGTCCAACTGATGAGTCACCAAGCACTTCAAGTAAAGTGCCAATTATGAGTGGAAAAGACACTGATGAACAGAAAGAAGAAGGAGCAAATAGAAGAAAAGGCAAGCAGGTTCAGTCATTACCAAGCTCCTCTAGGCATGACCGAGTGTCAGTGTCGAGTACCACTGAAGACCGAGCTAGTTGGCAATGCAGCAACAGTGAAGATTCTGATCCTACACTCTCCTCCTTGTTACCAAAAAAGACTAAGAGTCTTAGGGAGTTATACCAAGATGAAAGGTATGAAGATTATGATGAAAATGTTAATTTTGCATTATTTTCTCATAGTGATCCAATATATTTTGAAGAAGCTATTAAGGAGAAGAAATGGTGTAAGGCCATGGATGAGGAAATAGATGCTATAGAAAGGAATGAGACATGGGAGCTAATTGAATTGCCTCCCAAGAAGCATGTGATTGGAGTGAAATGGGCCAAATACAATGCTGAAGGCAAGATTGATAGGCATAAGGCAAGGCTGGTAGTCAAGGGCTACAAACAGTAGTTTGGAAGAGACTATGATGAGACATATGCCTCTGTTGCAAGAATGGAAATCGTGCGTGTTGTCATAGCAATTGCAACTCGGCACAAATGGAAGGTATTTCAAATGGATGTGAAGTCCGCCTTCCTAAATGGTGTATTGAAAGAAGAAGTGTATCAACCACCTGGTTATGAAGTTGCAAGTGAAGAGAACAAAGTATATAGACTGAAGAGAGCTCTTTATGGGCTCAAGCAAGCTCCACAGGCATGGTACAGTAGGATTGACTCATATTTGATGAGCAATAGTTTTAGCAAAAGCAATGGTGAGCCCACTCTTTACATCAAGGCAACAGATGGTAATGTATTGATTGCTATCTTGTATGTAGATGACTTAATTTTTACTAGAAATGAAAAAGCTTTAATTGGTGAGTTTAAAGAGGCCATAAAAAGTGAATTTGAAATGACAAACCTAAGTCTCTTGAAATACTTTCTAGGCATAGAAGTAAAACAAATGCATGATGGCATTTTCATCTCTCAAGAAAAATATGCAAGGCAGATCTTGGAGAGATTTAAAATGTAGAATAGTAAGGTAGCCCCCACACCAACAGTAGTAGGTCTAAAGTTGAGCAAGGAAGACTCTAGCAAAAGAGTAGATTCAACATTATACAAGAGTATGGTTGGAAGTCTAATGTATTTGACTGCAACTCGGCTAGACCTAATGCATGCAGTAAGTCTAATTTTCAGATTTATGGAAACACCAAAAGATTCCCTTTGGCAAGCAGGAAAAAGGATCCTAAGGTATGTGAAAGGTACCAAAGGATTTGAGATTTTGTATACTGCAAATGATGATTTCAAGTTGGTTGGTTACAAGGATAGTGATTGGGCTGGAAGTATAGATAATAGGAAGAGCACTTTCAGATACATGTTTCATATGGGATCGGGTGCAATTTCATGGGCATCCAAGAAGCAACCTATTGTTTCTCAATCTACAACAGAGGTTGAATACATAGCAGCAAATGCAGCAGTATGTCAAGAAATTTGGCTAAGGAGGATCTTGACAGATTTGAATGAAAGGCAAGAGGTTGGAACCACAATTTATTGTAACAACATCTCATCAATTGCATTGTCTAAGAATCCAGTCTTCCATAGGAGAAGCAAAAACATAGAGATCAAATATCACTTCATCAGAGAGCAGGTGGAGAATGGGGATATCAAGATGAAATTTTGCAAGTCTGAGCAGCAACTAGTAGACATTTTCACAAAGCCATTAGACATAGGAAGTTTTGTACACCTAAGAGAGTGTCTTGATGTAGTTGATGTGGATCAGTAGTGATCCTTGCTTGTTTGGCTTGGGACAAAGGGGGAGTGTTGGAATATTTAAATGCATCATACGTTTTCTCCCTGGAGCCAAATGCTCACCTACCCCCCTAACATCCAGAATAGATAAAAACATTAATACAGGTAGGTGAGATTTTTCAAATCAAAAAAGAGGGGGAAAATGGAATGTGACAAAAGGAATGTTTGTTCATTCATTTGTAGAGTTCAAGCAGATCAAGCAGATCAGAAGTTGCAGAGGAGAGCAGAGCAGAAGAAGGAAGAAGAAAAGAAGTTTGTGCCTGCAGTTGCACTTGTTTCCCTTGTTCTCTTTGTAAGTTGTTGTTTGGATTTGTCCCGTTGAAGCAGTGATTGCTCTAGGCACCATTGTATGCAGCCACTAGAGTTGCAGGCTTAAAGTTTATTGAAGTTTGAAGTTTTACCAGTTTAGGGTTGTTTTAGGGTTTTCTGGTTGAAGCCGAATTCTCCTAAATTTTTTAATATTTTAAATCAAAGATTGAATAGAAGGCAAGTAGGCATACTTGAATCCATTTCTCTTCCCTTGTATGTTGCATTTGAGTAATTTGTTTGAAAGCTTAAAGCTTTGGCTCTCTAGTTTTAATGGTGAAAGCATTCACGTTGGAATTTCTTAAGTTATAATTTTTCAGTTGAACAAAACACTCGACATCCTCTTTCTCAATTGGAGCCGAGCTCACTTGACATCTATTGTTGCCGAGCATTTCCTTTGGAGCCGAGCTTACTCGGCATCCATTGTTGCCGAGTATTATTTCTTTGAGTGTTGAGCTAACTTGGCACCTGTTACCTGTCACTCGGCACCATCAAGTGCCGAGCAACCTGCCACTCGGCACCTTCAAGTGCCGAGTAAAACTGGCACTCGGCACCTTCATGTGCCGAGAAACTTTTAAGTGCCGAGTAAAATTTTAGATTTAGGGTTATGAGTATTAAATTAAATCTTAATATATTTCTCACATTCCTAACCCCATCTACTATGTGCATCACCCCAACTTCGGAGTCCCCTCCATCTTTCCAAGCTATGCTGAAAATAGCTTCTAGTGCTAACTATCATTTCAAAATAGTCATTTCATCTTCAAGTACATCAGCCCACCTTGGTGTGGCAACTGTCTTCTCAAATGTCAGCTTCCCCTGATCCTTTTGCATCAAATATTTTGGTAGTATAAAATGTGTCTGGCTATAGTTAGCTGGAAAAATGCTTTTGATTCAAAGCATTTCCCTAAGGTATCATCATTTCCATGTTGTGCCTCAAACTCATGCCACTAGTTCTAGACTTCTTGATCAGAACGTGGATCAGCCATTTGTGCATAGTATACATAGATCTTGCGTACTCGATCTCCCCCAATTTCCTCTCTAGCTCAGCATAATTCATACACATTACCTTCACATATTTATCTGGAAGCTCTGATTCAATAACTTTCAGATAAAGATCATGTATCTCCATTTTCTCACAATCAAGGATGACCTTTGCAGCATGATGGTACACTTCCAATGCATGCTACACAAGTTTGTAGCCCTTTCCAACTTGGCATATTGCAAATACAAGGGTTTTACATTTTCTGTTGGTGCCTTCTCAACAACTTGCTGAAATAGGTCGCTTGCTCATTCCAGCTTCGACCCCTTGTACATGTTTACAAATTTTGAGAGATAGGTCACCCAAATATCCTTCACATGTGGATATTTGAAGATTTTGACACCTCTTTCATACACTTTGAATGCATCCTCAAAATACTTGTTCTCCTCTAGCAGATATGCATAATTCATAATAATTTGTGGAGTGGCAATCTTTAAATCAAGTATCTGCTCATATACTGCACATGCTAACTCTAATGTTCCTAGACTCTCCTCCAAGTCCACAAAGAATGTCTAAAGCTTCAATGACCTGTGCAGCCTCATCTATATTGGTTCATTGGTATCAGTAGCAACTCGGTGCTTGACTTCCACAAAAGGTTCTGTTGTTTCCCTGCGCATAAGTTCAAGTGTTCCTTTAAAGTCCTTAAGCCTCAACTCCATTTCTTTCCACTCACTCCAAACACTAACCAAATCATCCACTATTTTATAATTCACTTGCACAAATTTCTAAAAAATTATCTTTGCATTTGCAATATCCTTGTGATTTTCATATAATTGTGCAAAGGTAACCCACAAGGTATGTGGTTTCCCAACAACTTGCATTGGATCTACTATTTTTACAGCTTCTGTAAAAGTTAAGATTGTCTTTAAAAAGGTTTTCTCTCTTATGTCACTCATGCATGTCATGAGGATTAGGTCTTAAAAGTACACTACTGACAAGCTTAGGCCGTTGATTCATCAAATTCTCCAGTCTAGCCAACCTTTCAAGTCCCGAAAGGATGATCACCATCTCCTCTTGAAAATGGAATTGTAATGCATCAAGTGATGAGACTTTTCAATGCAAAAAACATATCATGCTCAAAGGTTGGATCCTCAATCACGCGAGCTGAACCACCTACGTGAAAATAGGGACTCATTTTTAATTCTTCATGAAACAAGGTTGATAGATGTAAAACCTATTACCAAGACATCCTCCGAATCTGGCAAACTTCTAGAGACTAGTTAATTTGACAACACCTTCCAACTTTAAAAAAAATGCATTTGGGATCTTCAGGTCCTCTGATTTCATTAATCGCAAGAACAAATCTAATATTCTAGCATATGATTCTTTACTTCATTGTGGCAGTACTCCACACTCAAATCCATGTTAGGTGAAGAAGCTACATTTTACTTAAGAATTGGGCTCTCACCATCTTTAAGGAAGCTCCCAATTTTCAATTTCTTGTGATTGCGCATATTCACCAAGTGTCTACCTGTGAACCATCATAGCTATAGAAGATGGTGCTATATGTATGCTCCCTATTTGTATGTCATTGACTAAATCTTGGCCAGCCTTTATCATGGAAAAATTCCCTCTGTACATTGTCATGCTCAAAGTGATGAGCAACAAACATACATGATAAACATGTCATACATTTCGCTCCAAAGAAAATTATTTTATCTGTGAACAATTGATCTCCATTTCACATGCATTGTACTTTTGTTCAAGTTCGAGTGTCTACCCTTGATCCATGACCACATACACCTGAATGAAAGGATAATATCCAATTGTAGGCAAGATTTGATCCATATTTAAATACAAAAGGACCGCAACCAATGAGGAAACTGCTTTTACCAAATATTTAATTTTGATTGTAGTTTAACACTGAATACTTGTCCACACATTTTAGTCTTTTTGTGAGATTTAAACTATTACATATGTAAAACATTGGACAAGTCCCACAAAGAAAAGTTTGTATGTTTTACCAATGAAAAAAGATGAAAATAATTCCATCATACGCGCCTGTTATTAATTTTTCAAACCCTAATTTATTGTCAACGAAAAAGAAAAAAATTCTAGACCTTATGTGCATCCATATTTGAAAAGCCACTCATGCCTTTAGCAAAAGGAACCATCTTATTTGACTGAAATATTTCTACAATTTCTTTAACTCACATGTCAAAGCCTTTTTTAAAAAAAAATTGAAATCAAATTTCACTCTCAAATGAGATGCCACATGTCACCAAATGCTTTTCACTATTGTCATTATATTTTTACATATGGCTTTTAGAAAACATAAATGAATTTTAAACAAGGAATTTGAATCTTGCAAATTGGACAATGAAACTGGATGGGTACGGAGTGTTGCCAATCATTTAAAGACTTTATAAAATTTTAGAATGTGCATTGATAAGGAAAAGGAGGAAGGTTCAAGATGATGCAACTTTATTGCAAGCACTCAAGAAGCTAAACAGAACAAAAAAAAATTCAAGCCAAAGTTGCAAAAGGGGGTGGTTATTTACAATGGAGAGAGGAAAAGCCTAAAAACTAAATGTGACCATTTACAGGATGGAAAAAGGATGAGCCTTTTCAAACCAATTTTGGGTAAAATGGTGGAAGGTTTTGCATAGAAGTAAGCAACATGGCCAATGTGGTTTTTATCTCATCTATGGAAAATATATGCAGAGGAGGGAAAATAAATACATCTTCAACACTTTTCAAATTAGTGTTATCTTTTAAAGAGATAGATGAAATGGCAACTACTTTTTCCATACCTTGAGTACTTTGATTTTTGGATTGCTCATGGGATTTTTCCATTGTAATTTGCTACACCAATTCTTCCAAAGGAAGAAAGGGGAAAATATTTGCATTGGGCTGAAAAATACATCAATCATTTTCTTCCTCTTGATTGTCACCTGATTACTCTTCTAGATCTTTTTCTTGTTCATTGATCATTCCTCCAATTTCTTTAACTTCACACAATTCCTCTACTTTTTCTGGCTCTTTCATAGAAGATCTTCTTTGGATGAGGATAGCACCATAAAATGACTTTAGAAATGCTATTTCCTTTGCCAAATCCTTTGTGACTTCTTGGATTGGATTCTCTCCAAATGGTGGTATAAAGAGAAAGATATCTGTAGCATCTTCATTTCTTGTAAGAACCCAATCTTTCAAAATTTCAAGATATTTATGAAATAACTTCTGGTATTCATCTTCAATAGAGCCACCAACCTCCATCCTTGGGTTGGTACCTCAAAATTTTTTTAAAATCACATGCACAAGGCACTTTAGTTTTCCCCAAAAAAGTTGCCAAAAATCTATAGTACTAATCATATTTTTCTTCTATGAAAATCCTTCACAAATAACTCTGAAATGTCCAAACTGAAAGACAAACTTTGAAACCAACAATTGAGTCACTTCAATTATTTTGTCAAGTCTCTTTGAATTTTGAAATGAAGGTACAACTCCCTCCTTTTTATTTATAGTAAATAATTTTTAGATATGCCTATAACAAAAAGACAAAGAAGGAACACTAACATTCATTCATCAACATGATATGAATGCGTACCTTGATTTAAATAACTTAAGTAGAAAATCAAATATATAGCACACTGGCTATCTAATCAATCTTCCTATTTATAGAGAAATAAAAGGGAGAGTTGACACTCACTGTACATATGATGCATAAAACCATAAGATTCCATAACAAACAATAATCTTGATAAATGATAGAAAGATGATATTTTGAATATGATTAGAATGATCACAAGATCATTCCAACTAGAGAAACATACATTCAAACCATAAGATCTAAAAGTAAAACTCTCTTCATTCCAAATATACAAGCAAATAACCATATGATTATTTACCCTTACACCATAAACAACTTGCAAAAGAAATAAAATCTCCTTCCTTCCCTTCTCTGTTGCAAATCTAAAAAACCTAAAAATGTCTTCCCTTTCCTCCAAAAATGCATATACATGTGAAACTCAGAGAAGAACCCTTTTACAATAGAATTTTCCCTTTTTAACTTGAGTAGTTTCTCAACTACTATAGCTCCCTTTTATTAAAATATATTTTCCAAGAATTTCTCCCCATACAAATTTTCACAAATATCTCATATTACAATAATAATTAATTCTCTTAAAGAATTAATCCTTTCAAATTCTCTTTCGAGTTCACATTACAATAGTAATAATTAATTCTTTTAGAATTAATTATGTGAAAAATATGCATGTAATAATATTTAATTAGTTAAATAATTAAATATAATGCAAAATAATTTATAATGATTTTACTTTGAAAGTATCTCTATTTTTATGGGGGAGAAGTAATTTACTTATGGTTTCAAAACCCGAGTTAACATTATGTATGCCTTATAATATTCTATTGCTAATACTCCATTTAGAATTTGCAAAAATAACCTGATAGGGTCATCTTCCAAATTTGAATTAGGGTTTCTTTAGAATTGGTTCCTTTGTTTTTCTATAATATCATGCAATAGTGAAGACTCTGTTCTTAACCTCAAATTGGCTTCATAAGTTAACTTTGACAATAGATTAAATACCTTGATATCACAGAGTTAGGGCTTCATGGAAATCTACTTGAATTCGCTTCCAAATTTCTCTAAATCACCTTCAAGTTTCTTTCACAAGTTCCCCTTAGCTCCAAATGATCAAATGGTGTACAAATTAATTGATCTTAACACTTAAATCCTTACAAAATCTCATCTACATTGATTGTTCATGTACACATAGCTCAAAAAGGTGATATTATATCCAATAAGTCAGATTTTTTTCTCATGCTCACATATGATCTCCGATTTTTATATGCTCTTAAACATAACCTCACAATACTATTTCAATACTTCTCCCAAGTGCACAAAAATGTATATTACCATTTTAGGGGTCTGATGAATTTGTAGTATATTATTCCATATTTCACTCTTCAAGATGATTGCTTAAGTTGATAAGGGGTTTTCAGTTACTACAACTAATTTCAGCTTTTTCTCAGATGTGTCATTCATCTTTTCAACCCATATTTGAGTTCTCAAGTAGGTTTTCTTGGTCTAACAAATGTTTTATCTAGAATTTCAACTTGCTTTCCTTCAACATTCTCATTCCTTCTTACAATATTCTTCATATTCCTTATAAAGTTTATATTTTTTTAATGTCATATTAGGTGTTCTCATGTTGTTTGTTCTACAAAATCTTGTTGTGTGTCCCAAATTGTTATAAATTTGACATGTTATAACATTTTTTCCATATCTAGGTTTGATTTGATTAGTCTGTAATCTGTAATCCCTAGCAATATGTCCAAAATTGTTTCACTTGTAACACATAATTTTGGAAATATAAGGTGGGAAAGGTTACTGATAGGGGAGGGGTGAATCATAAACCAATAAAACTTTATCTTATTTCACCAAATAATCCTTCATATATTATTCTAATCTAATTGCATGCATGAAAGAATGAAAGCAATATAACATTCATAACACTTTAACACAACATATGGTGACTCAGAAACCTTCCAATTAGAAAGTAAAACTATGTTGGGGATGATACCAACAAGCTTTAATACTGCAATATAAAGTTAACCTATTAAGGCTTACAATTGACCACTTCTAGTGATCTTCCCTATTAGGAGCAATAAGGACTATGAAGTCCACCTTGTTAAAGGATTTACAAACATACAATGAAGTATGCACTTGGTTAAGAGATTTAGCAAAAGGTTGTTATGTCTATCCCATTAAAGGATTTTATTGATGCACCTATTAGGATGGACCAGTGACTAATCTTTGATCTCCAACTTTTATTTTCTGGTTGAAATTCCTTGTATTATAATGATCACCTAATTTTGATAGATAAATCTTTGTTGTCCCTTATACTTCTTGTAGCCTTCTTCAATTCACACTTATGCACTTCATAATCTTCTTCAATGACATACATGGATATGATACAATGTATTACATATATACCAATCCAAATAGCAACTTGCTGGAGTCGACTACAATACCAATTTCATCATAATTCACAAAGTCAGCCCAACTATTGTAACTTAGCTTCAGAAGACAAACTCGGTGATGTTCTGATACATGGAAAACACTGCCAACACTCTAAAAACTTTGGCACTTATTTAAAATTGAAGCTCGGTCCATACTAATCACTTCCAAGTAGCTCAAACTTGGCCAACACTGTGTGACTCGTTGAGCACTGAGAAACTCAGTAGTTGTTGAATCACTTGGTTGACATTGCATGACTCAGAAAACACTAAATTTACATCATATGAGCTCAATAGGTACAATATAACTTGGTTAAAATACCATAACTTGGTTAACAATTTGATCTTCTTCAATTCTGTTGAATTGCTCGATAGCCTCTGCTATGCTCAGTTTGCACTATACATAGTCTTTGAAGCTTAGTACACACTATGTAGCTTGATAAACACTACGAACTATCTTAGGTGCTCGGTAGACACTACATTTTGACTACTTGGCTCAAGAACATCTAAAACACTTGGTTAACATTGCTGAGTGAATGATAAGCTCAGTAGCAATTATAGAGCTCGGTAGCAATGTAATCATTTGACTAAGTGTTGAGTCACTAATAAATAAATTGACCTTAATGTCAATAATAATTACATTTCTTATGTGATTTGCTACTCCCAAAGGTCTACTATCTGTAGGGTTTATGTCATTTCTTATTTCATTATTATTATATCTAGGTTTCCTACATTCATTTGATTTATGCCCATAAGAAAAGAAATTATAAAAATAACTAGAAAAGGGTTTAGTATAATTACCAGTATAGTTCTTCTTCATGTGTCCAAATTGATTACATACAAATCATCTTCCATGAAATTATTTATTTACTTCTTACATAGTTCAGATTGCTTAGGCACTTATTTGTTCATGTCTTCTTTATGATTATGTTGTTGGTTCACTAGATATTATTCCTCAGTCCTCAGTAACTTTAGATCCTTTAGATGATTCTCCTTTAACGTATCCAATTCATATTTTGTCTCCAACAAATCTTTGTGCCATAGTTTGTATCATCAAGCTTCTCAGTGCTTGTATACAACATCTCAAGATATTTCTTTGTTTGTGTAAGTTCTTCTTTTATAATAGTGTTGTACTTCTTAGGTTCTATATAGTCTTAAGTTCATATCTCACCTTGGTGAGTTTGGATTTTAGATCTGTATTCTCAAATCTCAAATCCGATTGACTTTTCTTTTCATGTTTCATCATGCTCATCTTCAAATTTTTAACCCCAAGTTCATGCTCATTCTCCTTTTTAAGATTCAAAATTGCTTCATTATTCTTGATTTGATTATGTAATTCTTTCTTCTTAGATTTAGATGATTCAATTTTCTCTTTCAGTTTTTGAATGAAGTCTCATGCATCTCTAAGTTTGACCTTTAGTAACTGTATTGAGTTCCTCAAGAGCTTCCTTAATATTCTTTTGTAACTAATCCATATCCATAAAGATATTTCTCAAGTTTTTAGGCCTTCTCTAAGTGAGTTGGCTTTGATACCAATTTTTAGAAAGAGGAATACTGAGGGGGTGGTGGGCGGGGGGGTGGGGGGTGTGAATCAATGTTCCACAAACATTTTCCCAGCCATGGATATCATTAACATACTTTAAACTTGCATTTATGATCAAATTAAAAAGTAGACATAACCATAATACAATACAACTCATAACACTATTTTTTTAACTAGGAGAACCTTGACCAAGGGAAAACCCTGATGGGGATGATATCGAAAAAATGATCCACTAATCAAAATAATATTGTGAAAGATATTGACCGTGTTAGGAGTCTATTGCATTCATATAATATATCTAACCTTGTTGGAGGACTAGGCCTTGTTATCTAAACCTCAACCCTATTAGGAGTTTGTATTACTATAAAAAAGTATGCTAAAAGAGCCCACTACTCAAAGAAGAAATAATATGTTTATAATGCTATCAAGAAAATATATACAAAGACCTTTTACACAATGTTAGTATCTTCAATATCTGATATGTCCTTTTAGATCTATCTTTAAAACTGATCATGCATCTATACTTCTCTATACTAGCATCAAATTCACATCAATTCTTGATCATAGATAGTGTGTATAACATTACATTATAATGTCTCACTTTGCTAAACAAAAATTTCTTCCTTTAGACCAAAATATTTCCCCTTGTCATCCTTGTTGCTTGATACTTAGTTTCGATCGGAACTAGAGTTAATAGTTTTGGTAGAAACTAAACCTTCTAGTTTTGATTGAAACTAAAGCCAGTGACCTTAACCTACATGGTTAAGGACCAGAACTAGAAACTTTAGTTTCCATCAAAACTGATTTTTTTATTTCAATAGAAACTTTGTTTCTATCAAAACTAAGAAGATTATGTTTTTTTTTCAAAGTGTGAGAAGGTTTAGTATGATTTCATGGCTTCCAAGCTCCATTACCAAGTTCAAATGGAGCACTAAAGTCAATTCCTTTTGCATGATAGAAGTAATTTGAATGAACTTTCTAATAACTATGATTTTGCTACATTTTCTATTTTTTAGATATACATTTTTGCACATGAATTGAACAACGGTTTTTTATAAAAAATAAACCTATATATTAGATGATAATGGAAAAATAGTAAATAAGAGATTAAAAAATCTAAAAAATAACTATGGTCTTCGTATTCAAGTCATCTTTCAATAAAAAAAAATTGAAATCAGGTAAATATATAATAAGTTACATGTATCAAAAGCCATGTATGTCCAAATTCGTGTTAGGTCAACTTTAAACTCTGATAAAATATGAAATACTAAGGATAAAGACATCAAATCACCTCCATGGTTTTGGTATGGATGTTAACAAACTAAATTCGAAAGAATCACATTGATATCTTTTGTAGAAAAAAAGTTATGTGTGTCAAAAATAATGTCACTTTTTAAAAATCAGGTTTTTGATAACATTCCAATTTTCGTGGGAGAAAAAATAATTCAATCAAATCAATTGAAAAAAAAAATTAAAAAATATATTTGGATTCTACATAGAAAATCCTAAAAGACTCTAATTTACTTCATCTTCAAATTCCTAACCTGTAAATAGAAATTTGCATCTGAAAGTGAAGTTTTCTTGAAAATTCATAGATTAGTGTCATTTTAGGAAAAAAAGTGTTACCCATTTTTTCTTCAGTGTTTGTATTATCTTCATCTAAGTGTGCACATCCTAAAGTGCCTCCACTGAATTGTATTGAGAAAAATAAGATGACTATGCATTGTTATGCTAATTTGTAGTTAGATAGTTTTTAAGTCTTAGTACACAAAACTTAACAATATATTTTGTCATCTTCATACAAGGTATATGTTTCCATAAATGATAAACCTAACAAACCTCATTATCCAAATTTCCAACATGTTTCTTATAAACCTTTCATTAGAAATCCCCTTAAGCTCATCAATATATAAGTAGGAGATATCTTTTAGAGAAAGTCAAATTGTTATATTGCTAGCAAGATTCAAATGTGTATCTTTTCAAGTCAAACTAATTAATCCATATTTCATGTGTCTTGGCTCAACATAAGCCATCTTTCATGAAAATGAATGGAACACTTAACACCCATTATATCTAGGTGATGTTGATAGAGTTGAAGCACTCAAACTTCTTGGGAAGCCATCCATCTCAAGTGCCCTTAATTATGGAGTTTCCTTGAAGGTTAATCTTAATTTTCTTGCACCCTCATTTGTAAAACCATTAGCAATTTTTGTCCCTTATGAACCATTTACTAGAAATCCCCATAAGCTCATCAATCAGTAAGTTAGACATTACTTTTGTAGTGAGTCAAATTGTGGGGTGAATGCACCAAGTTGTGGTGCCAAAAAGATGACACTCAACTTAGATTTTTACAATTCTAAAAGCGTGTACGCTCTATAGTGTGCATGCTTTTAAAACTTAAAAGTTTTTATCTATGGGTTGCAAATCCATAGCCCATTTCATTTCATGTTTTTTTTTTTGTCGATGCCTTCTTTCCCCTTAATAGCATACACGTGGTTTCTAGAAGTTAAAGAATTTTATTACTATCCTCCTCAAAATGCCTCCTCATCGCCGGCTCAAGATCGAGATCACGTAGTATGTTTTCTGTTCTCTTTTTTGCATTGTTTTGTATATTTTGTATGTTTTTGCATTGTTTTGTATTTTTTTTAGTTTCCCTTCAAAAAAATTTATTTATTTCAAATGTAATTGGTTTCTTATCAAGAAATGTGAATAATCAACCACCAAATCCCTAGCCTGATCAACAAAATCAAAATGAAAACCCTCCACAAGATCAAAATGAACTTTCACAACCTCCATCAATTCAAAGACCTCCTCCTAACACCCAAGAAAATATAATGAATGAAATAGAAAGAGGGAAAAATGAATTAGAAGAAATCATTGGTAGGTTGAAAGCTTGTGGGAATACTAATCCTATGAGAGCACAATTGGCATCCTCTCTTGAGTACATTATGAGCCATGTAGCTTCTGTTAGTGGTTAGTTGGATATTTGGCATGTTAAGAGAGACAAACAAAGAAGATATTATGAAAAAAAATTATCCTATAAAGATGTAAGAAAAAAAGACATAGCAAAAGGTAGCATATGTGCATTGTTTAAAAAGCTAGGAGAACAAGACACTATTAAACATACAAGTAAAAGGTTCCCCATCCATTGGTGCATACATGATGATATTAGAAGTAACTTTTGGTATAGATGGTGGATGGTCTTTGATGCCCCTTCTTACAATAATCATGAGGTTCCAATGTATTTCTTAAAGAAATTGTATTGTGAATTTTTCCTTGGGGAGATCCCCAATTATTTTGACATTTTAGCTTCTTAGGGTAGAGATGGGGGGTCATCATTTGAGAGGTCAGAGGCATGTTGTGACCCTAATGTAGTTAGGGTGCATGTTGTCAAGCCATAGGGTGAGCATGTCATTATCCCTTTAGTTGTGAAGGAACATGTAAAGACCAGTACTCTAGGGACTATCAAAGCTTTAACACAAAGCCTCATTCATCATGCCAGTCCATTAGTTGAGGAGGAGCCTTCTTTTCATCATGGTCACATGTGCAGGTCATGTGGGTCCTTATGCACATTTGGTAATCATGATAGAGATAGTATGGATGATGGGCTAGCCATTGATGAGTTCCTAAGTGATACATTTCACATTGACACACAAGTAAATTACAATTATAATAAACTAATTTGATCACATTTCATATGTACAGTGAATGACTAATTAATTAGCATATCTTGATATTGTTCACAGTTCAAGATAAGAGTGTCAATGGCCCTAGTATAGATTCTCCAGCCCCATTTTACATCCTATCGATGAGTCAAGAGGTATGTATCGATTTAATCATTTGAATTAATACATATATTTATTAAGTAATCATATGAAAGATTAACAAAAAAATTTATCCGTGTACATTAGTTCTCTACTGGACCATCAACATTCACAAGGGACTTTGAGCTTAGGAATCGTATGAGCTTTGTAGAGGTACATTTGTTTCAGGCTAATTTAATTCATTTGATTATATTATATTCTATAAAAAAACATTTAAATTGAATTATATGATTTTCAGTTGTCGACGTCTGAGACTCCTCATTTTTTCCAGTCTATTGATTGTGGAGTTGCTACCACGATGGCTAGTTCAAAGCCATTAACTAAAGTATGAAAGAGTTTTCATAGTTTTAGTTGTTATTTATAATAGTTAGTATGGAAATTTCAAATGGTATTTATAAGTATAATCGAGTGATTATATTGATTGAATTGTTGTAGGGCCTTCTTACTCTTGATTTTCCGCGAGCCTTTGAGGTGGATGTACAAAGTGACTATCTGATGGTGATAAGAAAATAATTAATTTTTTGTGTACATATATTTGATTTCAATGTATAATAATTATTGATTCATATATACTTTGTTTGGAATCTAAATAAGAGGACAAGCAAGTGTGTGAGGAAGAATCCATCATCCCCATCATCTCCCTCCACACAATGACCTAAGACCTCTAGGGATTTGTTTCCTTCCTCTCATAGGAAAAAGAAGATATAGGGATGGACACACATGTATAGGCATTAGTGGACATATATCTTGGATTTTATGCTAGTGGACATATTCAACATACATTTGATGTATATATGATATTTTATATTTGATGTATGACATATATTTGATGCATGGAATTATATTTGATGTATGAGCTATATTTGATGTTGGGATAAGAACAATGAAACTTGAATTCTTATTATTGTTGTACAATTAACATTGAGTTTGAGTCTTGAATTTGCTGCATTATGTAAATGTCTAAGCTTGAATCTTATTGTCATCATAAACATTTGAAGAGTTTATATTATATTCTTTATCTTCAAAACACAAGAAGACTTGAAATAAAGTTTATAATGTATTCATGGAATTTTATATCAATATTGCTTGATTAATGATCTCTTTAAGAGCTTCATTCATTGATGGAAACACATTATATATGATCTTCTTATGACTCCTATAGCTATAGTTGTTGCATTTTTTCTTGGATATCTTTTTTCTATCATTATCTTCGTGTAGGGCACCTAACAACCCTTGTTATGGCTTCATTTTTGGTGTTGTTGCTTTGAGGTTTGTTGTGACTCTAGCCAAGTCAGGGTGATGTGTTGGTGTTCTTAGATCAAGTTAATTTTACTAAGTTGTGTTTAGGTATGTGCAATCTAATAAACACTAGGAGGGACACTAGATGGTCAAAGTGGATCAAAGTCTATACAATGATGTTGTGGAGGAGGACCCTTCAAGCCTTGATGCTCATGAGGAGGGCAAAAAAAAAATTGGGTAGGCAATTAGATGGTTCCACTATTCTTCCACTAAGAAAGGGAGTATTTAAAGGAGGAAACATAATTAGGCAACTCATGAGAGGGAAACTCGGTGGAAATATTTCTAGAATATAATTCATGATGTGTGTAACATAATTTATCTACAGTTGGAATGGACCTAAAACAATATTTTATGATATTAGTGAGGTTGCATTCACTATTGGAGGGGCAATTGGGAAAGTGAATGGGTGTGGAGGGAGAGTCATGTATTGTACTACATGAGGAATAAATTCTTGTACCCATGGATTCAAACTAGTAGTCATGGCTTTCTAAAATGTTGTGCTTCCCTATATTCTTCAAATTAAATATATCTTTGTAAGGGCAATGATAGAATGAGAAATCTGACTTTGGAATTTGTGGTAGAAAAATAAGTTTTCAAGTGGCCAACACTATATGTTTTAGCATCACACGAGAAGCGGCCACAAAATCAAAATAGAATCCAATCTCCAAAAAGAAAGAGTGGTTATTATAGGTGTGCGTAATACGGTCCTATAGCACCCATACCTTGCACAAGCTTCGAGCTCTAAGATATGCCCTGTCAAAGTTTTTTGCCCTATGGTATTTAGTCACTCTTAGGGTCAATTAGGTTTGGCATACCCAACAATGTTTGAGTGGTCAACAAGATGAGACAAGCTTGGGACTACGATTTACCTAGCCACTTGGAGCTAACAAAATAGATAGTTTGATCCCACGACAAACAATTAGAGAGATTTAATAGTTGGAGACTTTGTACTAGCCAACACTACAAGTTTCAACATCACTTGAGATGGGGCTGCAAAATCAAAATGGAATCCAATCTCCAAAAAGAGAGAGAGGTTATTGTAGGTGTTAGCAACACAGTCCTATAGCACCTAGAATTGCATCCATACCTCACACGAGCTCTAAGATATGCCCCGTCAAAGATCATTGCCCTATGTCATTTAGTGACTCTTAGGTTCAATTCAGTTTGGTATGGCTGAGAATGTTTGAGTAGTTAAGGGGATGGGATGAGCTTGGGACTAGGGTTTACCTAACCACCTGGAGATAAAAAAATAGACAGTTTGATCCCGTGATGAATGGTTAGAGAGATTCAACAATTGACAACTTTGTACTAGCTAACACTACAAGTTTTAGCATCACCTGAGATGGGGCCAAAAAATTAAAATGGCATCTAATCTCCAAAAAGAGAGAGGTATTATGGTAGGTGTCAGCAACATGGTCTTGTAGCACCCAAAATTGCATCCATACCTCACACGACCTCTGAAATATGCCCTGTCAAAGATCAATGCCCTATGGGATTTAGTGACTCTTAGGTTCAATTTAGTTTGGCATGCTCGAGAATGTTTGAGTGCTCAATGGGATGGGACAAGCTTGGGACTATGGTTTACCTTCCCATTCGGAGCTAACAAAATAAATAGTTCAATCCCACGATGAACATTAGATAGATTCAATAGTTGGCAACTTTTTATTGGCCAACACTACAAGTTTCAGCATCACGCAAGATGGGGCCCGCAAAATCAAAATAGAATTTAATCTCTATAAAGAGAGAGGTTATTGTAGGTGTCAACAACATAGTCCTATAGCACCTAGAATTGCATCCATACCTCGCACGAGCTCCGAGATATGCCCCATCAAAGATTGTTGTCCTATGGCATTTAGTGGCTCTTAGGGTCAATTTAGTTTGGCATGCCTGAGAATTTTTAAGTGCTCAATGAGACAAGATGAGCTTGGGACTAAGGTCTACCTAGCCACTTAGAGCTAACAAAACAAAATTTTTGATCCCATGATGAATAGTTAGAGAGATTCAATAGTTGGTAACTATGTACTATCCAACACTACATGGTTCAACATCACCTAAGATGGGACCACAAAATCAAAATGAAATCTGATCTCCAAAAAGAGAGAGAGGTTATTGTAGGTGTTGGAAACATGGTCCTATAACACCTAGAATTGCATCCATACATCATATGAGCTCTGAGATATGCACCATCAAAGATCATTGTCCTATGGAATTTAGTGACTCTTAGGGTCAACTCAGTTTGGCATGCCTAAGAAAGTTCAAGCACTCAACGAGATGAGATGAGCTTGAGACTAGGGTTTACCCAGCCACTTGGAGCTAATAGAATAGACAATTTTATCCCACGATGAATGGTTAGAGAGATTCAGCATTGGTGAATTTGTACTAGCCAACACTACAAGTTTTAGCATCACCCGAGATGGGGTCGCAAAATCAAAATAGAATTTGATCTCCAAAAAGTGAGAGATGTCATTGTAGGTGTTGGAAACATGGTCCTATAGCACCTATAATTGAATTCATACATCCCATGAGCTCTAAGATATGTCTCGTCAAAGATTGCTTCTATATGACATTTAATGACTCTTAGGGTTAATTCAGTTTGGCATGCCCAAGAACGTTCAAGTGCTTAATGGGATAGGATGAGCTTTAGACTAGGGTTTAGCCAGCCACTTGGAGCTAACAAAATAGACAGTTCAATCCCATAATGAACGGTTAGAGAGATTCAATAGTTGTGACTTTGTACTGGCCAACACTACAAGTTTTAGCATCTCCTGAGATGGGACCACAAAATCAAAATGAAATCTGATCTCCAAAAAGAAAGAGATTTTATTATAGGTGTCAGCAACATGATCCTGTAGCACCTAGAATTGTATCCATACCTTGCATGAGCTCCAAGATATGTCTATCAAAGATGTTGTCCTATGGCATGTAGTGACTATTAGGGTCAATTCAGTTTGAGGTGCCCAGGAACATTCAAGTGCTCAATAGGATGGGACATGCTAGGGACTAGAGTTTACCTAGCCACTCAAAGCTAATAGAATAGATAGTTTGATCCCACGATGAATGGTTAGAGAGATTCAGTAGTTGGCAACTTTGTACTGGCCAACACTACAAGTTTCAACATTACCCGAGATGAGTCCACAAAATCAAAATGGAATCTAATCTCCAAAATGTGAGAGAGGTTAACGTAGGTGCCAATAACATGGTCTTGTAGCACCTAGAATTGCAGCCATACCTTGCACGAGCTCCAAGATATGCCATGTCAAATATTTTTGCCCTATGACATTTAGTGACTCTTAGGGTCAATTCAGTTTGGCATGCCCAAGAACATTTGAGCATTCAACGGGACAGGACAAGCTTGGGACTAGGGTTTACTTGGCCACTCAAAGATAACAAAATAGATAGTTTGATCCCATGACAAATGGTTAGAGAGATTCAGTAGTTGGTGACTTTGTGCTAGCCAACACTACAATTTTTTGCATCACCCGAGATGGGGGCACAAAATCAAAACAAATTCTAATCTCCAAATATCAAGAGAGGTTATTGTAGGTGTCGACAACATGGTCTTGTAACATCTAGAATTGCATTCATACATCACAGGAGCTCTAAGATATGCCTCGTCAAAGATTGCTTCCCTATGGCATTTAGTGAGTCTTAGGGTCAATTTGGTTTGGCATGCCCAAGAATGTTCAAGCACTCAATTGGATAGGATGAGCTTTAGACTAAGGTTTAGCTAGCCACTTGGAGCTAAAAGAATAAATAGTTTGATCACATAGTGAACAGTTATAGAGATTCAATAGTTGTGATTTTGTACTAGACAACACTACAAGTTTTAGTGTCACCCGAGATGGGGCTGTAAAATCAAAATGAAATATGATCTCCAAAAAGAGAGAGATTTTATTATAGGGCATATGCACTGAGTTGTGGTGCCAAAAAGCTGACATTTTTTTTTTTTTTCCTAATTTCAATAGCGCGCACGCTCTATTTGCATTATCAAAAAGTTATATATGATGGGTTAAAAACTCACAGCCCATCATTTTTATGTTCATTTTTTGCTATTCCCACAGAGAACAGCGCATATGCAAGTCAAAAACCCAAGTTTTCACCTTCATTTGCAAATATGCCTTCTCGCCAATGAAATCGAAGACAACAAGCACACCCACTATGATGCTGTAAGTGATATTAACTTAACTTTGCATTGTTTAATATGTTTTTCATATTGTTTTCTAGGTTTTTTATATTGTTTTGTAGGGTTTTTACAAATTTCATTTAGATTTGTTTATTTATTTGGATTTCTATTGATTTTTTATCAGGAAATATCCATAATCAACCGAAAAATCCACAAGAGCCTCAAAACCCTCAAAACCCTCAAAACCAAAACCCTCCTCAAGAAGAACGAAAAATTCCACAACCCAAACCAATTGTAAGACCTCTGCCAGGCACACAAGAAAATATAATAAATGAAATAGAGAGAGGCAAAACTGAATTAGAAAGACACATTGCTTGGTTGAAAGAATCTAGACAAACCAATCCAATGAGGGCTCAATTGGCATCATCCCTCGAATCCATTAACACCCAAATAGCCTCAATTAGTGGTCAGTTAGATATTTGTCAGGTTAAGAGGGATGGAAAAAAAATATTTTATGCAAATAAATTGTTATATGAAGATGTTAAAAAAAAAGAAATACCAAAAGGTAGTATATGTGCATTATTTACAAAACCTGGTGAGCAAAATACTGTTAGAGAGGGTACTAAATGATTCCCCATCCATTGGTGCATACACGATGCTATTAGAAACAATTTTTGGGATAGATGGTGGATGGTTTTTGATGCCCCTCCTTGCAACAATCACGAGGTCCCCATGTATTTTTTGAAGAAATTATATTGTGAGTTTGTCCTTGGGGAGATCCCCAATTATTTTGATATATTAGACTCCTAGGGTAGAGGTGGGGGGTCATCATTTGAGAGGCCAGGAGCATGTCGTAAACCTAATGTAGTTAGGGTACCTATGGTCGAGCCACAGCGTGAGCATGTGACTATTCCTTCAGTTGTGAAGGAACATGTAGAGACCAACACTCTAGGGACCATTAATTCTTTGACGCAGACCCTCATCCATTCCACGAGCCCATTAGTTAAGGGGGAGCCTTCTGTGCATCGTGGTCACATGTGCACTTCATGTGGATCCCTATGCACATTTGACACTTATGCTAGAGATGGTGCAGATGATGGGCTTGTCACCGATCAGTTCCTAAACAAGACATTTGGCATTGACACACAAGTAAATTACAATCATAATTTACTAATTTGATCACATTTCATATGTATAGTGAATGATTAATTAATTAGCATCTATTGACATTGTTCAAAATTCAGGGTTAGAGTGTTGTTGGGCCCAGCAGTGATCCTCCAGGCCCATTTTTTGTCCCTTCCACGAGTCCTGAGGTATGTATCGATTTAATCATTTTAATTAATATATATATATTTATTAGGTAATCATATTAAGGATTGACAAAAAAAAAATGCATGTGCATCAGTTCTCCACAGGACCCTCAACCTTTACCACAGACTCAGAGCATAGACATCATATGAGCTTCACATAGGTACAGTTGTTTCATGTTAATTTAATTCATTTGATTATATTTATTTTATGTTTCATGTTAGATGTAACGTGTATTGTATGACATGCAACTCATGATGTCGAAAACACCTCCTCATCTGCGACAGTTTGTTAATAGTGGAGTGGCTGCAGCTGTGGCTAGCTCACAACCACTGATGGAGGCATGAAAGAATTTTCTTCATTTTAGTTTTTGTTTATAATACTTAATCTCAAAATTTATAATGTTAACCTTTGTTTATATATTACTATAGCTTTTATGGTTTTTATACAAGCAATATGTATGTTAGGCCTACTGATACTCTTTTAATTATGGATCAAAACCTTGTTTTTGTTTTACTAAGTGGTAAGGGGTAGTTTTGTTTAATGGTTATCTACTAATAGTAGGTCATTTTTTTGTTAAAGGGTGAGCCCACTAGTTTTGGCTACTTTTAATTCAAAAACTAGGAGTGAAGGTAGAAGTGGCAGTGAAAGAATTAGATAAAGAAGAACTAGGAGCGCATATTGAAGTTAGAAGTAGAGAAGAAGTAGGAAAATCAAATAAAGGTATGAGGACTAAGAGTAGAAGATAATGGAATTAAAAGTAAAGATAGGAATAGAAGATTAGTTGTATTCCAAGTTGATTGCAACTAGGAGTAGGACCTACAAGATGGAAGTTATATGTTTTCTATAAATAATAGTCAAGTTTAAAGATATAATTGGTGATTAGATATACTCACCTTGGTCTAGGATAGTCATAAGTGCAGGAGAATTTGTGTTTTAAATTAATATTATTCATAGGCCAAAGTCAAATGTTGAACTTGATAATAGAACTAGGCATATCCTTAGGATTCAAAGAGACTATAGTTTTTGGAATCAACATCATCAACTCTCCTTCACTATTTCTTTGGGATGAATGGAACTAGCATAACAAAATTCTACATTCTTTCATTCTCTTCCTCCTCCTCCTCTCATACAAAATAAACTTGGATATGATAACTTACTAGACTTTTGGATTCATGGCCCTTCCCTCTTCTTTTCATACTCTTATAGCTATGCTAGTGGGATAAATCATTGAGTGTTTTCTTATCTTTTATTTTTGCTCTTTCTTTTCTCAATTGACCACTTGAGCTTTTGCTATAGCTTTTTCAACATGATGCTTGAGATTGAGACATTTTCTTGAGTGAGGTCTCTTCAACTAGTTGACTTGGAATCTTAGTAAGCTTTAGGATTTTGTTGTTCTTTTATGTATCCTTGCAAATGAATGTAATAGTTAATATTCTTGGTTTGGGAGCTTTTGTCCTTCAGCTTGGTGATATTTAATCTCCTTGTAGTTTTCCCAAAATCTTTACCTCTTTCTCTTTTTTTCTTCTACTTTATTGTGTGCATGAGGTGGACACATGCTTCCAATAAAGTGGGGACTACATGTATCATTTGAAAAAGTAAGAACACTTATTTGGTATTAATTTTAGCCCCATTTTAATATACATTATGGGTTCCTACATTGATTTCACACTCTCCTAACACTCATTGGATCTTCAAATTATTATTTAAGTCCTATATTGATTCATTTTCTTTAAAAACTCAAGATTACCCTTATCTATAAGTGTTCTTCTCTATTTCAACTTCAATAAAATAATTCCTTTCATTTATTGGACCTTATCTTACCATTTATGACATGTATTTTCTCTCTAAACCCAAAAATAAGTTGTTAGATCAAATTTCACATACTCTAAATATCTTGGACCCACAATCAAAACTTGGGTTGGAATTGGTGGGTATAAGATGACTTTGGTGATATTTACTTGGGTACAATATTTTTTTTGGTGATATGTGTATTTATAAGTGATTATATTTATTGAATTGTTGTAGGGTCTCATCATGCCTGATTGTCCAAGAGCATTTGAGGTGAACTTATAGAGTGACTATTTGTTGGCGGTAAGAAAATAATTGATTTTGTGTGTACCTATATTTGATTTCAATGTATAATAAATATTGATTCATATCTACTTTCTTTGTATCAGTTGGAGCTAGAGAAGAGCCTCAACAAGAGGTCGAGTGAGTGTGTCAAGAGGGCCCTTTCATCTCCACTGTCTCCCTCCACACGATGACAAAGGACATCAAGAGACTTGTTTCCTTCCCCTCATGGGAATGAAAAGATGTAGTTGATCTAGACATGTATATATATAGGCATCAGTGGACATATTCGATACACATAAATGATGTATATGACATTCTATATTTGATGTATGACATTATTCGACTTATGACATTATTGGTTAATATATGCTATGTTTGTTCATATACAACATATGATATGATATGTTTGTTCATGTATGCCATTAAATTAGATATGTTCGTGTGTAGAACAAGAATTAGTATGCAAAGAACATTAACAAATAAAGTAAACATTCACAAACCAAAAACTAAATTCACATATATGCTTAGACAAAGAAAGAAAACAAGAAGTGCAAACCTCACAAGAGAAAACACTCCATGCTTTCTGGATTCTGTAGATGTGTCCTTTTGCTATGGATGTATGCTCAAGATGCTCAAAAGCTGCTTCAATAGGGATGGGTAATGGAAAATTGGTAGCTTTGTGAGCTCTCAATTTGGCATTATAAGGGTAAGATTGATGGCTTTGGTTCTCAAAATAGCATGGTAACTTTAGCTCAAAGATTGTTGATGAAATGGCTTGGGATGGGATTCAATTTATAGGCTAAGGGGTAGAGGGATGGAGGGCTTAGATGCAAGGATGGATGAAGGCTTAAGGAGGGCTAGGATGCACTCAAAGGAGAGCACATGGATTGTGCTTGTTTAGCACCAATGGGAAGGTGACACTTGTCACAAGGAGGATGAGTGTGAGAGGGTAGGGTAAAGGGTTGGTTAAAGGCATGATGAGTGGGGTTGAGTATGTAAGAGGGATGTAAGAGGAATGAGTGTGGAAGAGGGAAGAGTGTGGAAGATGGGTGTAAGAATCATGAGTGGGCTTGTAAGAGTCTTTATGTTTTGTAAGAGCACTCATGACTTAGTGGTTGGGTTTTTTTGAGGGGAGACTTTGGTTTGGATTAGGAAAGTCTTAAACTTGTTTAAGGAATGTGACAACATTAGGGGGTGGATTAGGCTTGGGTTTAGGATTAGCTTAAGGATGTTAGAGATGTGCAAGTGGATGGCATTAATGAGGGTGGTTGAGTTAGTGGCTAAGCTTGGTTAGTATGGATAGATGGGGTGGATTAGGCTAAATGGAGGATTAGAGATAGGTTAGGGGTTTTTGAATTTGAGGATTTCATTTATCAAAAAGATTTATTTAATAAATGGGGATTTTTGGAATTAGATAGAAGAATAGGATTTAATTGATAAATAATAGATTATTTGATTTATCAATTAGGACTATAGATGATTAATTAAATTAATCAACTAGGGGATGACAAAGGATTAATTAAATAGAAATTTAATTAATAATGCCTTTTTAGATAACTAAATAGGATTACTAAAATAGTGTAATCAAATTTAGGTGTCTACATCGTGTATGCCATTAAATTAGATATGTGCATGTATGAAATTAAATTCAATACCTAATCTATTCAAAACTTTGATAGAATATTGATTAACAATAAACTTTATCATTGTTTAAGCATAAGTTAATCATTTGCAATATGTCATCGTCATATGATTTATGATCTTGTTCATGCTTAAATTTTTCCTTCTCTATCATTTTTTTATCAAGTTTAATTCAATACCTAATTAGTTTGAATTTTTGATACAATAGTAGAGAAAAGATGGATTATTTGCAAAAAAAAGTTATTTTAAAAATCATAAATGTAACATAATCACTGATAGTTTTATGTGTTTTCATACATTAATGATTGTAACATAATCACCAGTTGATTGGAATGTGTTTTTATTATTCTATAGTAACTAGATTAAGGTAAAAATAAAAGTTTAATAAATAGTTGTGACGTATAACAAAGAGAGATATCTCACATGAGAGGGGGATGAATCTAAGATGACACATAAGATACTTGTAAGAGGGAGCTATACTAGTTAATGAATTTACAATGCATGTAATGGAAAATCATAGAGCATCTTTAAAAGGAAATAAAAGAGTATGACAAGTGGAAGGAACATGTTGTTTTGTAGACTCGTATTCAAATTTGGGTGTTGATTTTATAATGAAGGATTCAAGCACTACAATTTGGTAGTTTTGGCTCATGTTATCCTTGTATCTAACTCTATCTTGTATCTCACTCTCTATTATTCCCCCCTCCCCCCTCTTCGTATTTCTATTTTTTCCATATCTATGTAGCCATCTATCCTCTTCAGCTCCCCCTCACTAATGCAAAGATGTTGAGCAAGAAGTGAGGTTTAAGCACTTTCTTGTTCCTAATCTACCAAACTATTTACTTGTGGCCTTCCTAATATCTTACTCCTTTAGGATATTATTTTTGTGGCCTATCTAAAGTGATAGGGTCGTTTTTGAACTCCTCCAAGGTGATTATTTCTCCAATCAAGATCTTGTACCTTTTTGTTTTAGGGACACTAGCCCTATTCCAAGCCAATAACTGTAACTCTTCACCAATGGCTTCACCAACCCCAAGTTTCTATTGGGACACCTTCCTTATGTTGAACTAATTGAGAATCAACTCTTGGTTTAACCCTCCAATTGTCATACAGTACAAAATGTTGACTATCATAGAATTCCTTATAGGTCTCCTAATCTGATTTTCTGGACTTAAATTCCTCTTAGGTTGAAATCTAACTATTCTATGGGTAAATTCAAACCCCCTTTGGAAATTTATTTAAGACTCCAAAGCCTAGATTCCCAATTCCATTCCTGTAGCACCTAACCCATGTAAAGTACATAGACCTAATAAGGTCACACTAGGTTTGGTTTTCAAAGTAATTACTAGATAATTGGTGCATGAATTGGTGCATGGCCTCAGACCTCCTCTATTCACCAATATTTATCATCTTCAAATTATGATGAAACACAATAATGTTTCCACTTTTTTGTATTATATATTCCCCCTTATGAAAATACTCATAGAACTAATAAACCATTCATCTCCTCCTTGCAAAACTTCTCTACTTCATGTCTTTGCTTGACTCATATCTTAACTATAACACTTCTCTCCCTAAGTAGCATTTTCCAATAGTTCATTTATCCCCCTTTGACTCATATCTTCTATTTTTACATCACTACCTTTGATATAAGTTCATTCAATATTTTATCTTCATTAACAATTTATCAATGTTTTAAACTAAATTTCCAATGTTGTTAACTAAATTTCCCATTTTCTTAACATCTTTAAAGTTAGTCAATATTGATTATCCATTGTCGCATAGGAATAGGACGAGGTTGGGGATAGGGTTTACCTAGCCACCCGAAGCTAACAGAGCAGACAATTCGATCCCACAACGAAAGGTGAGAGAGATTTGGCAGTTGGCAGCTTTGTACTAGCCAACACTACAAGTTTCAACATCACACAAGATGGCATTTTAAAATGAAAAAAAAATGTGATCTCCAAAAAGTGAGAGAGGTTATTGTAGGTCTTTGCAATATGGTCTTGTAGGAAGTAGAATCGCATCCATACCTTGCACGAGCTCTGAGATATGCCCTGTCAAAGATCGCAACCCTATGGGATTTAGTGACCCTTGAGAACATTCTGGTTCGACATGATCGAGAATGTTCAAGAACTGAAGGGGATAGGATGAGGTTGAGGATAGGGTTTACCTAGCCACCTAGAGCTAACAGAGTAGACAGTTCAATCCCACAGCAAAAGGTGAGAGAGATTTGGTAGCTGGCAACTTTGTACTAGCCAACACTACAAGTTTCAGCATCACTCAAGATGGTGTTGTAAAATGAAAATGGAAAGTGATCTCCAAAAAGCAAGAGATTTTATTGTAGATCTTTGCAACATGGTCCTGTAGGAACTAGAATCGCATCCATACCTCACATGAGCTTTGAGATATTCCCTATCAAAGATCGCAACCCTATGGGATTTAGTGACCCTTGGGGACATTTCGGTTCGGCATGCCCAAGAATTTTCAAGCACTAAAGGGGATAGGACAAGGTTGAGGATAGGGTTTTCCCAACCACCCAAAGCTAATAGAGTAGATAGTTCAATTCCACGACAAAAGGTGAGAGAGATTTGGCAGTTTGCAACTTTGTACTAGCCAACACTGCAAGTTTCAGCATCACCCGAGATGGTGTTGTAAAATGAAAATAGAATGTAATCTCCAAAAAGAGAGAGAGGTTATTGTAGGCCTCTGTAACATGGTCCTGTAGGAAATAAAATCACATCCATACCTCACACGAGCTCTGAGATATGCCCCATCAAAGATCGCAGCCCTGTGACATTTAGTGACCCTTAGGGACATTCTAGTTCGACGTGCCAGAGAATGTTCAAGTGCTGAAGTGGATAGGAGGAGGTTGAGGATAGGGTTTACTTGGCCACCTAAAGCTAACAAAGTATATAGTTCGATTCCACGATGAAAGGTGAGAGAGATTTGGCAGTTGGCAACTTTGTACTAGCCAACACTTCAAGTTTCAGCATCACCCGAGATGGCATTGTAAAATGAAAATGAAATGTGATATCCAAAAAGTGAGAGAGATTATTCTAGGCCTCTACAACATGGTCTTGTAGGAACTAGAATTGCATCCATACCTTGCATGAGCTCTAAGATATGCCCTATCAAATATCGCAGCCCTATGGCATTTAGTAACCCTTGGGGACATTCTGGTTTGGTGTGCCCGAGAATGTTTGAGTGCTGAAGGGGATAGGAAAAGGTTGAGGATAGGGTTTACCCAGCCACCTGGAGCTAACAGAGCAGACAATTCGATCCCACGATGAAAGGTGAGAGAGATTTGGCAATTGGCAACTTTGTACTAGCCAACACTGTAAGTTTCAGCATCACCCGAGATGGCGTTGTAAAATAAAAATAGAATGTGATCTTCAAAAAGTGAGAGAGTTTATTGTAGGCCTCTACAACACAGTCCTATAGGAACTATAATCACATCCATAACTTGCACGAGCTCCGAGATATGCCCCGTCAAAGATTGCAGCCCTATGGGATTTAGTGATCCTTGGGGACATTCCGATTCGGCGTGCCTAAGAACGTTTGAGCACTGAAGGGGATAGGATGAGGTTGAGGATAGGATTTACTCAGCCACTTAGAGCTAACAGAGCAGATAGTTTGATCCCACGATGAAAGGTGAGAGAGATTTGGTAGTTGGCAACTTTGTACTAGCCAACACTATCAGTTTTAGCATCACCCGAGATGGCATTGTAAAATGAAAAAAAAATGTGATCTTCAAAAAGTGAGAGAGGTTATTGTAGGCCTCTGCAACATGGTCCTATAGGAATTGGAATCAAATCCATACCTTGCATGAGCTCTGAGATATTCCCCGTCAAAGATCGCAGCCCTATGGGATTTAGTGACCCTTGGGGACATTCCGATTTGGCGTGCCTGAGAACGTTCGAGCACTGAAGGGGTAAAGATGAGGTTGAGGATAGGGTTTACCTAGCCACCTAGAGCTAACGGAGTAGACAGTTCGATCCCACGACGAAAGGTGAGAGAGATTGGGCAGTTTGCAACTTTGTACTAGCCAACACTGCAAGTTTCAGCATCACCCGAGATGGCATTGTAAAATGAAAATGAAATATGATATACAAAAAGTGAGAGAGGTTATTGTAGGCCTCTGCAACACGGTCCTGTAGGAACTAGAATTGTATCCATACCTTGCATGAGCTCCGATATATGCTCTATTAAAGACCGCAGCCCTATGGCATTTAGTGACCCTTGGGGACATTCCGATTCGGCGTGCCCGAGAACGTTCAAGCGTTGAAGTGGATGGGATGAGGTTGAGGATAGGGTTTAATTGGCCACCCGAAGCTAACAGAGCAGACAGTTCGATCCCACGACCTTTTTTCCACTAAGTTGCAAATTTGAGCAACTTTTACAACTTTCAACAATGCAACTTTGCACAAAAAGTGCAATTTTTACATTTTTCACTTGATTCCAATTCTATGAATTAGAAAAGGTTTGGCAATAGTAAAACCTCAAAGGAATATAGGAATATAGATAGTTTTATGATTATTTCCTAAAAGTTGCTAAATTGTTGCAAAAGTTGCTAATGCAACTTTGCAATTTTTGCATTGACAACATTTGGGTGAATTATGCATTTTGGCTTGGAGGGTATGGAAACTGAAAGGTTTTGATGGGAACATGCTAGATAGGGTAGAAAAAACCCATTAAAGCCTAAAAAAATCTTAGAGTGGATTGTTTGTAGGATTAACCCATCAGGATCTAGAAGGGTCTCTTGGCACATTGTTACAAATTTACTCATTTTGGGTTGTTACTTGGGTCCATCACCCTATCCTCTACATTAGGATTGATCCTAGGTTAGGGGTGGATAGAGAAGACCTATAAAGGTATTAAATGTAATAAGGCTAATGAAGCCTCTAAAAGATGTAAAAGGCACTAAAAGTGCAATATTTTGTAAAAAAGCCAAAATGGGCTTAATCAAGTCATGTAAAGGGTCCAAAGGGAGGTTTCATTTGGTTTTGAGAGTCTAAATGAGTTTAAAACCTCATTCCCACATGTGGGAGACAAGTTTGGGTAGTCGAAATTGATTGCTCCAAAGGTGGATTTAGTGTTTTCTCTAAACAAGAGTTTCATTTTACATTGGAAGTCATCTAATATAACCAAAGTGAAGGTGTTTGAACTATTTTGGGATTCTAGAGACATTGCAAAGTAAGATTTCTAGAAAGCCCTAGAGTAAAGCGGCTAGAAAGGAGGGTTTTGTAAAAACCATTGTAAAATTGATCATGAGACCAAAAAAATAAAAGAATCCTTGCATTTGAGTCATCTCTTAAGACTGTTTTGGGTCATTGGAGTTCCAAAAGTCAAGGGATTGTGAGTTGCTTTGTAAATGGCCTTAAACTAGGCCTAGTAGGCAAACTGAAATAGCCAGTTTTGAGTCTTTATAATAGTTGGTATGTACTAGGTGCATGGTGCATGGTAATCTAGCCTTCTGGTGTTGTCAGTTTTGATTGTTCTAGAAAATCAGTTTTAGTTTGGTATTGGAAATAGTTTGGAGTTGGAGGACAAATGATGGGGAGGATCTTGAACAAGGTGCTAGCCTTAACTAGTAGAACTCACTCCAAGCTTTCTCCTAGCCTCTTAGGGTATTTCTCCTATACCCTATTCCAAGGGAATCTTCTCTCTATTCCCTTATTACACTAATCCTCACCAATCAACTCAAAACTCTATTTCACCATGGGGTCTCCCTAGTGCTCTCATTGCACTGTTCTTCACAACTGGCTTCCAAGAGTACATTCTTGGCTATATTGAATTCCAAGGATTGTATTAGGTCTCATTCAATAGTTTTTAGGAGCACTAAGTGGATTGGAGTATTGGGTTTCCGATCGATTTGCAGATTGCATAGTTAAGAGGGCTATTAGGACTAATAACAAATTAGGCCTCCAAAACTGATTTTTGGCTTATATCTCCTCAAAACCTTAAGAAGAACTCAAAAAAATTTATGATTTGGGTACCCTTTTGGCTCCCCTTGAAGATTTTTTAGGTCTGCAACACCCAAGTCATCCGCACAAGGGATTCCCAAAAATATGCCTATTTACAAGGGTTTTTTGTTTGTATGAACATGAATATAGAAGGTTTTTCCTTCCACCACTCAAATGGACTCTAAATGACTAATATTCTGGAATTGATTTCCTTCACTCACCACTCTTTCCTTCCATGAATTTGTATTGCACCCAACTGATAGGGAGAGAAGGGATGAATCAATCACTGATTCATGTAAGCAGTCTACCTTTGAGACTTAGGGTGTCCTCCAAGATCACCACATGGATTACTCACTTGTGCGTCAAATTTATTAGCCCTCTTCTTTGGTGACCTTCAAATGAAGAATTAGCATAGAAAAAAATCTAAGATAAGATTAAAAAAATGGGTCCTATTAAAGAATCTAATATAAATTCAAATAATGTATCTAGATTCTAAACAAATAAAAATTAAATCTCATCACTTACACATCATAACAATACGGTCCACCTTAGTCATGTGATATTCTTGGGAAAGAGGTTGTAACATTGTATTTGGATCCAATTGGTCACTTTTTATCTCTCTCCCTCTCTCCCTATTCAATCTAATGAGCCAACTGGATTTGATCGACATTTTAATGTCTCAAGTATTGCCTCATGGTCTAACTCGCGAACTTTCCATAGAATCTTATTATGTGGTTTTCCACCATATTTTATCAAGTGGAAATTTGATGCAACAAAAAGGTTTGAATAATGAAGAATCTTCCTCTCTATTTTCCAATCCTCGAATAACCACAAGTTAGGATTCTTCATAGGATATTGTCTAAGCCATGTGCCTGTTACAACCACTGCACCGACATGGTACTCTAAACCTTCACCATCTATAATCGAGTGATCCAATTTTTGTTTGGCTTCAACACAATCACACAAATAATAATTTTTCCCTTCTTCATTGTCTTCAGGTGCAATAACAGAAAAAAAATGGCCTGCAGTGACAAATGTACAAAATGCGGTCATTAATTCAGAAAATACTTGGGTAAAAGTTATAAAGTTACATATTGAAATTACAAAGATATATAGATATATATATATATATATATATATATATATATATATATATATATATATATATATATATATATATATATATATATATATATATATATATATATATTACCAGGTTGCACTAGATCTAACAAGCGGTCAAATTCAATAGATGAATCCATCTCTGCCATTTCTAGTGCTTGTGGGGGATGATAGGTGTCAATTGGGTCCAACACCCATATATCCCATTTGTCCACCCATTCAGTTGACTCACAGTCATCCCAATTTTCCTCTACACATGATGGAAAATAGCATGCCATTTTTTGTGTGTGGATACTCCATGAACCTGCATCAGAGTTTCTAAAAGAGTGTAACTCACTAGATCCTATTAGTGTGCAACAATCCTGATATAGTGCAATGTTAGTATTATCTATCAACCAAAACAATCTACGAACTGTAGACTCACCTTCCTTACCTAGACCCATTGTAGTGTTACACCATTGGATGATAGATTTTGCATCTATCAATTTTTCTCCATCTTTGTACTTTAGTTATTCATGAGCCAAGGCCCTTTTAATGCATGCGCCTGCACCATCGTGCTCTCCCTTACCATGACCAGCCTCTGAAATTCCACATATATTGAATTCTACACAACCTATGCATCCTGCTCAACCAATAGAACATCCATGCGTTCTTGAATTCAGATGCACAATTGTCTAACCAAATAATGTGCTGACGATATGATATATCCCTGTTAGCCAAATCTCCATAAAATAGTTGAAAACAACCATGTACTTGTAGGTGAATGCATGAATGCTATGTGAACAAATATGGAAAACCTGTTGAGATGTATAATACTTTGCTTGCACCTCATTTTATGGTTGTAGTGTGTAGTTCTCTGCAAAATCTACAATCGAAACAATGGTATCCAATGGAAACGTATCTTTGCACAACTTGAATTGCAAATCCATCCATCGAGCTCTATGGTTATGCCTTGTGTAATTGTAAATAATCTTTTCACGAAAAATCTTCATGAACTCATACACTGGAATCTTCTCAATGACTAGATCACATCTTTTACCATGTTTTTCATCTTTTAGAGCATATGTCACTATCTTGAATTTTCCATAATCTACTATTTCATTTCCAATTGCATGCCTACTATCCATATGTTGACAAGTTGATAAAAGTTGCAAAGAACCACAAAATAAGCACGTACCATCCAAGCATGATGTCTTGTAAAATTTTTGGCCGTCTCCTATTTCACATAAAATGTTGGATATGAATTCTCTTGAAGATCTTGGTGGCTCTTTTATGTCACAATCTTGCAAAACAAACTGAGAATGCAAAACTATGCATTTATGCCTTAAAACATCAAAATGGTTAGAAAATTCAATATGTATCCTACAACAACAAGTTGTGTGTGTGTGATTTATCTTCACATAAAAAGGTTTACCCATCTCAAAAAATCTTTGACTTATTCGAATTTGAGGAAACATACCAAAAAATTTTGCAAAAAATTGTGTCTGAGTTGAGTCCAAAAAATGTTTCGCATGTGGCTCGCGATTTTGGCTACCAATCCTCCTTCTTACAACATCTCTTTGATTAGGAGAAACACGTGTATTATTTTTCAAAAAATCTTCGATCAATGATTTCAAGGCTTCACTAATTTCTTTATCCTTTCACGATAGTCTACCGCTAAATGTCCATAACTCATTTTTTGTTGGCTCTTCTAATCTCTCACGCCTTAGCATGGCTCTCCTTAGGGCACCTCTACCAATTTTTAATATTTTTCTTGTCTTTCTCACGAGTTGAGCTTTCTTCATTTGGCTACTTACTATTGTCGATGTGAGTACTCGTCTTGTGATATTACTATCTTTGGTGCATGATGTAGAACCCACTTTGTCATAAGCACTCATTAGATTCTTTACAATATTTCTTTTATTTGAATCATCCATCGTTCTTAGCCCAAGAATCTTCATGATAGGCCTAAATTTAAAATTTCTCATCATTTCAACAAATAATTGGTATTGACCTATAATATTTAATTCTTCAAAAAATAATCTCCACATACTATTAACTTTTCTTTGATAAGTACGCTTGCTAATCTTGTCAGGCATTGATTTCAAAATGTTAGTATCAATATCAATCAAATATTTTGGTCTTCTAAAATAAATTCTAGAAGGTGTTCTAATCTCTTCAATTCTCTCAACATTTTGAACATCAATATAAGGTTGAGTGTATTGCATACCTTGAACCGAAGATGATGTGCCTTGGCAATAAGATGTAAAAGATGGAATATCACCTACTTGATGTGTTGATGTTGTGCTTTCAACATGACATGATGGAGCGTGTATATCGTCAGATCTACAAATCAGTGTCTCTTCTACATGAGAGGATGATATGCCTTCAACATCGGAAGATGGTACTCCAACATTGGATTATGGTGTAGCGGACGATATGACTCGAACATTGGAGTATGGTGTAGCTTCACAATTCAATTGTCTTCTTGAGCATAACAATCTCATTCGTTCTCTTTGTCTTTCTAATTCTTCCTCTTTGTTTCTTTGTACTGGTGGTTCTTAATCCTCTTTGAAAGTCAATTCTTCATTATTGCTTTGTAATTTTTTTTGTTCACGTAGTAATTTCATTTTATCTCTTTTAATTGCCAAATCTCTCTCCCTATCTTCATTTGTTTGAATCTTTGGTTTCTTCCTTGGCATGATGATGATTTCTACATGTCAAATTATTCAAACATTTGAATTACTTAAAATGTGTAAATTACAAATTATTCAATTACATATAAAAATTATAATTATTTGAATGAATACACAATATATATCAAATGACTTGTCAAATTTCTAACCATTTCGAAATAACATTTCATTCAAACATACAATTTTCAATGAATTCACTATATATTAAATAACATGTCAAATTATAATCAAATGTGTATCTATATATTGACAAACAATATTTAAAATGGATTGCACTAACCTTTTCTATACAAGGAATATTCAAAAAGTCTTCAAATCACGTATCCAATGATTGAATTTGGTGTTTGCTACCTTCGAAAAGTGTTGAAATAGTGTTTTCTATGTTGAAACCCATGATTTCTATCGGAATAACAAACCAAAAGCAAGAAATGGATGAAATTGGCCCCAAAGTTGGTTTTTTACCATTTTTAGGTGATTTGAGATAGTGCGTACGCACTAAAAAGCGCGTACGCACTATGTGAAATCACATCACTCCCCATCCTCCCTACTCCCCATCCTTCCTACTCTCTCTTCCATCCCCTCCCCCTCTCTCTTCCTACTCTCTCTCCCCTCTCCCATCCTTTACAATCTCTCACTCTCCCTCTCTCACTCTCCCTCTCTCACCCTCTCTCCTCTCCTATCCCTAACTCTAGATCTCTCACACACACTCTTATCCCCCCTATCTCTCTCCCTCTCCCTCTCCTACCACCTACTTTCTCTCCCCCACCCCCTACTCTCTCTCTCCTCTCCCATCCCCTACTTTTTCTCTCTTACACACATTCCCATCCCCCCTATCTCTCTCCCTCTCCCTCTCCCACTCCCTCTCCTACTGCCTACTATCTCTCACTCTCTCTCTACTCTCTCTCTCTCTCCCATCTTGTACGAGCTCTCTCTACCACCACCTACTCGCTCTCACACTCTCTCCCATTCCCTACTCTTTCTCTCTTACACACACACACTCCCATTCCCCTTCTCTTTCTCCCTCTCCCACTCCCTCTCCCACCGCCTACTTTCTCTCCCCCATCCCTTGCTCTCTCTCTCTCCTCTCCCATCCCCTACTCTCCCACACTCACACTCTTTTCCATCCCCTACTCTATCTCTCTCTCACACACACTCCCATCCCCCCCCTCTCTCTCCCTCTCCCACCACCTACTTTCTCTCCCCCATCCCCTACTCTCTCACACTCACACTCTCTTCCATCCCCTACTCTATCTCTCTCTCACACACACTCCCATCCCCCCTCTCTCTCTCCCTCTCCCACCACCTACTTTCTCTCCCCCATCCATTGCTCTCTCTCTCCTCTCCCATCCCCTACTCTCTCACACTCACACTCTCTCTCATCCCCTACTCTGTCTCTCTCACATACACTCCCATCCCCCCTCTCTCTTTCCCTGTCCCACTGCCTACTTTCTCTCCCCCATCATCATACTCTCTCTTTACCACCCCCTACTCTCATACTCTCACACTCTCTCCCATCCCCTACTCTCTCTTTCATAGATACACACACTCTTATCCCCCACTCTCTCCCTCTCCCTCTCCCACTCCCTCTCCTACCGCCTACTATCTCTCTCTCTCTCAAGTTCTCTTTCTTCCTCTCTACTCTCTCTCTCTCTCGCATCCCTTACTCTCACTCTCTCTCCCATCCCCTACTATGTCTCTCTTACACACACACTCCCATCCCCCCTCTCTCTTTTCCTCTCCCACCACCTACTTTCTCTCCCCCATTACCATACTCTCTCTGCCACCCCCTACTCTCACACTCTCTCCCATCCCCTACTCTCTCTCTTTCATAATACACACACTCTTATCCTCCCACTCTTCTTCTCTCCCATCCCCTACTCTCTACATCTATCACACACACTCCCATTCCCCCCCTCTCTCTCTCTCCCTCTCCCTCTCCCACTCCCTCTCCCACCACCTACTTTCTCTCCCCCATCCCCTACTCTCTCTCTCCTCTCCCATCCTCTTCTCTCTCACACTCATACTCTCTCCCATCCCCTACTCTGTCTCTCTTACACACACACACTCCTATCCCCCCTCTCTCTTTCCCTCTCCCATAGCCTACTTTCTCTCCTCCATCATCATACTCTCTCTCTGCCACCCCCTACTCTCACACTCTCACACTCTCTCCCATCCCCTAATCTCTCTCTTTCAGACATACACACACTCTTATCCCCCCACTCTTCTTCTTTCCCATCCCCTACTCTCTACATATGTCACACACACTCCCATCCCCCCTATCTCTCTCCCTCTCCCTCTCCTACCGCCTACTATATCTCTCTCTCAAGTTCTATTTCTCTCTCTCTCTCTCTCTCTCTCTCTCTCTCTCTCTCTCTCCCCCATCCCCTACTCTCTCTCACACTCTCCCACCTCGTAATCTCACTCTCTCTCTCTCTCCCATCCTGTATGAGCTCTCTTTTCCACCACCTACTCTCTCTCACACTCTCACACTCTCTCCCATACCCTACTCTATCTCTCTTACATGCACACTCTCATCCTCCCTCTCTCTCTCCTCTCCCATTCCCTACTCTCTGGATTTGTCACACACTCCCATCCCCCCTCTCTCTCCCTCTTGCACCACCTACTATCTCTCTCTCTCAAGTACTCTCTCTCCCTCTCTACTTTCTCTCTCATCCCCTACTCTCACTCTCTCTCTTCCATCCCCTACTCCCTCTCACACTCTCTCCCATCCCCTACTCTCTCTCTCTCTCTCACCCCCATCTCGTACCTCTCTCTCGCCCCCATCTCGTACGAGCTCTCTCTGCCACCTCCTACTTTCTCTCAAACTCTCACACTCTCTCCCATCCCTTACTCTATCTCTCTTATAAATAAATACACATTCCCATTCCCCCCCCCCCCTCTCTCTCATAGTCCTTGTCCCACTATTTACTCTCTCTTGTCCCCTACTCTATCTCTCTTACACACTTCCATTCCACCTCTCTCTCCCTCTCACTCCCTCTCCCACCGCCTACTATCTCTCTCTCACACACTCTCTCCCCCTCTCTCCCATCCCTCTACCATTGCCTACTCTCTTTATCTCTCTCCCTTCTCTCATTCTCTACTCTCTCTCTCTTTCACACACACACACACACCCATCCCCCCTCTCTCCTCTTCCATCCCCTACTTTTTCTCTCACTCGCTCTCCCTCTCCCACTCCCTCTCCCATTGCCTACTCTCTCTCTCTCCCCCTCTCTACTCTCTCTTACATTTTCACACTCTCTCCTATACCCTACTCTCTCTCTTTCTCTCTTACACACATTTCTATCTCCCCTTTCTCTCCCTCTCCCACTCCCTCTCCCATCGCCTACTCTCTCTTCCATCCCCTACTCTCTCTCGAGCTAATTTGTCTTCCCCCTCTTTCATTCCATACTCTCTCTCTTTCACACACATGCACTCCCATCCTCCTCTCTCTCACTCTTCCTCTTGCACTCTGTCTCCCATCGCCTACTCTCTCTCTCCCAACCTGTACTCTCTCACACACTTCCTCTCTCTCTCATCCCCTACTTTCAATCTCTTTCCCCCATCCTGCACTCTCTCTTTTCCACCCCTACTCTCTCTCACACTTCCTCTCTCTCGCATCTTGTACTCTCTCTCCCATCCTATAATCTCTTTGCCACCCCTACTCTTTCTCACTTTCTCTCTCCCCTCTCCCATCCCCTACTTTCTCTCTATCTCTCTCTCTCACACACATGGCCATTCCCTTATCCCCCCTAGTTCTCTTATGCAATTTAGGTCTTAATAGTGCATGCACCCTATAGCGTGCACGCACTACTGAGAAATCATGTTTTAGATAGCGCATGCGAACTATAGGGTGCACGTGCTATTGAAAGCTTATTTAAACCCAAGCCTAAGGCTTGGTTTTGCCTTGGAGATCCAACCCAAAGGTTTGGAGTTTATGAACAGGTTTGAGACATGTTTTCCAGTAAACATACCAAAAATGATTATTTTTTCTTGCGTGCTCCCCTTCAAGATTCCTTGTGGTTGGGTATCGATAAGATCAAGTTACATAGCATTATAAGTCTTTGTGTTAGCTATCTAACCATATAATTTATTTTTAATTTGAACTATTTCAAACCTTTCATCTATAATTTCTTTTGAATGTATGTTAATTTTTTATCAAAAACCACCATGTACTAATTGGGCTATAGATGTTAGCTCGTTCATTGACTTTTGCAACAATTAAGTTTTTTAGAAACTAGACTTCATTCTACACACTTTGGAAAAAAAAATTTTGATTTTAGATTAGTTTTCAATTGTTTCTAGGGGGAGCACATAGATATTTCATGTTTTTGGGATGTGTCTAGTTAAAAAATTCATTAAAAAAAATACACATTATAAAATTACCTAAAAATTTTGGGATAAACTACACAGTGTTAAGTAACTTTTGACCAAAGCAATTAAAGAATTTAAAAAAAAAAAGTTATAATTTTAGGGGGGCCACACTTTGTGCTATGTTATGTTTTTTTGGAATAAACAGTACCACTTTTTGTGGCCCCCTCTTTTGAGGACCTAAAACTAAACTATTTTGAAAAAAAATTAGTAATTTAGAAACTAGATTCAAAGGACTACGACTTTTTTTTTGTCATATCTTAAAATTTTGAGCATAACTATCTTCAAATTCTTGTTGAAGTTCAAAATTTGCAGATTTCAGGAAAAAGTTGTCCACTTATACCCTACTTTTGGCACCACAACTTGGTGCACTTACCATCACTACTACATTTAACCTCATTTTTTGACCATTAACTAAATAATTTTAGGTTGGTCGAGGTGTTAAGGTAAAAAAAAAAAAATTGTACATGTAAGCCCCATGTTGGTCAAAATTTTGACCAACACAGCGCTTAAAAAAAAAACACACACATTTCTTTGTCTTTCATGCACTTGCAAGTTTTCGATATTTTCACACGAGTTTTGAAGATAGTAATCGGATTCTATTAGTGTTTGGATACATTTCTCACAAACCAAAATGCCATAATCTTGCATATTGATCCGCAGAGCATATGCCTTTCACACCCTACAAACCTTGATACTTGGTAGAGAACTATAAAAAATGCCACATAGAGACATTAAAACGAGAACACCCCAGATAACCCAAGAGAAAGCGGTCTTCTCATTATCCAGCATGGTAAATATTGCAGCCAGAAAGCCATAGGCAGTGAAGCCAAAGCTCAAAGAAACTGCTCCTCTGTTGATGCTCATGAAGAACAACTTGTCTCCTACAGTTAGCTCTAAAGTTAGCTCCCACAGGATACACATGAATAGAGATAGAAGGAAAGCTATATAGTTGAAAAGAAGGAATACTTTGAATGAGGTGAAGGATATGAGCACATGAATCCCCAACTCATATGAGTGTTTATCTATTTGGAAGGCACCTGGGGACGTTTTTAGAATTGGGAAGAAAAAGGATTAGACAGTAAAAGTGGAGATTGAAATCAAAGAGACTAGCACACTGAATCTTTAATATTGTAAGTAAAATAGACCATCATTCATTGAGGAATAGGTTTTTCTAAGGTGATTTCGCTAGATTAAAATCAGTTAAGCCAACACTATATTGGGTTTTGGCTTTATGAGAAATGTTATAACTAAGCAATTTTAATTTGGGTATTTTGGATTCGGAATTAAGAAAGCGGTTTTGAGAGTGTAATGGGTAAGAATTATTCATTTGGATTTTCAAGTTTTGGAAGTAAGGAAATAGCACTAAAACTATAATGGGTTTTATTTATTAGAGTATTTTAAGTCCATTAAAATTTAGATTTCCACAGTGCATTTTGGAAGTGAATAGTGTTTTTGGATTAAATTGTGTTTTGAAATTTTTAGTATCAAATCCAAAAGCATAATGGATACCAAAAATTTGGAACATAGCTATCTCCAAAAGAATTATTCATTATGTTATGTCCATTTGGATGCCCTGACGTGAGAGCCCAAATTCTTGTATAATTGGGTACTAGTTTTGATTTTTGTATCATAGACTGTCATGAGATTTGCTTTTCTTGGTTGGAAATTTTGAGGTTAAAGTTGGCTTATAGTGCTTTGTTGTTGTGGTGTGTGATCAATTTTTTTTTAAAACAATTGTAGGCCCGTCATTCGCTGTGTAGGTAGGAATGAAATTTATACTATTATGAAAGCCCAGGTTCTTGTTATAGCTTAGTACACGTACAAATTTTTCAATTATAGACTATCTTTTATGTGAGATTTTCTTCTTGGTGGAAAAATTCCTAGATATAGTATATGGTGCTTTGTTATTGTTTTGTGATCCAATCCATTTTTCTTAATTGCAGGCCTACCAATCACTGTGTTGGTAGGACTAGAAATTATAAATGCCTATTATTTGAGGATGCTTGGATGGGTTAGGAATTCAAGCCAGATCAACATTCACGAATTGCCCTCCAACCAAGCTTAAGCTAATAAAAATTCTATTAATACAACAATACATATATTGTAAAACAAACAGGTGGTTGCAAAAACATAACACGAGTCAAAATTTGTGATCCATATCACTCATTCTGATATGATTGCTCTGGAAATTCTGAAGTAATAGGTGGCTTCTATCCTCAAATTTTTGTTTAGATTTTTTTAGAAACTTGTTTTTATAATACAACTCTTTATGTATTTCAATATTTATCTAGATATGGTAATTTTTGTTATTGCCTTTTAGTTTACCTATAGAGAAAAAATAGAAATAGAATACCAATAGATTGATTACCTACCAAAATTATGTAGCAAAAGCAAAGTGTGAAGTATACTAACAGATACGATCAGTCTTGTATCCAAGGCCTTCACGATGCATATATCTCTGGACAAATTGATTGAGTCAATTTTTTATCAGTTAATGTTATTGAACCCTCTAAAAAATTATCAGGCATCCCACTTAATAATTCTTTTGCTGAAGCTAGAGTAGAGTCTACTTAAAACTTATGTATCCAATTTCTCTGTTGAACCTTATTTTGAAATTAGAATCATTGCATGAGTGCAACTCAGACTGTTGTGCTACATAGCAAATTCTATAGATTCCAGTGGTTCTATTGCTGGAAAGAAAACTTGGACTGGGATGAGGTAGCACCAATAGCATTGATTTATGGTACAGAAGTGAATAAAATAAAGTGTATGGGAAGAATTCATTAAGTTTTACTTTCAACTCTAGGGGAATTAATTTCTAAGCCCTTTGATATTTGAAGATGAGGAAAATGCTTTTGACAATTGGATATGTAATCAAAGCTTTAGTTCTTTTTGGTTCTCTCATAAATAATTTGCAATTTAAGAGAGTGGTAATGAGGGAAGGTCAAGTATGAAGCATGTTTATGTCAAAAACTTTGATTGTGGATTTTTTCAACTTTTATATTTTGATTTGCTATAAATTTTGGAGCATGCTATTTATTCTTATGCTTGAATTTGCAATTCTTCTGTGGAGGAATTCTTCATCTCCAAGCATTTTTTGCCAAATACCAAGTTACATGTAACTAGAAGAGGAATCAATCCATCCTTGTGACACCTAAAAGTCACAATTCTAAGTAAACAACAATAGGATTTGTGACACCTAATTAGGCAACATTTTTATGTAAAACTTGGCTTGAACCATATCATTTTCTTTAGTGTCTTTTTAATTAATTTTTCTCTATCTTGGGCAAGAATGATGTCACCAATAAATTACACTTATATACAGCTACTAGTAGATGTTAGTACACCCTGAACCTAATTGTCTTGGCAGCTATTTGATATCACATTCTTTAGCAATGAGTAATTATTATTGTTGCCTTGATCTTATCCATTATTGTATACTAGGTGTGTTTTTTTGGTAGAAGGGTGCTACTGCAACTGTGTTTCTTTTTCTCTGCTTCATTTTACTAAACATTCCCTATCAAAAAAATATTGATTGTGTTTCAATATTAAAATGTATGAGGGTATGTGAAGACTTTGCCTTTTATCCACAAAAACTATTTGAGAAGCACACGAAGTTTTGACAACTCATGAACCCTTGCCTCCTCAACTAGTTTTATTTTCAGGTATGTGCCAACATTTTATTATATTTGAGAGAACATTCTTTTCCCTCTTGTTTTATGGTCTATGGAAATCCAAATGACTGTTAGAAAAACCAATCTCAAAGTTCAAAATGGTAGAATGATGATATCTTCATGAGTTGATTTATAATCTTGTGTTGTTTACATTGAAAAGGTTCAGTTTAGGGAGGGGTTAGGGTACATCTTGTTTGTGAATTTCTGTGGTTGAATTCATAAAACATTGTTTTTTTATAAATTTATAAAGTTCATGTGTTTATATATAAAAAGAAAAGAGAGAAATATATATAATTGTAAAATAAAACTATTTCATATGAATTTATGATGTTTGATCAATATCAAGATAAACATAATAATATAAAATTATAAATATAAGATCCAATACAGACTCTGTCCAGATCCATCAGAACTAGTTGGCAAATAGATTTAAGTATCACAGAGAATATTTGTAGTTGTATCTTCTACTATGTATTCTTCTTTCAAACTTTTGTATGAAAACTAGGGTTCTTCTATCCATGGTTACAAGAAAAGAGAGAATAAGTGCACATGATAAAAGTAGCAACTCATGTTGAAGTAAACCATTAAAGATAATTCTTTGAATAGATAGAAAAGCATAAATAGGAGTAATAGTAACAGATACCTTATAATGGAGTACCAATTGGACAAAGAACTTCCATGGAAGGAAAATATAGATCCTTCAGTTTTCTTATGCTTTGCAAGCTTGAGTTCACTCTCTGAGTTATATAAAACTGTGAACTGGTAGAGAGATCTAGGAAACTGAAACTTGTGATCCTTCTAGAGTAGACAAAGGGACAATCTATTTGTAAACAACACATATCTCAGGATTTTATATGGAAGCCATATTTTTTCTACATAATCTTCTTGAGATAAGTCATTCTAATTGACACTGTCAGTGATATAATCCTTTTGCAGCCACAAAATTCCAAGCTTTATAACTAGTTAATTTCACTGGAATATTTTTGCATTTTTGAAAGTGGGGGAATGAAATCTATTAGCTTTTGTAAAAGGCACAAATCTTTATCCTCTGCTTCTTTTGACAGTCTTCTTAGTGAGTTCCCTTGCAATAACCTCACCTTACACATGGCAAATACATCATTAGCGATTTTGAAATCACCAATGTTGTGGAGGTGCAATTGAGGGTAGCAGTCATAAACCACGAGTTCTCCTTTCTAGTTCCCTATTGTCCCAAGATATTGCAATTCAGGATACTTAGGCATCCATGCCATCATGTAGACTAGGTAAGGGGTTGTGTAGAATGTCTAGTGTGTGTTACAGTCCTCATTTTCTCATTAATATTCTCACTAATTATAACTGCCCAATCAAACATCTCATGCCCACTATGTATCATCTCTATGTAGTAACACATCCAAGATTTGAAAAGTGCTTCCTGTGGACTGCCTATTACTCTTTTCAGCATCAAAATGAGATCTCCTTCATCTTTACTAAAATCAATCTTTGTTAACTTGGGGAGCTGGGAGCAAGTTCGTATAGGTCTTACCAACCACTCCTTGTTGACAAGGCTAATGTAATCATTGGACTTGTTTTCGTACCCTTTCATGGCCTCCATATTTGTCTTACTAACATCTGCCTTATGTTCTAGGATGTTGGAGGCTTCTCTTATGGCATCCACCGTGAGTGGAGCTACAACATTTCCCTTCACTGTGAGGACTTGTTTTGTGGTTAGAGTGTAGTTTTTTGCCATCTCTAAAACTAACTCTATCCACTGATGTATAGGAGGGAAGACAACTGCTTATGCAATGCCACTCATAATGATCATCTTGATCACCTTGGATTGGTTGACTCCATACATTCTTTCCCTTATAAAATTTCATGTCAAATGGCCCAAGATTGGTGTCTTCAATTTTCTCCCATGTAGAGGTGAAGTTGGATTGATGTTTCATTTCTTGTGTATCAGCTTTCAACTATGCCAACCTTTGTGCCTCAGCACTTTCAGCATTTCTAAATCCCTTTAGTATAGTTACTTGCTCATTTCTTTCTTTCTCTCTTGTAGGTGGATCTTTCTTCTCCTCAGCTTTGGCTATGGATTTGGATTTTGATTTTTGGTTCTCACCTCCTTTCACCATGAATAATCCTACCACAACAACCTCTAATCAGATTTCAACTCATTTTAATCAAACTTGGACTAAATTTTAAAGTTAATAGTTGTTGAAGTACCTAAAACTAGATCCTAGACATTTACATCAGATTTTTAAAATTAGTGAATTAGAGGTCTAAATGGCTTAAACACTTAGGAATGTAGTCATTTTCTAATACTAGGCCTCATGTCACCTTTATCAATTTGGTTTTAATTCATTCTTAGTGGAAATGGAAAAGAGGACTAAGATTTGGAAAATGAATTGTGATATGGAATTATATAAATCTAGAAGTAATTGCAAACCACTGTTAACAACAAAAATAAAGTTGTTGGAGGTGAAGCTTCAAGACCTTGATTGATTTTGTTTGATTCAAACCTTGGCACTTATTGGTGATGATGGAAATTAAGCTCTGATTTGCTAGTAAGCAACCCAATTTGATTGTAAAAGCCTGAGACTAGAGTTTATTACTGAAAAATGGTTGAAATATGAGTCCTCTTGTTGCAATCAGACCCCAATTTTCTTGAAAGCTGAACTTTTACACTTGTGAATGCCTGTAGGTGCATGGAATCAGAGTTCTAATGCTAGTAAATGCAAATAGGGTCTTTAATTTTCTGATGAATGCTGATAATTAGAGCCTAACTTGTTGGTAGACACCTGCAATCAGACCTTAAGTTGATGATGAATGCTGGTAATTAGTTCATCTTCAACCCAAAAACTTAGAGGAGAAAGATGTGTGTCAAATTGCATCATCTCCATTGTTTAGATCTGCCACAATATGATTGAAAAACTTCCAAAATCCTTGTCTTGATGGTTTGGATTTCTTAGATCTGCCTGTAATTAGTTAGAAAAAACTATTTTGAAATGAATGAATGACTTTATTTATATAGAAATGGCCTCTTTGAGTGATTCTATCCTTGCAGTTCTAGAAAAATTTAATCATTATTATCAAACATTTAATAATCACTCTTATTTGCATTGAATTCATAGTTTTATTAAATCTGGGCCTCTCTGTCATTTTAAAATCAAATTTAAACCCCCTTAATGTATCAAATCTATCTATGTAGGCATCACATTATTAAATTTAGGCCTCTTTTGGTTCAACTCGAGGCAAGTTGATGCCATGTTTGATGTCTATCATTTAAAATTGGTGACATCCTATCTTAAATATGCATCCAAATTTCTGATTAGAAAGTGGTTGCAAGCTTAGAGTTTTGACTCCAAATGCCTTAATTAAGGTTTGACATGTCAAACTTACACCCATATTTAGGCCCACACATTTGATTAGAGTCTTATCCTTGGGCATTGAATATAAATGCCACATTAATTATCTGATCTGGGCCTCTTTTCATTCAAATTTAGGGCTGGTTTTCATGATTTTGGGACTGGCCAGCCCATGCTTTTCATGGTATATGGTCTCTTAAAGATGATTTAGGCCCAACTTATGATTTCAAGGTTACATGTTAGGCAATTTGGGTCTCTCCTATAAAGTTTTAGGCCTACACATTTCAGCAATAAGGTCTGGCTATTAAACTTTAGGGTACCTGCTAGATTTAGGACCCATGTGTTTGATGCTTGATGTAATGGCCCCACCTCAAGTGGCAATTAGTTTGTTTTTTCTTCTCTAGCTGAGTTTATCCCTCAGCTTAGTCAAAGGCTCTCTTAACTAGTGAACGACAACAATAAAAACTTTCATTTTCTACAAACCGTTTCACTTTCTAGAATCTTAATTTGATTTGGGTTGATGCATTAATAAAATTAGCAAGTTCTATCATTCAATTTATCTATTCCAAAATGTGTTTTTTCATTACATTGAACTTGTTGTTGTGTGAGTTGTAGAGCAGTGATTTGTCTTTGATTGTTCCTATTATAGCAGTCAGGTTTTAGGATTAATGAAGACCATTCCATGGATATAAAGGCCTAATATTCATGGAAGTTCATTTCCTAACTTGTATATAGATGTTACTAACAATGTATATACAAAAATCATGGGGGAACAATGTGAACACAAGTTGAACAGTGAGAATAAGTGCTGAAATTAGGTACCGAGTATTGCAGTGGCTGACCTAGCCAAACAACGGGTATATTTTATGTTTGGGAACATTATACAATATTCATTTGATGGTGAATCTATCACCAATTCATTTTAGGGTCATGTGGAGATATGGATTGAGGAAGCCCTAGTTGATAGGGTTGGAAGACACCAATTAGGGATACGAGTGTTGCAGGGCCTGTGAGACAAATTGCCTTTGGATTTGAGCAATTGGAGATAGAATAAGTCACTATCCAGGAGTTGGAAGTGCCAGGTGTAATCTACCACATACTTCCTTTGTTATCAATGAATTCTTGCACTTCAATGTATGCTATCTCTGATATACAATCTGAAGTGTGTGATCTCTTAGATATTGTCTCTGATATATGATGTTCATACTTGCGCCAGTAAAGCTCATTAGGTTGTTGTCTTGAAATAGAGCATATCCAAGATGATAAGAAAAGAGAAGTAATCTTTTTTTGATGATTTTGAAAGATATCCACTCTTGAGGCATGAATAGACATGAGAATGGGATGCATCCGATCTCCTTGATTATCTCCATTGCTTAATGATGCCACTTATGATTATATTATCTCAGAACCATTTGTTTATTACTTGACATATTATTTGCAAATCGTTATTGGTGTGGACTTTGCTAATCACCATATAACTTGTTTCTCATTCAAATGGCATACAACCATGCTACCAATATCTCTTGCAAAGGATCAATACCATTCAGTAGCAATTGCTAGAAATGTCTATTGATATGTTGAATCTCATTTGAACCCTGTGATGGATATATGATTGGAATCGATGCTATGCTAATTGTTTTTGTTCACTAGAAATCTTTATTCCAAGTAACCATCTTATTTATAAGACTTCTCTTTCTCCTTACTACCTAAATATATACTAACTCCATTATATATTAGTAGGATGTTTGAGAGTGGTTTCAGATCTTCTATTTACATTTTTGTTAATTTATATTTTTCGAATTTTGTTTTGAAGTTATGACCAAACTTCTATGATGTGTGGTCCAATTTGGCTAGTACATACATGTGGAAAGGAAGGTTAAGTGAAGCTGTAGAGTGTTCCATCAAGCACTTCATCTAAATCCTCATCTTGTAAGCCTCTCTCTCATTGAAATTGTACATTTTGTATGTACTTCAAGACTTCTCTAAATTCTGTTGTTGTGATTTTTTTCGTACACTATACAGGTTGATGCACATAGCAACCTTGGAAATTTTTTGAAGGCGCAAGGATTAACTAATAGGTTTAGTATCTCATTCATCATGCTACTTTTAGTGACTTTAGTTGGTTTGTATTGTAATTATGTATTGTATGCCATATATCTTCTAATTGGTGGCGTTTCCAATTATTTTGATCCAAGAAGCACTAGTTAAGCTAAAAAATTATGTTTGAAAGTTTATATTTTTCTATCTTTTATGTTCATCCTACTTCATTTCTATAGATAATTGTAAATTATATCTCAATGTCATGGCTTGCTTGCTCACAAAGTAGCAAAACCATAATATGATTACCATAGAGATGAGGTCATATAGTTTTTAGCATTTCAATAGTTTATTCATGTGTTTGATATGGAAGTTGGTGTTGCAGCTGCTCTATATGCAAATGTTGAATATTCTTAGTCTAATATATTTATTGCTTTGTCTCACCCAGGATGCAGTTCAGCAACCCTCTTTAATCAGGACCTCTCAGAGTTAACATGCTTGATTTTATTAAGTTGCCACCTGTTCATAAAGATTTGATTAGTAGTGCTTCAAGGTACTATTCTTCTTGTGTGTGTGTAATGGTTCACAATTTCATGATTTTGTAATCTACTTGTTTGGCCTAACTTTTTTGGATTCTACAGTAGTATTTTTGCTCCAATAGTAGGGACAAATGAATTGTGTCATCAGTATTCTGAAGCCTGTGTGCAAGTCTACAAAGAGATGGGTGTCAAGGTTATAGATTCATTACTACACTCAGGAATGGGCTCATCTTCAATCTTCAGAAGATTGAATATGAGCCCATTCTCGACTATGGTAATGAATCTCAAAGCTCCTTCAGCCCAAGCATATCATGTCCTTCGGACGATCTTTCTGAAGCTGCTTCAACATTGTATCCTTCAGACTTTAGTTTATACCTACCAACAACAAGACTACTTTGCGTCATTAGAATCATGAATAAGGAATGCAAAGGTAAGCTTTTCTAGGTTTTTGCTAAGAAAATGTTGATATTAAAGCAGTGGGACCGCTTGGCATTTTATGCAAATCTGTTTGGTGTAATTTAAGATTTGAAGAAAACTATTGAAATTTTTCCTATCCTTTCTATTTTATGAAAATTAAATATGAGATTCATTGTTACTTGAATCCTCTACAATTTTCAATAACCGCTGAGATACTAAGAGCATATCATCTTGGAATGTTGGTATCATGGCTATTTAATAAGGTTACATTTAATGTTAAGTGCTTAGTAGAACATAATTATGTATCTCTTATAATCTTGTTAGGTGGTTGAAGGCTTTTTTTTTTGAGTGCAGGATTACACACAATACATTCCCCTATCAGTTTATGAATTAGAATCATGGTTTGGGACACCCTTAATTTATGTGTTTGATCGTTCTACTACTGGTATGATTGTGAATGCTTTTTTGGAGATAGGTTTTACTCAATAAATTGTGAAGTGCATGGAATCTTCTATGATTAATCCAAACAAATGCATATGCCCCTTTATAAGTTAATTATTTGTTTGAGTATATATAATATATTTCTTGACAGTTCCTTTGGTTGATGTGCAACATCAAGACTGGGGTTCTGGTATTTCTTCTACAATCAGAATGAAGGATTGTATATTACTTGCAGCTTGTGGAGTAGATGAGATTCTTCCTCAGAGTGCTAAATTTCCAACTGATGTCTTCATTTCATGTCTCACAACACCTATTAAAACTGCAATGTGATGGTATTATCTTATTCTCACACCTCTAATCATCTCATTCTTTTTACACATGATTGGGAAACTGCAATTTTTGATGCGCTAATAGCTCGCTCCTTTGCTGGGTACGATTGATAATACCTTATTTGTAAAAATTACATTAATTGTCAACCTGATTTGTGTGTACAATTGATAATACATTAATAAATAGCAAATTAAGAGCTAAAATTCAAGCCATAGTATGCCGATTTCGCACACAAAAACTTGGCCTTATCTGTCCTAGCCGAAACCTTTAAAAAAAGGCCCACATTGGCATGTTTTGATGGTTAAATAGTGGTGTTGTTCTTTCCATTAAGATTCAAATCTTGCTTGGGTGCTAGTTTAGTTCCTCCATTTTTGGGAATTCTATGTCAATAACAAGATCCTCCAATGTGAGAAACACAATTCAGAATAAAAAGACTATCAGATGATGGATCATGTTTTTCTATCACATTGAGTTTTGCATATTTTTTGAGAAAACACAATTCTGGTGCTACCCATACTAAAACACTAGAAAAACCAAAAATAAAGACTAAAAGACTACGAAGCAATGAGCTAAAAGATATGTGTGAAGGAACAAGCTTTGATTATTTAGGTTTTTTGTCATATTGATTGACAATTATGGCTAGGAGTGTTGATATATCCATGATCATTAGCATGTTTGCCAATTCTGGGTTTGCATTGGTTTATCTAGTGTCTCTAGCATTTCATTGATAAGTTTGCATATGTTTTTGCTTGCTTAGGGTTTTTTGGCATGCTAGTTGTCATCTTTCGTATAAAGTTTCTTGTCTAGGTTTCTCCTTTGAAAAATTGTTTGACTATTTGCTATATGAATTTATATATTTGAGCTTTTGTGGACTGTTTATTGACAATTTTGCATTTGGGAATAAAGCATAATATATGCAGGTTTGGTCTCAAAGCTTGACAAGGAAAATAAGAAGAATAAAAAAAATAATGAGAAACCAAAATCTAATGCTTCTTTGCTCAATAAACCACAGAATTTACCCAAGGCATCAAAGAAGGGGTTTTCATCAAATAGAGAATCGCTTGCCAAGTAATTGTAGATTCTGATTAATAGAGTTCTAGGAAATGCAACTGACAGCTCTACCATGTCTAGTCCTTCTAGTCCAATGAAAGCTTTTGCCTCAAAGCATCCTACACCTACAGGTGGAGGTTCTGGTGCTCCAAGGTTTTATATGGATTCGTGTATTCCTAGATTAGGCAATTGTTTGAGTCCAAGTTCAGGCCAAAACTCTGGGCAAAATTTCATGGGCAGAGATATGATAATTGGGCAACATTTCTGGTAGCAGCTGGGCAAAGGTAGCTCTGAGCGTTCACCTGTACTAAGTCCAAAGATGTAGAGTCTTGGTCCAAGTTCAAGAGGGCAGAGTGTTGTTGTTTCTCCCTTGCATCCTTGAGCTAGCGGATTAGGACCTAAATCTCCTACTGGGAGAAATGAAGATGGGAAGCAACTATTGTGTCACCTATTGCCACTCCCCCCATGATGCCCAACCACTTCCTCTCTCTACTCTCCCTCAACAAAATCTTTAGCAACACGTAGTCTAGCAGGGAAAGAAAATCCTACAAGTCTAGCAACACGATGGAAAAAGGGGAAGTTGTTGGGAAGTGGAACCTTTGGCCATGTTTATGTGGGCTTCAGCAAGTATGTAGCTAAGAACATAGAAATTTACTATAATAATTTTATCTCTAGTCTCTAGTCACAACAATCATTCTTTGAATCTATAGTAAAAGATGGTTGTTGTTAGCTGCCTTTCTTGGTGCTCCATTATTAAATTTGTAACCTATCAAAAATTTCCTAACATTTTTCTTATTTTGCATGCTTCTTCTAATCTTTCGGGATGGTCTCCTTGGTGGTGACCTATAAATATTATTAATTTATTTTTCCTCTTTATTACTATCAAAATGCCCTACTTTGTTGTCCATGGACATTATTTTTACAACAACTTAAGGTTGTCTGCAATGTGCCTTCGTCATTCTATGCCCTTGTACATACAGCTCTTAGGAGCTGTTTTGATAGTACCTGATTTTGTAGCCAGAAAAATTTTGATGTGGCATTTGGTTTCTAGCAAGACAAACTGGCTAGAGTGTGAACCAGTCTATATATGGTTTTGATCTAGTAATGTCTCTTTGTGAATTGGAAAACCAATTCACACCTATCTCATTGCTAGAGCACCCCACCTCAGCATTATGGTGGGAGGCTTAGCTGGTCTTTTCAACATTGGATTAGAGCCAGACTTGGCAAACAAAAGCTGGAGTCAAATTGAGTGGCGGTGGTGTAAGGTTAAGTGACTCATTAGGAAAATATGACTTTGTAAGGCTTATAGTAGCTCAGTGGTAGGGTGGCATAACATGTCAATAGGTCCTATTTCTGAGCTATAGATTGCTTGTCTTTTGAATATTTTTTTAGTGTTCAACTCCAGAAGCATAATTTATTTGTTTAACCTAAGATTCACATTTTAAAATGGAGCTCTTCTAGTTGATACCCTAGACAAGCATATTGTTGAGAAAAATAGAACTAAATTCATGTCTAACATAAAAAAATAGACCAACTAATTTTATTGGATTGTAAATTTTCTACCTTTAAGTTATTGTATTGGAGTCTTCAATACATTCACACTAATAAGAGAGTAACCTGCTTAAAAATATTGGCTTATGGTTGTTGACAATTGACATCCTGCTTACTTCATGAATATGTTGCCTTTGCAGTGAAAGTGGAGAAATGTGTGCAATGAAAGAAGTTACTCTTTTTTCTGATGATCCAAAGTCAAAGGATAGTGTAAAGCAGCTAGGACAGGTTGGAAATCAAATATTTCACATAAATTGTATTTATTGTACATAATTGTTATTGCTTGACATGATTGAGGCTTGTTTCCTCAATCATGTAAATAGGAGACTGAATACCATATAACATAGTATATGATTGTTTCAAGCTCTTATGTAAATTGTTTGAAAGTCTCTTTTTGTCATCTTATAATAGGAGATATCCTTGCTTAGCCATCTGCGGCATCCAAACATAGTGCAATATTATGGAAGTGAAATGGTATGTGGAATTTTGCCGCTTTCATTGTAAAATATAGTGTTAAGTTGCAGGCTGATCTTTTACCTATCCAAAAAGTGGTCAGAGTTACTTAGTTTGATTTTCATTTTTACTAGACTTGATAATCTCGTTTGTTAGTCAGTGTTCCATTTTGGACCCCACTGTTGTAATAAGAAGAGTTTGTGTGATAATAGTGTTGTATTGAGATATTTTTTGCTATGGATTATGGATGAATTACTTAATGATATCATGGTAGTACGGTAAATTAGTTGGAGCTAGAAACCAAGCGCAAACTATACTGAAGGAGGGAGCCGCTATAGAAAAACAATTCAACTTACACAAAAAAATTCATGAGACTTGAGCAAGGGCATGTTGGTGGAGCTTTATTGCCCAACAAATCACCAAAAAACTCGTAGATAGATATGGGGTACTCCAAAACCTGTCGATAATTGAACACTTGGAAACGCTCACCAAACAAATCACACACTAGCTAGGGACGAGGATCAATGAACAATGTTATAATGACTGTTACAAGAAAAATTCTTTCAATGTATCAAGAGGCAGTGCTAAAGTTCTAAGTCACTGCAATGTATCAAAAGACAATGGTATTATGAAAAAAAATAGTGCTGAAGTTGGAATAGCAATGATAACATGAACATGTCAAGATAGTGTCACTACCTCAAAAGTTCAAAACAAAGAGAATGATTGTTGTAGTGCAAAAGAATGTTGAAAGCAAATAACAACAAGAAGAATCCATTAATTTAATCTTTCCTATCAATCTAACATTTATGATGTCACACTTAAAATGTCAAGCACAATTGATATAAATATTATAGCTATATACTAAACTTGATTGGTTGGGAAAGAATGCACTATTGGTGTTGGGATTTAAGTTTTATCCAGTATACAAAAATGAACCAAGCCAACCGAGCCTTTGGTGTAAAGTTGATATGGTCAATAAATGATGATGGAGAAAGATTGTGTGGAAAATCTCTGCAACTCAAATATGCGGGCTCCTAGAATAAGCTTCATCTAGTAACTTGAATGCTTTTACCATGGGTTTCAGTGATACATGATTTTAGTTAAAAATTTGTTAATAAATAGCTCTTGCCATTGGTTTCATCGATCTATGATTTTAGTACAAAAAATCATTACTAATGCTAACATTAAGATGAATTGCGGGATGCCTACATTTAATGCAACCCATTAATTGGGAATCAAGACTTTAGCAAACTAGCTAAGTGTACTTGTGGTTACTGTGTTGAGCTTGTAAAAACTTAAATAGTTAATATTGTTTTCACAGTGTAGAAGTATCTGGAATCCCCCTTCAATGACCAAATTTTTCTCTTGTTCCTCTTCGTGAAAATACTTGAACCTATAAAGGACCTTGTCCAAATTTACTAAGTCCCTTTGTTAGAAGTTGTAATCTTTCCTTGGTGTGTTTATAAACCCAAGTTAGACCTCCTTTCTTTATTGTTATAATATATTATGATATAAGCCAAGGTATCCTAATATATTTCTTTTTTGTCCTTTTTACACTACATCTTATTTTGTCCTCTAGTGGAATATGTGAGGACAAATATTTATTGTAATTTGTAATTTTAGATTATTCCTCCTTAAGAGGAATCTCACACTTGGCCTCACACACTTATGAATGGTGGCATTCATAGACATGGGAGTTACATTCTAACTCCTCTCTCTCATCTCTATTTAAGAGATGACCTTCCTCTCTCATTTCTCATGAGGTGTCTTCCTCTTCTCAATTATTGTATGAGTGATTGCTCTCTCTCTCTCTCTCTCTCTCTCTCTCTCTCTCTCTCTCTCTCTTCTTAGGCTTTTCATACCTCATTCATAATGTCACAAGGGGTTTTCTTTTCTTTCCCCTTTTCAAATATCTTGTCTCATGGTGTTGGATCTTGAAGCTTTCTCTCTCCTATCTTATGGTAATATCTTTTCATGCATTAACTTGATTAGATTCTTTCCTAGTATTGCTTATTTACATATTTCTTTTTCTATTTCTAACATGGTATCAGAGTAGTTTAATCTTTGTTTTTGAGTGTTTGCATGAAGGTACGATTCGAAGGAGACTCTTGAGAGAGATTTCACTAATTCCTTTTTAATCTTCTTAAGTTGGAAGAAATTAAATTTTTTTTGGGTTTGGCTGGTTTACCACCAAACCCAATTAACTCTTGTTTGCTCTAATCTGTGTAGGTTTTGATATATAGTTGATAAAGAAAATAATATAAATTTAAAGATATCTCACTCCTAATTTAATAGTATATTCTAGTACAATCTAGTATATTTTTGAGAGATTTTATTCTAATATATTTCTTTTTTTTTAACTAATTTAATTTAGTAGAAAAAATTTAGTACCTCCCCTTACTTTGTTAGTTAAGTTTATTCTACATCTCCTTTATCAAAATTTGTGCTAAATTTTTATTATTATTATCTTTTATCGTTTCATATAAATCATCCCTTTCATTTTGATAATAATATTAATTCTTTTCTAATATTATAATTAAAAAGTTTTAATATCGGTTCTTATCTAATCAATTTTTTTTGAAATTGCACTCTTTAAGTTTCTAATTTTGTCTCTTGCATGTTTAGAATATTCTCTTTGCAATTATTATTTCTAACTCATCATCTCTGCATGTAGTAATATGAATGATAGTTCATTCTCTTTGTGCATTTTTTAATTTCTTAATCATTACTTTTATTTCTGCATGCCTTGCATGCACTGTGTTTTGTATCATTGCTCTATTCTCTTGGAATCATTGCGTTGTTCTTAACAGAACTATCTCTATCAAATTGCTCAACTACCACAACCTAGCCACTCTCCAAACGACCCTTGTAAACACGTCCAAATCCTCCTTCACCAAGAAGGCAATCAAGTTTAAAATTCTTGGTAGCTGCTGCAAGCTCCTGAAAGGAAAACGTTTGAGCAGCAATATGAGCAGGAGGTCCACCATTGGCACCTACAAATGCCTCCTTTTTATTATTAACTGATATCCTTGGCTTTTTTTTCTGAATAGACCCTAGAATTATGTGATGTAGTGGATGACGCAGAGTTATCCTCCTTTCTCGTGCCCTCACTGTTACCTGCGACAGAATTCACATCCTTTTTGCGCGATCCAAAGCAGGGGAAACAGCCCATTGCAAAACCTACGACCCCAATCTCACTCCACCGATCAAATTTTATCCACTCAAATCCCAAACATCATTTTAACGGCTGCCTGAAATGACACCAAATTTTACTAAGTGGGGGATAAATTCTGCTGCACAAAATATGTCCGTGTTTTCTCAAGCCTTGGCCAAATTTGACGCCATTTTTGACAAATCCAAGGGAATTTGCAATTCTCATCGACTAGAGACAGATCAGAGCATTGTTCAAGGTTTCCATGCTACAGATCGCGGTGGTTTTGCGATCAAAACCCTCAACAGAGGTTTCCAAAAATGCCTCTTTTAATTGTTTTGTTTTCTGAAAGCTTTGAAAAAACCATAGAAGTTTTTCTCTTTTTTTTTCACTTTATAAAGGTGATTTTAAATTAGTTAAATTATGAATTTGTTTTAATTTAACTATAGGAAATGTGCTCTATTCTTCTCTTCATATTTGTATGATGAAATGTTGTGTTCAATGTGAGTGTCTTATATTCAATTTCATTCCTTTAAGTGAACTTTGGGATGGTTGTTAAGAGGTGAAGCTATTTGTATTTAATATTCTAATGATACAATTTTTAAGGGGTGTTATGTAAACAAGAGGACATTTTTTTTTTTTGATAATCTTAAGTGTGTGATCTTGTCTCTTCTATATGGCTAAAATGTTTTGGATATGTAACTAGCATATCTTTATTTTGAATATTAATTATATTTATTTGAGTATATATGGGTGCACACATATATACCCAGATAAATATATAATTTTATTTATGACTATAATGATTCAAAAATTGATAGTTACCTTCACAAAATGAATTAAGTACTCATGTTTACCCTCAATGGAGTTTTATACCTGATATCCATATTTGTTTATTTTTTCATTGATCTTACTTGGATCTCTACATTTACCTTAATTCTAATTGGATTATGAGTTATCTTACACATTTGCCTTCAACTTTACTGTGATATTTTGATGTGCACATAGTTGCACTATTATGCTTTTATAACATCATTATATGCCCATGTTGGCACTTTATAGTTTTATACCATTGATTTACATGATTTATATGATATTCCTTTTTGAGTTGCATAGGGAGCCAATTTTTCAAGGTTAACTATGTAGGTCCCCTCAGTATAACTGATACATAGTTTCCTTATCTGGCCCATGGAGTATCCCTCCATCCTATATTGGTGTGCACTCATTTTATATGGATTTTCCCTCCATTTAATCCTATTTGTTCTACTTTGAAAGATTGATATTAATATGGAGTTTCCCTCCATTTGATTCTATATGCTCTACTTTGAAAGATTGATATTTATATGGAGTTTCCCTCCATTTGATTCTATATGCTCTACTTTGAAAGATTGATATTTTTATGGAGTTTCTCTCCATTTGATTCTATATGCTCTACTTTGAAAGGTTGATATTTATGGAGTTTCCCTACATGTTGTTCCATTTTGTTCCTCAATGAAGAGGATACCATTATTGGAGTTTTCCCTCCAAATTCAGATGATTTGATCCAATTTGAAGGCAATAAGTTGTTAAACCCTCATAATCCATTCGTTTGAGTATCCTAACAAAAATCATGATAATACTAATTTGATCAGCATGTCTCTCTTTTTACTTTATTTTCATATATTAATGTGATAATGATTTGCATACTTTATTGCTTAGATCATGAGTCATGTAAGTTATGATGTTGCAACCCATTAACTTGCAGTGAGATGATTCATTAAGTGGAGTGTCTATATCCACATGGTTAATGCAATGTTGATGCAAGTATCATTGGTTGGCCCTGTCTGTGGGCATTAGTACATTAGTATAATATACTTTTCATGAGAACACTGATCAAACTTTTTGTGCTTATTGATAATATTTTGAGCATATACTTTATCTTGACATTAGGTTGACTCCATTGCCTTGTGGTAACATGTTGTATCTTCCTCTCTGTTTCTCTATGAGAGTTTTCTTATTCAAAAAGATTTCTAATTTGAATATAAAATGAAATACTCCTTGTGGATAGTTGTCTTGTTTCTTGTGTCTATGTTTTTTAGGTAATCCATCCAAGCACATACAAGAGAATATTATTTGGTGTACTTTAAACTTCTCTCTTAGCTCTATGAAGATTTATATACACTCACAAGAGACTTTTGCATAATTGAAGACATTCTAAAAGATGAAGTTGTTGCTATTTAGAATTTCATTGTAAAAATTTAGGTTTAATACCCTTTGATATAATTACCCCAAGTAAAGATTAAAGGGGGGTGTTAGAAGTTGTAATCTTTCCTTGGTGTGTTTATAAACCAAGGTTAGACCTCCTTTCTTTATTGTTATAATATATTAGGATATAAGCCAAGGTATCCTAATATATTTCTTTTTTGTCCTTTTTCCACTACATCTTATTTTGTCCTCTAGTGGAATATGTGAGGACAAATATTTATTGTAATTTGTAATTTTAGATTATTCCTCCTTAAGAGGAATCTCACACTTGGCCTCACACACTTATGAATGGTGGCATTCATAGACATGGGAGTTATATTCTAACTCCTCTCTCTCATCTCTATTTAAGAGATGACCCTCCTCTCTCATTTCTCATGAGGTTTCTTCCACTTCTCAATTATTGTATGAGTGATTGCTCTCTCTCTCTCTCTCTCTTCTTAGGCTTTTCATTCCTCATTCATAATGTCACAAGGGGTTTTCTTTGCTTTCCCCTTTTCAAATATCTTGCCTCATGGTGTTGGATCTTGAAGCTTTCTCTCTCCTATCTTATGGTAATATCTTTTCATGCATCAACTTGCTTAGATTCTTTCCTGGTATTACTTATTTACATATTTCTTTTTCCATTTCTAACACCCTTATAGAAGGATAGACATTGAAAATTGAAAGAAAACCTTTAAATTCTATTGGAAAATTCTCCTGATAATCATCATATGGGATGGATGGAATGAAAGAAACTCAATAATATCAGTTATCTAATCCAATCAGAAATACAAATTGGCTAAAAAGTAAAACTTTAAGTTGGTATTCAAATAGCCTCTGGCTATATAGAAAATAGTGTGGGAATGGGAAGTGGCTTACAACTTAATTTATTGGGAATAAACAAGATGTGGGTGCTAAGTTTTAGATTTTGTACATTAATGAAACAAGACAATTGAGCCTTTGACGTTAAGTTGATATGGTCAATATATGAGGATCAAGAAAGGTTCTCTAGAAAAACTATGTAACTTGAAGATTTGGACTCGTGCAATAAGCACTATCCAGTAACTTAAAAGATCTTTTCATGGTTTCAACAATATAATATTTCAAATGAAGTCATTTCCAATGCCAATATTAAGATGTATTGTGGAATTCTTGGATTCAAGAAAGTCCACTAATTGGGAATCAAGACTCTTGTAATTAGCCAAGTGTGCTTGTGATCACAGGGTTTAGCAAGTGATAACCCAATAGAAAAAGAATGGTTTCCAATATAGAAATGTCTTGAGTTACCCCCACAATGCAAAGAAGCAAAACTGGCTACCTTACTCATCTTCTATCTAGTTAGTCTCATCCCTATAGAATATGGTAAGACAACATTTTTTTGGATGAGAGTAAAAGTATGCAACTTTCTGTTAAAACTGCATATAATAAAATATTAATTGCTATCAGAATATTGCAATGTTTCTATAATGATCATCTTTTCTATTGATCATTTCTAAAGACACTGTAAAGTATTATAAAAATCAGAGATTATAATAAGATTAGAGTCAAACTAATATGAGACTTCATCTGGTCAATAGTATGTCTTCTTTGTTGTTATTTGTTTATAGTATAACACATATTGACTAGATTTAGTTGCATGCTCAAAACTAATTATCACCATAAAACTCGTGTTAAGATTATCTTATGTCTGTATATAATTACAAGAAAACAAACATTGGGACTTGTTGTATGCTTAAAAATAATTACAACGAAACCCTTGGACAAATCTATATCTAGTATTGGGATTCAATGATTTGGTTGCATGCTTAAAAAATTAGGGCGATGAAACCCTTGAGAAATATATATCCTTTATTGGGATTGGATGCACATGCTATAAATCCAATGTAAACTATGAAAATATGTATCTTAATACCTACATATTGCATCAGAATTCTCCTAACCAAATAGGCTCGTCACTCTCCCAATCCAAATCCTCATTTATGAAATTAAACCCGCTTTTATCAGTCAAACACTATAATGTTGCATCCAACTCTTGTGCATCAAAGCTAACGATAAAAGCAGAGGTGGCTTCAATCTCCTCTCTTACACTTTTCTTCTCACATAAGAAGTTATTGAATTGCCTTGTTGTTAAATTTGTGTGGGATCAGTCACACAAATTTTAATACTTTCCTCTTATGTTTTGGAATGTGCAACACAACACCTAAAATGTAAAATCAAATGACTAGAATGGTGATTGAGCACTAAACACCCAAAATGTAAAATCAAAAGACTAGAATTGTGAGTGCACTCAATAGGAAGTAGTTTATTTGCTTCAACTTTGCTTTCCAAATATTTGTGTCCAGATGAGTTGTCTAGGCTACTTCTACATTAACTAAGCAATGTTAGTATTGTGGAAACCCTACAACATCTAAAGATTATGCTATCTTCAATCGATTAAAGAAGTTCACTACTTCCCAACTTAAGTTTTTGCAATGCATCTCTCTTCTGTCATCATAAGCACAAAACAAATTAAAAGTTAGAGTAGCATCATTAAAATCATAAATAGAAAACAAATTAGAAATTAGAGTAGCATCATTAAAAACTTGAAGAAAAATAAAAATCAGAGGAACATTGTTAGATACTTTTTAAACAAAGTGTCACAGCATAACAAATTTGAGCTAGGATATCCACATGTTGGGGTTGAAAACCTAGTTAGTAGACAAACTTTTCTTCTACTTAGCATTGCTCATAACAAAGGAACACACAATTGTCATGTCTAGCTTTGCCTCATGAAATCTAACCTCACATTCAAGAAACGAAGAGACATGACCTTTACTTTTCTTATCCTTTTTGAACGATATTTGTAGGTTAAAATGATTTGATTGGTTGGGTTCTCATTGTACCCTTCAAGAGGTGAATTATTTCTGTGGGATGTAGCTAGTAAAAGTCAAAATGTTGAGTAACACTTTTAATATAGAACTTCACAAATGTGTAAAATGGGGCTTCTTTTTTAAAATACTGGCTCACATGAATGTTTTGCCACAATTTTTGAAGTATTGTGCATTTAAGAAACAGGCTTCTTTAATTTTTTAATGTGGACTGGAAGTCTGTTTGATTCCTCAACATTTAAGACAAGATTGAGTTCGTAAGGCACCTACAAAATTTGCAGATTCTTTTATTATTGAAAGTCGAAACCTAAACACCCGTGTGTAACAGCTGCATGGTTTCAATGATTTATTTGATAGTATGGATTATTTCTATTAAGAATGGTACTCTTTTAAGTTTTTTTAGCAAATGGGTTATGAATTTATAACATTTCAAGATGAAAGCATGTTTAGTGAATGCTTGTTTTGGATTTTTCTTAGCAAGAGTATTAAATATTTTGGAAGCCCACTTTTTTAGTAGTCATAATGTATTGGTTGAGAGTAAAAACAATTTTTGCAAGCAATTAGAATGGATAGAACAATTTTTTTTTTGTCTAAAGAAGCAATCTGCTGAAATGGATTCTAATCCTCAGCATTGGATACATTTTTTTTAAAATATGTTCTGTTTCTAGTAGAGATGTTACACTGAAGGAAAGAACTTACTCTTGTCCTATGTTTTGTCCAAAATTTTGTGAATGATTCACAGAGACGTGTAAAAATCATAAGCTTTTATTTCCTTCACTTTTGAGAGAGAAATGAAGACAAATTAATTAGATAAATGATTCCTTAGCTTACCTACTCAAAGCAAAAAGCAAGCACAGACAAATCTAGAGCTTATGTTAAATAGACGAATGCAATCCATGTTAATCAATTAGATGATATTCAAGAAGTAAGCTTGTAATTGAACAAGTAGGCAAGCAAAGAAAGAAAACAATCAAGCTAGTCTTCCACTGAGATTCTTTCAGGTCAACTTGATGTTTGGGGCATAAAAAAGGAGTTCTCTAAGTGCCTGTGCAAAGTCAAAAATCATTTGCATGATCCTTTTAGACAAGGAAGGTGGAGAATGTAGTGACGATTCTTTGGTGTATGATCTAGCATGTTGTTGAGGCCTAAGATATGATATTCCTATATGAAATTGTATTTTGCCACTTAAAACACCTAATGTCTAGTTTTCTCCCATTGCACATGTAACATTTCACCAATGAAGGCTAAAGCTAATAGAAAGTGAATATACATGGTAGAATCAGTAAGTAGAAAGTTGTCCCTTTTGAATGGGACATGATGCCAATATATATCCCCTAACATTCATTTAAGAAAATGTTGTTCCAATCTAATCGATTGCCTCGGTCAATGCCTATGGACCCTTGTCCACTACCATGTTGTGTGCTTGGTTTATTTTGATAAGTAGTTTACCTTAAGAATATTTAAGAGAGTGAATGTTGATACATGTGTCAAATTCTCATTCAAGAAAATGGCCATATTGAATCATTGAAATTTAGATAGAAAGTCTCATTTTTTTTTAAGGATTAAGATGAGAATGACATTGAGTCACAAGGATTAAGATTTATTTGCTAGGTTAAATGAGATTTTTGGTGATAAGGATTCAGATTTATTTGCTAGGTTAAATGAGGTTTTTGGTGTTAAGGATTAAGTTTTATTTGCTAGGTTAAATGACACTTTTGGTGTTTAGTAATTTGTTGACAAGCACTCCAACAAGGTTGATTCTTTGTGATAGTAAATGTGTTTGAGATAGACATTGTTTGTGCATCTACAATTAGATTTTAGATTCTGAATGAACTACTTTACTATTTTTTTTTCATATACAAAATAATATCTAGATTCAGGATTATTTAGAATAGTTAGTGATGGAATGACTCAGGAGGCTGTTGAGAGAAGAGTTAATCAAATTAGGAGCATGATTGAGGTATGCCTTCTTGTCTATGTGTGTGTGTTCTTTGAGCCTTAACATGGACTATCAGTCTTATGCTTTGTAATTAGAGCACTTCAGTTTTATTCTTTATGTTATTTCTCCTTTTTCTGCACCTAGTATCTCATCATGGTTAACACTCTGTCTTTTTTTGATCATATAATATATATTGGCGAAGAATAACTCATTAGAGAATTGTGCTATTGTCAACCTAGCTTGTAGAATGCATTTGACTTAACTTGCACATAGAATATATCTCTATGTGCAAGTTAAGTTTTATTGTAGTGTCAAGGGAACAACTGCATATCTTTGGCTTGAAGTGTCAGATGGATAGAAGAGCATTGAATCACTAGCCTTGCATTGAACTCGAGAATCAGCATGGGGAAAAGATGTCATCTATTTCAGAGACTAATCAAAGGTAGTATTTTATGATGACTTTAATGTTTCTTTTGCATATAATACCCATGTGGTGATACATAACATAATTAATTGTACTTGGCACAAATACAAATGTCAATTTCACTACCATTTTCGTCAACAATATATTTGTTGTGCTCACAATCAATGTCCCTTACTAATGTTTTTCATCCTAATTGTATAAACTTGTATAAGTCTTTTCTTGTGAACCATATTGAATTAAAGGATGCTTTTCTTTGAATAGGGTTGTTATGATGAGACATTTAATTGAAAAGTCACAATATAAAGAGGCTCTTGAAATACTTTCCATGGGAGAGGTATCTAGTGCATAGACAAGCATTTCTAGTGAACATAGATGTTGCACAGACAAGCATTTCTAGTAAACATAGATGTTGTAGTTGGTGTCCCTTGCCATTTGGCTTGCCCTTCTCAATGTGATTGTAGCATCTAATGTAATAGTAATAAGTTATAATTGAACTAAAAATTTATTTATATGCTTGTGAGAGATGACTAATTCAATCACAATAACCATGATTGAAGTTTCTCGTTGCAGTCTAGGAAAATTTGCACTAACCTACTTTGGCATTGTTTGAAGGTTGACAGATGGGGAAGTCATGGATGTACGAACTTTTCACAATGACTTTATTCATCTGGGTCACAACATTGGAGTCTTTTTATATGATGATTTATTGTCAATAATGTCCATTTGCTACCAAACAATTCATATTCTACAAATTTGAGACGTCGAAACTTTTGTGGATGTGCAAGCCATCGGAGCATACTACAGGGAGGATGATGAACTTATTCTCAACAGTCAGACTTAGGCAAGTGATACAAATTGTAAAATTTGAACATATGGTTGTTCAAATTCTATATCTCCTAAATGATTTCCTTTTAGCATATAACTTGTTGTGCATAGTTGCCAAGTTCACTTATTGTATCGGGCATATTAATGAAGAAGCATATTAGTTACTATCAGTGTTTATGAAAGTTTGATTAGTTACTGTCAATTTTTTAAGGCATTTTATAAAATAGTTCACATGCCTTGCGTATGATATGACATTTTGCATGCATCCTGCACTCTCTCATCTGGCTGATGATGGATTACGGAGAGTGATCTGAAACCATGATGCTAAAAAACACACACAATCAAATCCAAAATGAACTTTCATTACAAATGGATTGTGGAAATGTGATATTGTTGATTTTGCATGCATGTCTATATGTTTAAGTTGTGATTGTCCTGGTAGACATGCATGCAAAATCAACAATATCAGATTTCCACAATCCATTTGTAATGCAAGTTCATTTAAGTTGTGATTGTCTTGGTAGACATGCATGCAAAATCAACAATATCAAATTTCCACAATCCATTTGTAATGCAAGTTCATTTAAGTTGTGATTGTCTTGGTAGACATGCATGCAAAATCAACAATATCAGATTTCCACAATCCATGTGTAATGCAAGTTCGTTTTGGATTTGATTGTGTGTGTTTTTTAGCATCATGGTTTCAGATCACTCTCCGTAATCCATCATCAGCCGGATGAGAGAGTGCAGGATGCATTCAAAATGTCATATCATACGCAAGGCATGTGAACTATTTTATAGAATGCCTAAAAAAAATTTACACCTAGGCATTGGTAGAAATTTCTACCTTCATTGGTCAAAATTTCTACCTTCGTTGGTCAAAATTTTTGACCTTCATTATTCGAAATTCTACCTTTATTGGTCAAAATTTCTACCTTCATTGGTCAAAATTTTTGACCTTCATTGGTCGAAATGTCTACCTTCATTGGTCAAAATTTTTGACCTTCATTGGGCGAAATTTCTACCTTCATTGGTCAAAATTTGTAACCTTCATTGGTCAAAATTTCTACTTTTATTGGTCAAAAATTTCTTTCTTCATTGGTCAAAATTTCTACCTTCATTGGTCAAAATTTTCTACCTTCATTGGTTGAAATTTCGACCAATTCCTGGCAGAACTTGCACCATGGCTATGGAAGTTTTTCGACCAATGTATTGGTTGAAATTTTGACCAATAATGGTCAAAAAATGGTCTCAAATGTAGTAGTGCATATAGGTTTCAACAGCATGGTCATGTAGCACCTAGAATTGCATCCATACCTTGCACGAGCTCCAAGATATGTTTGTTAAAGATGTTGTCCTATGGCATTTAGTGACTATTAGGGTCAATTTAGTTTGAGGTGCCTAGGAACATTCAAGCACTCAATAGGATGGGACAAGCTAGGGACTAGAGTTTACCCAACCACTTAGAGGTAACAGAACAAACAATTTGATTCCATGATGAACAATTAGAGAGATTCAGCAGTTGGCGACTTTGTACTAGCCAACACTACAAGTTTCAGCATCACCCAAGATGAGGCCACAAAATCAAAATAGAATTTGATCTCCAAAATTCAAGAGAGGTTAATGTAGGTGTCAATAACATGGTCTTGTAGCACCTAGAATTGCATCCATACCTTTCACGAGCTCTGAGATATGCCCGATCAAAGATTGTTTCCCTCTGACATTTAGTGACTCTTAGGATCAATTTGGTTTGGCGTGCCCGAGAACATTTGAGAATTCAATGAGATGGGACAAGCTTGGGACAAGGGTTTACTTGGCCACTCAGAGATAACAAAATAGATAGTTTGATCCCACAACAAACGGTTAGAGAGATTCAGTAGTTGGCGACATTATGCTAGCCAACACTACAAGTTTTTACATCACATGAGATGGGGGCACAAAATCAAAACAAAATTTGATCTCCAAAAACTGAGAGAGGTTATTGTAGGTGTCGACAACATGGTCTTGTAGCACCCAGAATTGCATCCCACATGAGCTTTGAGATATGCCTTGTCAAAGATCGTTGTCCGATGGCATTTAGTGACTCTTAAGGTCAATTTGGTTTGGCATTCCCAAGAATGTTCAAGTACTCAACGGGATGGAACAAGCTTGGGACTAGGGTTTAATTGGCCACTTGGAGCTACTAAAATAGAAAGTTTGATCCCACAATGAATGGTTAAAGAGATTTAGCAGTTGGCAATTTTGTACTAGACAACACTACAAGTTTCAACATCACCCGAGATGGGGAGGAAAAATCAAAACAAAATTTGATCTCCACAAAGAGAGAGACATAATTGTAGGTGTCAGCAAAATGGCCCTATAGCACTCAGAATTGCATCCATACCTCACATGAGCTCCAATATATGCCCCATCAAAGATTGTTTCCCTATGGTATTTAGTGACTCTTAGGGTCAATTCAGTTTGGCATGCCCGAGAACATTCAAGTGCTCAATGGGATGGGACAATATAGAAAACCTTCTTAATAGAGAGATCAATCTATTAATCTATTAAATATATAGAGGAAGATATAGAAAACCTGCTAAATAAAGAGATTAATTTGAGAGAAAATGACATTTCAGAAGAAAATGGTTATCTTGGTGCCATCTAGGGCATGCCAATTACTCAGGATGAAGATACAAAACCTACAACTAATGGGAAAGAGTGGGAAGACCTTATTGGATCCATGAAAGAAGTTACAGATAATGAGGAAGAGCTAGGAAGGGGAAAGCAACAAAGGAAAAAAGTAACATATGCATGTGAGCCTATGTTAGATGGAAATGATGAATACTCACCATCTGTTAGTAGCTCAAGAAGTAATAGAAGCTCTTCAGTGCACATGTACATAGACACAAAATTTTCAAATAGAGAAGTAACAAGTGCTATACAATTATCCACAAAGCAATAAGAAGTGAAGCCTCGAATTGGCTCATTAGTCGGAAAAAAATCTAGTCACACACTTCATTCCAATGCCACAAATGTTTCAATTAGAAATAGCTATTCATCAATGGCCTTGCATTTACAGGACTTGGGAAGCTAGAATACTCAAGCTAAGCATGATCTCTTGAATTTATCATCAAAATATATTAATAATCTTAATAGAAAAACAAAAAGCTCACTGCCATGTTTGGTGAGGCAATCTTACTCTTTTTGCAATGAAGACCAGCCATCTATAATAGAAGGTTTTAATTCAACTAACAAATGGAGAGCTTCTCAAGATATTGATTTCTTTCATGGAGTTCCTAATAAATCTTAAGGTTCTCATTTAGGTGACAAACTACTAGGAGGTCCATGAATAGACCCGTTCATTTTCCAAATTGGCAAAAGCATAGATGTAATTTTGGAAAGAGTATCCCAATCAAAGAGAAGTGGAAATCCTAATGAATATAAAGTTATTGCAGATCAAATGGGTGTATCTCCTTCACTAGCAAATATAATTACTTCCAAAGACTTGAGTTCAAATAGAGATTGTTAGTTCCCAAACATGTCCCAATCAAGTAGATGACCAAGATGTTGCTTGAGTAAAGGGGATACTAGTTTATTAAGGTATCTTTATGATCCCACTTGCATTCAGTTACTATTTTTTGAGTGGCTAGCCAACTGCTTCGATGTGGGATTTTTGTAATATATAATGTCCTCATATAAGAACATGCCATTTTTTGTAAACTATTTTCTATTGTAAAGGATTAGTGAGCAATATCTGTAATGTCCTTTTTTGGGACTAAAGAATATAATTATTAAAATCACAAAGCTTCCATGCTGTTATAATGGACATTATGTGCAATATTATTTTGTTAATTTCTGTTTGGTCAATAGTACTATATACATATGTAAGAATAATCTAGTTCTTAATTGTTTGACTATTATGAATAACTTATTGCCTTTGGTTTGGAAAAATATTTGTTGTATACAATACTTCATATTGGTATCCCTTTATTTTTTTATTGGTTAATGCTCATATATTCATATATATCCTTCAATGATGTGCCTTTTCTTTATTGGATGCACTGCTTTAGATTCTCAAAGTGATTGTTTATTACCTACTGGAGGGTTGTGTCTCTTCGACGTCTCCTCAAGAGTAGTGTCTCTTCCATGCATCCCCTACTCTCTCTCTCTCTCTCTCTCTCTCTCTCTCTCTCTCTCTCTCTCCCTCCCTCCCTCCCTCCCTCCCTCTCTCTCTCTTTCTCTCTCTCCATCCCTCTCTCCCTATCCCACTTTCTCCCATCCCCCCCCCCCCCCTCTCTCCCTATTAAATCTAATGAACCAATTGGATCTTATCTACATTTTAATGTCTCAACTATTGCCTTGTGGTCTGACTCACAAACCTTCTAAAGAGTCTTATTATGTGATTTTCTACCATATTTTATTAAGTGGATATTTGACGTGAAAATGAGGTTTTAATAATAAATAATCTTTCTCTCTTTTTGTCAATCCTTAAATAACTACAAGTTAGGGTTCTTCATAGAATATCGTCTAAGCCATGTGTCGGTTACAACCACTGCACCGATATGGTACTCTAAACCTTCACCATCTATAATTGAGTGATCCAATTCTTTTGGCCTCAACACAATGACACAAATAATAATCCATCCCTTCTTCATTGTCTTCAGATGCAATAACAACAAAAACATGTCTTGTAGTGATAAATGTACAAAAAGCAATCATTAATTCAACAAATACTTAGGTAAAAGTTATAAAGTTACATATTGAATTTACAAATATATATATATATATATATATAATTCAACAAACACTTAGGTAAAAGTTATAAAGTTACATATTGAATTTACAAAGATATATATATATGTGTGTGTGTGTGTGTGTGTGTATGTCTATATATATGTACATATATATATGTACATATATCTATATATGTACATATATATATGTACATATATCTATATATGTACATATATATATGTACATATATATATATATGTACATATATATATGTATATATATATATATGTATGTATGTATATATATATGTATATATATATATGTATATATATATATGTATATATATATGTATATATATATATGTATATATATGTGTGTATATATATATATATTACCAAGTTGCACTAGGTTAGACAAGTGGTCAAAGTCAATGGATGAATCTATCTCTACCATTTCTAGTGCTTGTGGGGGATGATAGGTGTCAATTGGGTCCAAATTTTACATATCCCAATTGTCCACCCATTCAATCAACTCACACTCATCTCAATTTTCCTCTGCAGATGATGGACAATAGCATTTCATTCTACGTATGTGGATACTCCATGAACCTGCATCACAGCTTCTAAAAGAGTGTAATTTACTTGATCTTGTTAGTGTGCAACAATTCTCATATGGTGCAATATTATTATTATCTATCAACCAAAAAAATCTACAAACCATAGACTCACCTTCCTTACCTAGACCCATTGTAGTGTTACACCATTGGATGATGGATTATGCATCTGTCAATCTTGCTCCATCTTTGTACTTTAGTTATTCATGAGCTAAGGCTCTTTTGATGCATGCACCTGCACCATTGTGCTCTCCCTTTCCATGACCAACCTCTGTGAAATTCCACATATATTGAATTCTAGACAACTTGTGAATCCTGCTCAACCAATAGAACATATGTGCATTCTTAAATTGAGATGTGCAATTGTCTGACCAAATAATGTGTTGGCAATATGGTATGCCCCTATTAGCCAAATCTTCGTAAAATTGTTGAAAACAACCATGTATAAAATTTGTAGGATCATCACTAATGTAAAAATGGTACTTTCTTAATATCTTCCTGTCATCCTCTGTACTTGTAGGTGAATGCATGAATGTTATGTGAAAAAATATGGAAACCTGTTGAGAAGTATAATACTTTGCTTGCACCTCATTTTGTGGTTGTAGTGTGTAGTTCTCTATGAAGTCAACAATCGAAACAATGATATCCAGTGGAAATGTATCCTTGCACAACTTGAATTACAAATCCAACCATCGAGCTCTATGTGTATGCCTTGCATACTCATAAATAATTTTTTTCACAAAAAATCTTCATGAACTCATACACTAGGATCTTTTCAATGACTAAATCACATCTTTTACCCTATTTCCCATCTTTTAGAGCATGTTGTTGTATTATATTTTTTGTTAGAGTAAATAGTTAATTAATTGTTAATTATTTATTCTATTTACTTAAGCTTACTTAGGTTAATGCATGTAGTTGAGGTTAGTTGTTGACAACATGGGAGTTTGTTCCCTTTAGCATACTTATCTTTTCCACCTCTTGTGGAGGTGTGCTTAGTTGTCAAACTTATCTCCTACCTCATTCCAGCTTGTTCTACAAGCTTCCATGAGGCCTTTTTATTTGGTCTCTCATTCATTGTAAATTCATTCCATTCACATAGCAATTCTAATTTCCTATTGTGAAATACTCTCTTGTGTCATATTTGCTTCAAGCTCTTTGCTTGCTAGGTTTCTCTTCAGCAAGCTATTTGCATTGCAGGTGATCTTGGCGCACTTCCAAAGTTGGATTCTCAACTCCTACATGGTATTAGAGCCTCCCTGCTGCTTCTTGTTCAAAGGATTTTTGAAGCTGTGAATTAGAGTCACAAACCCTAGTTTGTTTGTGCAATTTTTTTTCAATTTGAGGGTAGAGCAATTTTTTGGAGCATCTTGGGGCCAAACGGATGCTGCCATTGGATCCGAAAGGTTGTTTACAACCAAGATTCATATAAAAGAATTTTCTTTATGGACACAGGGCATTTTGGAAAAAAAATTAGGCCCCCTGGTCGCTGTCGTACGGACTGTACGGATGGGAAACGCAAATTTTTTTTTAAAAATAACACCACTGTAGCAGCACCAAAGTGCCACCTAGCAACCACCTAGTGGCCACCCACTGGCCTCCCACCTACCTCTAGTCCGCTGCTCGACCGGCAGCTCCTCCGCTTGGCTCCTCTACAGTCAAGCTCCACTGGCACTCTGCCAAGGAGCCACCAGACCACCGCCCGAGACAATGACGCTGTCGAGTTCTCCTCCCAGGTGCCCCTGTCACCAGTGGTTTTCTCTGCTCCGCTGTTCTGCGACTGCTCCGCCCTGCTGATGTCACTTCTAGATAGGATTACATCATTTCCTAGCATCTGTACGTCATTGACATCATCTTCATGGCTGATTACATCATATTCTCGGCTAGTGACATCATCACTGTCGGGTCCCATGCTGATGTCATTGAACGGTGAGGTGACATCATTATTCTGGCTGTTGAAGTCAATAATCTAGCTACCAAATTTTTTCGATGACGTCCTTGTGATGTCCATATAGCCATCAAATTTAAGATAGTCTTTGTAATTTTTTAGCAAGGTGCAATTTTGGAGCAGTAGTAAGTTTTTTGGCCATAACTTGAGCATACAGAGGTCTTTTTTTGATTCAAAAGAAGCATTGGAAAGCTGACTCAGAGATGGAGACAATGGTGCTAGTTTTGTCAGATTCTAAGTTCATTTGTGCTCCCATTTTTGGCATCAAAGTAGAGGCTTGTGTTTCCTCCTAATCAGCATCAACAAATCCAAGTTCTTTTCTAGTTTTTTACTTTCCATAGTTGTTTTTGTGGTATTTGAGGGATATTCTTGTACGTTTGTGGGGGGGTGTCTTTCTTTTTTTTTAATTTACTTTAGTTAAGACCCTTCTACTTCTGTCTTCTTCTTTCTCTCAATGGCAGATCCATCTGTGACCCATCTTACTCCGCACAACTATCACACCTGGAAGGCACAAATGACTAGGCTTCTCATGTCAAGAGGTCTATGGTCTTGTCTAGATGAGCATCAACCTGCACTCACGTGTCCTTATGAGGTGCTATAGTATAGGAAAAAAATGGATGAAGCCATGGGATTGATTGCACTCAACATTTCAAATAGTCTATTGTTTCACTTGGATGGTTTGAACACTCCACGCGCTTATTGGCACAAATTTCAGACTTTATTTGGATAGGTGAATGAATTCCAGGCACTTCAGTTGGATGCAGAATTGACTTCTTTGTCACCAAATAACTTTCCCACCATTGAGGACTTTCTGATGAAGTTCAAATCCCTACATGCAGTTTTACAGGGATGTGGGAAAAATAAAACTAATGATGAGTGCATATTCTTGATACTCTCTAAGCTGAGGGGACAATATCAGATTTTTTCTTCCACTTTCTACTCCACCATGGATGCCCTTGGAGACATGATTAGGATACCTACATTTGAGACATTTTGTGATAGGTTGATTAGGGAATAGGCAAATATTCAATAGGTTGATGCTACTGGCGCTTCCAACCAAGCATTGGTTGCCCAAAATTCTAAAGGGAAATCAAAGAAGAAAGATAAAGTGAAGAAAGACACATCAAAATCTAATCCTAAGCCTCTAGCCCCTCCTCCAGTGAACCCTTCAAAGGGTAAGGATTCTTCTAAGTCGGGTGAGTCTACCTCCAAGGCCAAGAAAAAATCTAGTAAGAACTATAGTGTTTGTGGGAAAGATGGACATTCAGTTTCTAGGTGTTGGAAATGATTAAAGGCTTTAGAGGAGGCCATGAAGGAGCATCAAATTTCAGCTCCTCAGTCTTCATCTCCACCTGTAGGGAAAGGTCATGCTCTTTCTGCACGAGCTACGACTTCCACGCCTTCATGGATTCTTGATTCCGGGGCTTCTCACCACATCACAAACACTCCTCAGTTGCTTTCTTCACTTGCTCCTTGTGCCACCACACAGATTGTTGTTGGGAACTCTACTCAACTTTTAGTTTTGAGTTCATGTATTGTTGCTTTGGCTGGGGGCTCTCTATAGGATGTACTTTGTGTTCTTGATATTTCGATGAACCTTTTGTCTATCTATCAGATTTTCCATTTTGGCTCTGGGAAGATAGTCCATGGTTATTCGAGACTTGCATGATCTTGAGATGATTGTGGCCACTAGGAGTGTTGTTTCTACATCACGCCTTTACAGATTCGATGGTTTTGAGTCTTTTGATGACACAAGCTCATGTTATGTGGTACATGCAAATTCAGTTAACAGACTTTGGCATGAATGTTTTGGGCATGTCAATTATCAATACCTTCAACAGTTGAGCACTCAGGCACTAGTTCATGGGCTTCCACAGATTTCCTATCCAAGTGGTGTTTGTCAGGGTTGTGCCCTTGGCAAGCAACATAGAGATCCTTTCCCACATGGATGAGCCACTTGTGCCTTAGCACCCTTAGAGTTGATTCATAGTGACCTTATGTCATTTCCTACTCCCTCTTTTTTAGGTGCTCGATATGTGCTCACATTTATTGATGACTTCTCCAGACGTACATGGGTGTACTTTCTTAAGTACAAGTTTGATCCCTTCGACTCATTTCGAGTTTTTAAGGCATTTGCAGAGAAGCAATCTGGACTTTCTATTCAGTGGATATGCACAGACAATGGGGGGGAATATGTGAACCAGGCTTTTAAAGATTTCTATTCTGAGCATGGTCTTTTGCATCAGCTTTCAGTGCCCTATACTCCTCAGCAAAATGGTGTAGCTAAGAGGAAGAACAAAACCCTATGGGAGATGGAAAATTGCATGATTCAGTCTAGGTCCTTGGATTCTTGTTTCTGGGCAGAGGCATTTAATTGTGTCAATTTCATTCAGAATCAGATGCCTCACAAGGCACTTCGATATATGGCTCCTGAGGAGGCTTGATCCCATGTCAAGCCTGATGTGTTGTCATTCAGAGTGTTTGGGAGTACAACATATGCTTTTGTACCAGATTCTCAGAGGAAAGCTACGGAATGGAAGAGCCGACCACTGATTTTTGTTGGCTACTGTGAGGATGTAAAGGCTTATAGGTTATTTGATCCTGATTCTAGAGAGGTTCTATTTTAACGGGATGTCCATTTTGATGAGAGCCCTCCTACAGTACATTCCTCACCTCCAGCAACTCCCACTACTCCCTCTTCATTCCCAGAGGGTTTCATGAATGATGAGGATGATGATCATGGTGATCCTGATATACCTCCACCACAGGATCCTCCCCAAATGCCTAAATGGGCTAGAGCTATTGTTGAGGCTGCAACATCTCTAGCTGGTGACCCATCCACATCTCGCCGCACCTGTTCTCACACTGTAGGTTCCAGTCTACTCAGTCATGTTGTTAGTATTGATCCTCAGACATTTGTTGAGGTGACAAGACATTTCAAATGGGATAGTGCAATGGAGGAGGAATATTCTTCTTTGATGAAGAACCACACATGGGATCTTTGTTCTCTTCCTAAGGGGAGAAAACTAGTGCATTGTAAGTGGATTTCTGGCACTAAGTATTCTGCTGATGGTTCCATTGATAAGTATAAGGCTCGTCTTGTTGCGAGGAGTTTTTTGCAAGTTGAGGGTGTTGATTACTCCAAGACTTTTGCCCCTGTTGCCAAGATGAATTCCATACGCCTTATCTTGTCCCTCGTAGCTTCACAAGGATGGCCAGTTTATCAGATGGATGTAAAGAGTGCCTTCCTACATGGTGATATCATAGAGGAGATTTACATGGAGCAGCCTCCAGGTTTTGTGCAAGATACCACCTTGGTTTGCAGGCTCCGACATTCATTATATGGTCTCAAGAAAGCCCCCAGGGCTTGGTATGAGAAGATGGACTCATTCCTACTGTCTACAGGCTTCACTCACTGCCATTCTGATCTCACAGTGTACATTCAATGTCTTAGTGATGACATTCTTATTCTTGTTTTGTATATTGGTGATCTTATCCTTATAGGTAGTTTTTCATCCATGCTCTAGGATGTTAAGCGTGCATTGATGGACCAATTCGAGATGACTGATCTTGGTTTGCTACACTACTTTCTTGGTCTTCAGATTCATTAATCTCCTACTGGCATTTTTGTGTATCAGCAAAAGTATGCTCTTGACATGCTTCGTCACTTTCACATGCTTGATTGTAAGGCTACTCCTACACCATTTTAGTCGGGTGTTACTTTGTCTACCTCCTACTCCTCACCTATAGTGGATGCTACTTTATATCGACAGTTGGTTGGCAACCTATTATATCTGACACACATGCACCCTGATTTTTCTTTTGTGGTTGGCCTAGTCTCTTGGTTCTCTCAGGACCCTCATGAGAGTCATTGGCAAGCTGCCAAGTGTATTCTCTACTACATTCAGGGCACACTTATGTATGGCATTCACTACACTTCGAGGACTCCACACATTGTTGGCTACACTGACTCAGATTGGGTCAGTGATGTTGATGATTGGAAGTTTACTTTTGGCTTTGTGTTTTGCCTTAGCTCTGGTCCCATCACATGGTCATGCAAGAAGCAGCATCCTTGAGCACTTTCATCTATAGAGGTTAAGTACAGGGCCACAGTTCTTGCTAGTCAGGAGGCTTTATGGCTTCATCAATTGATGACTGAGTTTGGATTTCATCCTGATCATCCCACTATTTTTTGGTGTGATAATCAGAGTGCCATCCACATTTCTCGCAACTCAGTGGAACATCAATGTACCAAGCACATTGAGTTTCACATGCATTTCATCCATCAGTTGATCCAGGATGGTGTTATTGCATTGGAGTACATTCTTACTGCTGGACAAGTTGCAGACATCTTCACTAAGCCCTTTTCATCGCCCCACTTTCTTCAGTTACGGTCAATGCTTGGGGTTACAGAAGTTGTCCTTGGGGGGATTGGTTGAGGCCTTCCTTCACTTCATATTTTTTTTTCAGCATGTTTTTTTCACGTCTTTTTTTGGGGGAGAGTTTTTCCCGTGTGGTTGTCTCTCTTTTCCCATTTTACAGAGGTTGCATTTAGTTGCATTGTACATGGGTACCTAATATGGCCTTGTTGTTGAGACCCATTTTTCATCTTTTCCTTTGTTTTATGAGCTTAAGGCATTCCCCTAAGTTGCACTTAAGGGGGGGTGTTAGAGTAAATAATTAATTAATTGTTAATTATTTATTCTATTTACTTAAGCTTACTTAGGTTAATGCATATAGTTGAGGTTAGTTGTTGACAACACGGGAGTTTGTTCCCTTTAGCATACTAATCTTTTCCACCTCTTGTGGATGTGTGCTTAGTTGTCAACCTTATCTCCTATCTCATTCCAACTTATTCTACAAGCTTACATGAGGCCTTTTTATTTGGTCTCTCATTCATTGTAAATTCATTCCATTCACATAGCAATTCTAATTTCCTATTGTGAAATACTCTCTTGTGTCGTATTTGCTTCAAGCTCTTTGCTTCCTAGGTTTCTCTTCAGCAAGCTATTTGCATTGAAGGTGATCTTGGCGCACTTCTAAAGTTGGATTCTCAAATCCTACATTTTCTATAATCTACTATTTTATTTCCAATTGCATGTGTACAATCTACATATTCACAAGTTGATAAAAGCTATAAAGAACCACAAAATAAGCACATACCATCCAAGCATGACATCTTGTAGAATTTTTAACCATCCCCTATTTCACATAAAATGTTGGATATGAATTTCCTTTAAGATCTAGCTAGTTCATTCATGTCACAATCCTGCAAAACAAACTTAGAATGGAAAAACACACATATACGCCTAAAAACATCAAAATGGTTAGAAAATTCAATATGTATCCTACAAGAACAAGTCGTGCATGTGTGATTTATCTTCACATAAAAAGGTTTACCCATCTCAAAAAAATTGACTTACTCAAATTTGAGGATATATACCAATAAATTTTGCAAAAAATTGTGTATGAGTTGAGTCCAAATTTTTTTTTGCATATGGATCATGATTTTGGCTACCAATTCTCCTTTTTACAACATCTCTTTGATTAGGGGAAACATGCATGTTATTTGTCCAAAAATCTTCAATCAATGATTTCAAAGCTTCACTAATTTCTTTATCCTTTTCCGATAGTCTATGCTAGATGTCCATAACTCATTTTTTGTTAGATCTTCCAATCTCTAACACCTTACCATGACTCTCCTTAGAGTACCTCTACCAATTTTCAATGTTTTGCATGTCTTTCTCATGATTCAAGCTTTCTTCATTTGGGTACTTACTATTGTTGATGTAAGTACGCATCTTGTGGTATTACTATCTTTGGTGCATGATTTAGAACCCACTTTGTCATATGCACTCATTAAATTCTTTACAATGTTTTTTTCATTTGAATCATCCATCGTTCTTAGCCCAATAATCTTCATGATGGGCCTAAATTTCAAATTCCTCATCATTTCAACAAATAATTGGCATTGACTTTTAATATTTAATTCTTCAAAGAATAATCTCCACATACAATTAACTTTTCTTTGACAAGTACGCTTGCTGATCTTGTTAAACATTGATTTCAATATGTTAGTATCAATATCAATCAAATATTTTGGTCTTCTAAAATGGACTCTAGAAGGTGTTATAATCTCTTACATTCCCTCAACATTTTGAACATCAACATAAGGTTGAGTGTTTTTCATATCTTGAACTGAAGATGATGTGCCTTGGCAATAAGATGCAAAAGATGAAATATCACCTACTTGATATGTTGATGTTGTGCCTTCAACATGACATGATAGAGTGTGTACACTATTGGATATATAAATTAGTGTCTCTTCAACATGAGATGATGATATGACTCCAACATTGGAAGATGGTGTAGCTTCACAATTCAATTTTCTTCTTAAGCGTAAGATTCTCATTCGTTCTCTGTCTTTCCAATTCTTCCTCTTTGTTTCTTTGTATTGGTGGTTCGTGTTCCTCTTCGAAAGACAATTCTTCATTATTGCATTACAATTTTCTTTGTTCACATGGTAGTTTCATTTTTTCTCTTTTAATTTCCAAATCTCTCTCCCTCTCTTCTATTGTTTGAGTTTTTGGTTTCTTCCTTGGCATGATGACAATTTCTATATGTCAAATTATTAAAACATCTAAATTACTTACTATTTGTAAATTACAAATAATTCAAGTACATATATAAATTACAATTATAACAATGAATACACAATATATATTAAAAAACTTGTCAAATTATAATGAAATTTTTCTCTATAGAGACAGAAAGGTTGTATGGAGAAATTTTGACACTACCTTGGCCAAGATGGGGTTAAATAGAGAACTAATTAGAACTCAAGTAAAAGAGGATGATGAAGGCAAAATAATAATGGAGCAATTAATTGATCCGGCCTTGATTATTTTCAATAACACTACTAAGGAGCACCCAGATATGGACATCATCAACAATGCCAAGAACAGTGTTGTTAATAGTTTTCATACTACAAAATGGATCTTCCATGAACTCCAAGACCTAAAATACAAGGTGTGCAGCCTTGAAAGAGAAAACTAAAGCCTGAAGAACATAATCGTTGAGGAAGAAAAGAACAAGGATGACAGGGTGTAGGAAGTCATAAAAAGGGTTAAAATTATGGAAAGCTCCATAAGGATCATTGTAGAACAAAGATACAATATTCTTAAGGAAGCCAATGAAAACATCAAGGTCCTTAACAACAATATGGAGGATCATAGAACTAGTAAGGATGAGGATCTAACCTCCCACAACACCAAGCAAAAGACCCCTGAGAATTGCTCTAGGAAGCGCATAAGATCCAGCACGAGGAAGAAGGAAACTCTGGATCTTGATAAAGAGCATTCAGAAATGAAGGAGGCAGTAGAAAAAAATTCAGAGCTCAAAATTAATGCAGTAGAAATGTTGAGAGATTTCCTGAGCACCCTAGCTTTTTTGGGATGGCCTGGCTTTTTGTTCTTTCTCCCTAGCTTTCCACTGGTTCATGTCTTTTTGTAGGGAGATGTTTCTTTGGTATGCTTTTAGTTACTATTGCTACTTTAAGTGATCTTTTATGATTGTTCCTTTTATTGTATGAGTTTCAATGACCGTTAAATCCTATTTTCCTTAATAAAAAAACAAAGAATATTTCAAAGAGGACTGCACTAACCTTTTCTATAAAAAGAATGTTCAAATAGTGTATCCAATGATTGAATTTGGTGTTTGCTAGCTTCCAATAGCATGATCAAATGTTCAAATAGCCTTCAAATAGTGTAGCCAATGATTGAATATGGCGTTTGCTAACTTCCAATAGCATGAAACCCATGTTTTCTGTCGGAACAACAGAACAGACAACATACAAAAAAAGAATATGGGTTAGTAGGGACCCAAACTTTCTTTATAACCATTTTTTGGTGTTTTTATATAGTGTGTATGCACCATAGTGTGTACGCACTATAAAGCACGCACCCACTACAATGTGTAAGCACTATTTGAAAAAAATCTCTCCCTATCCCACCCTCTCCCATCCCCTTCTCTCTCTCTCTCTCTCTCTCTCTCTCTCTCTCTCTCTCCCCCCCCCCCATTTCTCCATCCCTCTCTCCCTATCCCACCTTCTCCTATCCCCTACTCTCTCTCTCTCCATTTCTCCCTCCCTCTCTCCCTATCCCACCCTCTCTCATCCCCTACTCTCTCTCTCTCTCCCTCCCACCCTCCCTCTCCACTACCCTCTCCCATCCCCTACTCTCTCCCCCCTCTCTCTCCCACACTCTCCAATCCCCTACTCTCTCCCTCTCTCTCTCTCTCCCTCCCTCCCTCTCCCCCTTTATCCTGCCCTCCCTCTCTCTCCCACCATCTCCCATCCCGTACTCTCTCTCTCCCTCCCTCCCTCTCTCTCTCTCTCTCTCTCTCTCTCTCTCTCTCTCCCTCTCTCTCTCACTCTCACCCTCTCCCATCCCTATTCCATCTCTCTCTTCCTATCCCATCCTCTCTCACTCTCTCTATCCCACCCTCTCCCATCCCTAATCTCTCTCTCTCTCTCTCTCTCTCTCTCTCTCCCTCCCTCTTCCCCACCCTCTCCCATCCCCTACTCTCTCTCTCTCCCTCTCCCACCACATACTCTCTCTCTCTCCCTCCATCCTTCTATATCTCTCTCACTCTCTCTCCCACCCTCTCCCATCCCCTACTCTCTCTCCCTCTCTCCCAACCCTACCCTCTCTCTCTCTCCCTCCCTCCCTCCCTCCCTCCCCCCCCCTATCACACCCTCTCTCATCCCCTACTCTCCCTCTCTCTCACTCTCTCCCTCTCCCATCCCCTACTCCCTCTCTCTCTCTCTCTCTCTCTCTCTCTCTCTCTCTCTCTCTCTCTCTCCCCCCATTTCTTCATCCCTCTCTCCTTATCCCACCCTCTCCCATCTCCTACTCTCTCCCCATCCTCTACTCTCTCTCTCACTCTCTACCATCCCTCCCTCTCTCCTTCCCCCTCTATTGAAATTTAGGCTTACAAAGTGTGTGCACACTATAGTGTGTACGCGCTATGTGAGCCTGAATTTAAAAGTGCTTTACATAATGCAAACGCCCTATAATGTGCACACCCTATGTCATGCATGCACTATTTAAAGCTTTGGATTCTACCAAGCCTAAGGCTTGGATTTGCCTTGGGGATTGAACCCAAAAGTTTGGAGTCTCTAAACTAGTTTGAAACATGTTTTGTAGCAAACATACAAAAAATGATTGATTTTTCTTGTGTGCTCTCCTTCAAGTTTCCTCATGGTTGACCATCAATAAAACCAGATTATGTGACATTGTTGATCTTTGTGTTAGCTATTAACCATATAATTCATTTCAAATTTGAACTATTTTAAGCCTTTCAACTATAATTTATTTTAAATGTATGTCCATTTTCTGTCAAAAACCAACATGTACTAATTGAGGTGTAGATTTTAGCTTGTTCATCCAATTTTGCTACAACTTAGTTTTTTAGAAACTAGACTCCATTCTACACACTTTGAAAAAAAGAAGTTTTGATTTTAGATTAGTTTTAAATTATTTCTAGGGGGAGCACACAGATATTTCACATTTTTGGGATGTGTCCAATTGTAAAATTCATTAAAAAACTACATATTATAAAATAACCCAAAAAATATGAGATAAACTACATGGTGTTAGGTCACTTTTGACTACAGCGATTAAGAAATTTTTTTTAAAAAGTTAAAATTTTAGGGGGGGCATACTTAGCACTATGTTATGTTTTTTTTGAAAAAACAATACCGCTTTTTGTGGCCCCATTTTTTGAGGACCTAAAACTAAACCATTTTGAATAAAAATTAGTAGTTTAGAAACTAGATTCAAATGACTACTACTTTTTTTTTTGTCATATCTTAAAATTTTGAGCATAACTATCTTTAAATTCTTGTCAAGTTCAAAAATTGTTGATTTCAGAAAAAAGTGGCCACTTATACCCCCTTTTGGCACAATAACTTGGTGCACTTACCCTGTGATATTGCTATCAAGATTCAACTATGTTGTATTTTGAGTGAAACTCATTGACCTATGTTTTATAAGTAGTGGATCACAAGAACCTATCTCTCATGAGACTGAATGGAACACCTACCTTGATGGATATAATTTGGTTGGGCTTCTCATTATCTAGGTACTTCAACCTCAAAACGTAGTTCCACCATGCTTCCGATTGTTTTAAAATACCAAAGTAAGCCCCCAATATTAATTTTTCCCAATATAATAATGGAATCCTCATTTTCTCATTTGACTCTTTCCACAAGAATTTCCTTATTTGGGTATTAAACTTCTAATAAACACTAATTGACGATTATAAACATGAAAGACTATCAATTATAATTGCATATCTAACATATTTTGGCATTCTAATTGTACCAAACAAAGTGAACCATCCAACCTTCCAAAAATCTAATTTCTTAATGCATTTATCCATGATTGGGTTCCAATGACCACCCTTGAAAAAACCCAAAAATAATGGATGTATATATAGTTAGATGGGAGGCACTTGTTGTAAAATCTAAGTATTGTTGTGATTCTTTATTGAAAGTTCTTGGATGAGTTAGAAGGATATTTTTTCTTCATTTACAAATTGAATCAAATCATCAAAGTATTTAGTGATGATATTGTTAATGTGTGCTTCATCTAATATCGTTTCCCCATATTGGAGTCTCATCAGTGAATGATTAGTGAATAAAAGAAGGGAGATCCTGAATGGTTTGAATGCCTTTCTACTATCTAAAAGTATTCAACCTTATGATTTTTCTACAAAGAGCATTAATCATAATCACAAGTAGAACAAGGGATAAATGGCCCACTTACACTAATCCTTTCATTCATAGGAAGAGACACTTGTGACACTTTTAGTAACTTCGACTTATTTATGATCTTGGAAATAGCCTATATACTATGTTGCAAAGGGAGATTGGATTTTATAGAGGGAGATTGGTCTATAATTAGAAAAAGATGAGCAATAAACCTTTTTGGCGATTAAGAGCAATATTGATCTTACGGATATCCTTGAGAATAATTGTTGTGGATCAACAATCTTCTATGACTTGTCAAAAAATTAATCTAGTTAAGTCCTGGCAAATTCAATAGAATAAGAATCTATCTAGTCCAGGTGCTTTGTGAGGGTGTAACTCAAATGTTGCCTTCTTTGCTTCTCTAGTCAAGACTGATTTTATCATGAAGGAATTTTCAACATCATAAATCACCCTAGGTATGCATTATATGAAACCATACAAAAGAAATTCTCTTTCCCCTTTATTACCCAACAAATTTTGGAAGTGGGCAAGTCCAATGTCTTCTACTTTTGAAATGTTTGTTGAGATGCTACCATTAACTCAAGTAGCATTTACAATCATGCTAATCCCTTGCCTAATCTTGGAAGAGTTGTGAAAAAATTAGTATCAAGGTCCCCTTCAATTAGTCATACTTTGTGAGATTTGGATTTCTAAATAGCAGTGTACCCTTGCTAGTATTTCCTAATAATCAGCCAATATTGTCTTCCCCTTGGTGTGCTCCACTTGAGTCATCCATGATTTTAGCACCACAACACTAAGGGCAAGTATCTCCTCCTCAATTTGTTTTTTTCCTCGCTTGGAAGATGTTCCCAAAGACTTCCTTGTCTTAAGATCTAAGATGCTCCTCAATCCTTTGCATCTTGTTTTGGAAAATGTACATTCTAGTGCCCTTATCTGCTCTTCCCACCATTGTTTTAGTTTTGTTAATGGGTTCAGGTGCCTTGGCCACATTTTCTCAAACTTGGGTCATCATGTTTCCTCCATAACCTTAGTCTTCACTCCAAACTAATCAAAGATGGGGATCAATCATATTTGGGAAGAAAGTAAGATCAACCACTCCTTTAGAAAAAGAAAACATCCAACCTTTCTATAATGTTAAGAGCTGGATTTTTCTATTATTCCAAGTGTAATTATCATTGAATGGAACACAATCAACCAAACCATTCTAAAAAATGAAAGGTACAAAATCCTTTTGTACTTGAACTATACTATCAATACCCCCAATTTATCTTATATATCCAATATGACACTGAGATCCTCCCCTAAGATATAATTTCATTAAACTTGAAGTCACAAACTTAGTTCAATCCAAAACTTTTACTTATTGTCAGACTTAGTTGGACCATAAACATTAAACATTAGTGTATCGGTGAGAAAGGTGATAAAGCTCTTAACTATATCTTTCCAAAGAATAGTTGGGAAAATATAAGCTAGCTTTATTTGCTTGCCATAAAATCCCCATACCACCTAGAAAAGCACTTGCAATCTCCATAAAATGGCTCTGCCAACATTTGCAATGTTTGAGAAGTACCTTTGCTTGTTTGTTGGTAGTTTTATTTCTTGCACTAAAACAATTTTGATTAATTGTTAATTGTATATTCATATATCCACTCTGACGCTTCGCTGGGGATCTTTTTCGTAGACTAACTAATGCACCTGGGATCAAAGGATGTCAATTTCATCTTGCTGGTTATGCTGATCGCTATCTATATCCCAATGTCTAAATCATCAGTTTGCAATATAGTTAAGGCCAAATTAGTGTGTATCAATGGGAATCCAATATGTTACGTCAAAATATCTTTTCCTTGTTGATTGGATTAGATGTATCCCCTGACATCATTTCCATGATCTCCCCATCCCCAAATTTATCATCTGACATCATCTGGAACTGGAATTGCATTCACATATTGGGAAGGATTGATGCCTCAACTGCATTCACATTTGTTGATGAGCAACACAAATTATTTTTTTGCTTCCCTCATCCGCCCTTCTTCTGAATTTACTTGCTCTTGGTCTGAATTTCACTCAATCTTATTAGTATTTGAGGTTCCTTCCACTGTGTGTTTTAATTTCTGTTCTTCCTGGCCCTTTGCGCTCTGTTTTGGGCGCTGGAACTGGACCATTCGTTTTCGAAATGATTTCTACAGCTAAATCTCAGACAAAAGAACGTCGGCCCATCTCTCTACACAGGTTGTTCCCAAATACCCCTTGCAGATAGAAGGCGAACGGATTTAGGGATAGGGTTCATAGATAGAAGATGATTCTGACCTAGAAGGCCGAATCATCATTCACCCCATCGAAACCCATCATTAAGCCTAATTTTGAATCTATCTGAATGATGCATTCTCTATTCCAATGCTCGACTGGCAGATTATACAAATGTATCCAGTATGCGTTCTCTATTTCAATCGCGGGTTGAAATAAAAATCCCATTTATGTAAGCAAATAAGATTGCCTTTGAACTTTCACAACTGCATCCCTTTCTGATTCAGATCCAAATTCCATAATAAATAAGTCTCCGGGGTATGTAACTTGCATTAATCGCATATTTCCAATTTTGTGCAACAAATGATCGAATCGCCTCTCTGCTAGGGTTACCACCAACTATTGCAGCCTAAGTAAGAGCTTTGGCTTCTTCCTCTGCACTGGAGGGCACGTCTACCTTGCATCTATCCATGGACACAACATTGTAATCTGGTTCCTCCATCCTTACCTCCGCGTTCTGCTTATGATCACTGACATTTGCCACACTCGTGGCATTCTTATCTGTTTGCTCCTGACCCTGAGGTAAAGTATCATTTGATCCTTCATTGTGCCTTGGTAGAAACCTGAATTTCACCGCATTTCTGAACAAGTCAGGTTTTTTTTGAGATATTCGCATTTTTCGGTTAATGTCTTTTCTTTTTATTTTGACGAAGAATAGCTAACTGTATTTGTAAAGACTCCCTTAAAGATCCATTCTGAGTATGCCCTGTATCACTGAATTCCGTGAGACCGGACCATTTTAGGCATTCAATCGAACAGTTGGCATGCATATTGATTCAAAACTAGCATTCAATCAAACACTTGGCATGCATATTGATTCAAAACTAGCTTTAATAATATGTTCATGTATCTCTTTCACCTCACAGCACAGTAATCTTCAAATCTGAATGCCAATTTTTTTGTTATTACAATTATTTATAATTTAAGTTTAAATCATATAATTTTATAAATAATTTAAACGTATCTAATAAAAAGTTTATTAATAATTAAATTGAAAATTATAATCATCTGCAAAACTAAAAAGACAACATGGCACTTGTTTTTGGAAGGGTGGGGAGGTAGGTGAAGTTCAAATACCTAATCTTCCATCTCCAGAAGCTAGTCAACCTCTTCGCATTTCTTAAATTTATTCATATGCTAAACCAAGAATAGTAATTGAAAGGTCCTACCACCTAACAAGAATTGATTGTGATGTACTTGGACTTCTAATGTAATAAGAGACTTCTGATTGCACTCCACGCAACAATATAGACTGAATAAAAGAATATCTCCAAAGCCATGCAGAGGCTCTTCCGTCCCAAAGAAACGCCCAATTCTTACTTAACTAGGGACTGATTAATGAATTAAACAAAGGCAATGGAGGAACTTCAATCATCGGACGAATTTGTTAAAGATGGGTCAGTGGATCTCCATGGCCAGTCTGTTATGAGAGCTCACACTGGAACATTGAAGGCATCCCTTTTCATAATTGGTGTGTATGAAATTATGAATATGCCCTCTTTTATGGGTGTTTTTGAGGTTTTACAAAAATTAATATAAATCTGAGAAGATATCGTTGAAAATTGATAACAGCCGTATTTGGAATCAAATTGAGTTCGGTGACAATTTGGATTACAGTAGTTGAGCTACCTAATATGAGCCCTTTCTTCTCTCATGTTGTAGATTATTTTTTATTTTGACAGAAAAACAACTCTTATATTGTGATGTGAATATCAGGATTTAACTGTGTGATTTTGAGTCAAACTCGATGACCCATGTTTCATGAGTAGTGATTCAACATGAATCCATCTCTCATGAGAATAAATGGAACACTTAGCACTCATTGGATCTAGGTGATGCTCACAGGGGTGAAGCACCGGGACTTCCCGGGAGGTCACCCATCCCAGTACTACTCCAGCCTGAGCGCGCTTAACTACGGAGTTTCCTCCATAGTTAAACCCAAAGCTTGCAACCCCATTTGCAAAACCTTCACCAAGTGTTGTGCCATATGAACCATTCATTAGAAAGCCCCTTAAGCTCATCAATTGATAAGTAGGACATGATTTCCACAGCTAGTCAAATTGTGATGTGAATATCAGGATTTAACTGTGTGATTTTGAGTCAAACTCGATGACCCATGTTTCATGAGTAGTGATTCAACATGAATCCATCTCTCATGAGAATAAATGGAACACTTAGCACTCATTGGATCTAGGTGATGCTCACAGGGGTGAAGCACCGGGACTTCCCGGGAGGTCACCCATCCCAGTACTACTCCAGCCTGAGCGCGCTTAACTACGGAGTTTCCTCCATAGTTAAACCCAAAGCTTGCAACCCCATTTGCAAAACCTTCACCAAGTGTTGTGCCATATGAACCATTCATTAGAAAGCCCCTTAAGCTCATCAATTGATAAGTAGGACATGATTTCCACAGCTAGTCAAATTGTGATGTGAATATCAGGATTTAACTGTGTGATTTTGAGTCAAACTCGATGACCCATGTTTCATGAGTAGTGATTCAACATGAATCCATCTCTCATGAGAATAAATGGAACACTTAGCACTCATTGGATCTAGGTGATGCTCACAGGGGTGAAGCACCGGGACTTCCCGGGAGGTCACCCATCCCAGTACTACTCCAGCCCAATTGCACAGGAATTCCCGGTGCTTCACCCCTGTGAGCATCACCTAGATCCAATGAGTGCTAAGTGTTCCATTTATTCTCATGAGAGATGGATTCATGTTGAATCACTACTCATGAAACATGGGTCATCGAGTTTGACTCAAAATCACACAGTTAAATCCTGATATTCACATCACAATTTGACTAGCTGTGGAAATCATGTCCTACTTATCAATTGATGAGCTTAAGGGGCTTTCTAATGAATGGTTCATATGGCACAACACTTGGTGAAGGTTTTGCAAATGGGGTTGCAAGCTTTGGGTTTAACTATGGAGGAAACTCCGTAGTTAAGCGCGCTCAGGCTGGAGTAGTACTGGGATGGGTGACCTCCCGGGAAGTCCCGGTGCTTCACCCCTGTGAGCATCACCTAGATCCAATGAGTGCTAAGTGTTCCATTTATTCTCATGAGAGATGGATTCATGTTGAATCACTACTCATGAAACATGGGTCATCGAGTTTGACTCAAAATCACACAGTTAAATCCTGATATTCACATCACAATTTGACTAGCTGTGGAAATCATGTCCTACTTATCAATTGATGAGCTTAAGGGGCTTTCTAATGAATGGTTCATATGGCACAACACTTGGTGAAGGTTTTGCAAATGGGGTTGCAAGCTTTGGGTTTAACTATGGAGGAAACTCCGTAGTTAAGCGCGCTCAGGCTGGAGTAGTACTGGGATGGGTGACCTCCCGGGAAGTCCCGGTGCTTCACCCCTGTGAGCATCACCTAGATCCAATGAGTGCTAAGTGTTCCATTTATTCTCATGAGAGATGGATTCATGTTGAATCACTACTCATGAAACATGGGTCATCGAGTTTGACTCAAAATCACACAGTTAAATCCTGATATTCACATCACAATTTGACTAGCTGTGGAAATCATGTCCTACTTATCAATTGATGAGCTTAAGGGGCTTTCTAATGAATGGTTCATATGGCACAACACTTGGTGAAGGTTTTGCAAATGGGGTTGCAAGCTTTGGGTTTAACTATGGAGGAAACTCCGTAGTTAAGCGCGCTCAGGCTGGAGTAGTACTGGGATGGGTGACCTCCCGGGAAGTCCCGGTGCTTCACCCCTGTGAGCATCACCTAGATCCAATGAGTGCTAAGTGTTCCATTTATTCTCATGAGAGATGGATTCATGTTGAATCACTACTCATGAAACATGGGTCATCGAGTTTGACTCAAAATCACACAGTTAAATCCTGATATTCACATCACAATTTGACTAGCTGTGGAAATCATGTCCTACTTATCAACTCTTATATTCTTTTAAATTTGTTAAAAGAGGGGTCTGAGTATCAGGTTCAAAAGTCAGCGAATGAGAGGGAATAGAACACAGCTGTTTTCTTTCTGCATGTGTATCGTAAAAAAATATCATTTTATGGTTGTCGTTTCTGAGACTGTTGAATAAAATCTTTTTGAGCTGATAAATTTTTAAGGAATCAATCATTACCCATCCCAATTTCCTCCCATTTGGTGCCCTTTTATATCTATGACACTGAGCTAAAAGTCCTTGTATGCTCAGAGAATGCAGATTGTTCCATCAACATGAGCAATCATTTTCTGTTTTTTTGGCTTTTCATGAATCCATCTATTTACAGCTGTTAATCTTATTTGTTACTCACAGGTGTTGAGATTGCGGAAAGGTTTGCCTATGCTGGCATATCTTCAAATTTGATAACTTATCTCACAAGTGTTTTAAATGAAAGCACTGCGAGTGCTGCAAGCAATGTGAACATATGGTCAGGGGTGGCTTCCATGTTGCCTTTTTTGGGAGCTTTTGTTGCAGATTCATATTTGGGCCGGTACTGGACAATCCTCTTTGCTTCACTCGTCTATTTGCTTGTTAGTATTCTTTTCCTTGACAAAATCCTTTAATTTTGTCATTATTATCAATGAGTAGAGTAAATTTGAACAAATTCCTCAACCAGTATAATGTCACTCTATTTTATGATGTTTGTAATTGAAAGCCAAAACATGGAGCTATTTTATATACTACAGGTGAGGGAGATGCTAACACCTCGGCTCTTTAGGACACAGCAAAATTACAAACCCCCAAAGATTCTAATATCATGGTACAACCACTTGAACTAATTTAATCAGGAGTGGAAAGTTTTGACTGTTTTCTACCATGCACGTGTTTACTGAGACACTCATATTGAAGACAGACAGATTGCATAGAGTGACATTAGAAGACATCAGTGCCTAAGAGTCCTAGTCACAGAGCACTGAACCCATACTCTGGGTTCAAGCAATACAGGACAAATGACAAACCCTAGTAGTCTGTTGGAATCTATATCAACAAATAACAATTCGTCTTGCCCAAGAGCCTCGTTTACTCTGATGACAAAGAACCTGCTCATGTGTAGAACAATAAAAGCGGGTTTTTTGCTAAAGATCTCAGTTAGGTCTTTTGAATATAAACCTATGTATGCTATATGTATGTACTATGAATCAATAACAAGTGAAGATGATACCGAGCTCAAAAACTCAGATTGGTCTTTTGGTTCAGCACCAACATTTGCATGTGTAAATAGATAACAAGGAAAATGAGTACCTTGCTGAAGACCTCGTTTACTCTTTTGGCTGAGGACACATACCTACAAATTTGGGAGTTCTTGTGATTATGGAAACTGAAAATCATACTCTGTCCAAATGTTGGAAAGTGGAAATTGAATTCGAGTTCATTTGCTTGCAAAATAGCTGAATAAAAATTCCATTTTCTTGTAGTTTTAATCATGTTTGTTATATCCAAGTAACATGTCATATAATGGAATGTAACAGGGGCTAATCTTGGTAACTCTATCAGCTTCTCTCAGGAGTCTCCAATCCTCATCAAGCAGTTATAATTCCAAGTCTTGCTCCAGAGCGTCAAATTTCAAGATTGGTTTTTTTTACTTCTCACTATACTTGGTTGCTTTGGGGGAAGGAGGTCACAAGCCATGCCTACAGGCCTTTGGGGCAGACCAATTTGATGATGAGGACCCAAAAGAGAAGCAGCACAAAAGTTCATTCTTTAACTGGTGGTATTTTGGTATTTGCTTGGGAACCCTTGGAGGGGTCACTGTGCTTGCATACATCCAAGATGATGTCGGATGGGGGGTGGGATTTGGCACGCCTGCCATTACCATGGCAATGTCACTTCTTGTGTTCTTGTGTGGGACTAGGTTTTACCGAAACAAATTGCCTAGTGGAAGCTCTCTCACTCAGATCATCCATGTCTTTGTTGCAGCATTCTACAAACGGAATGCCCCTATTCCTTTCCGAGAACACAATCAATCAGCTTTTATTCAAGAAGCAGAGGTTCTTAGAACAGAGTCAAGAAGACAACTCTTGCAAACAAACAAGTTCAGGTAAGCAATCCATGATACTATTTGCCCTAAATCCAGTGCCATTGTATTTAAGCATAATGCTACTTTAGAGTTCAGGCTCAAATGATTGCAACGAAGATTGTTTTGTCTTTTTCAAGATGTCCCCAAAGTTCCCATTCCGGGGCACACCGGAGTCCAATCAAAAGGGATGCTGGATGCAATTTCCTGACCTCTCTCAAGGAAGTCGGTGTAGACAGCAATAGTATCTGGGAATAATGCTAGTTCAAATTCTTCAAGTTCTCATTCGTGTTTGTTTTAGCACTATACATTTTGAAGATTCTTTTCAATGAATGTCCTAGTCTTGTTTTCTCAGGTTTCTTGACAAAGCAACGGTTGAAGATGAATTAGACTTTGAGTGCAAAACAACACGCAATTGGAGACTTTGCACAGTCCAACAGGTTGAAGAGGTAAAACTTCTTCTAGGTATGTTACCTATTTGGATGGCATGTTTGATGTATGGTGTTGTCTTTGCACAGTCCTCCACATTCTTCACAAAACAGGGTAACACAATGGACAGAAAAATTGGTACACATTTCGAGATCCCTTCTGCAAGTATGCAGTGTTTTATTAGCATATCTATTATGCTATTGGTCCCTGTCTATGACCGCTTCTTTGTTCCAATTGCAAGAAGATTATCAGGGAATGAGAGGGGTATAACATTGCTCCAAAGGATAGGCACTGGTATATTTTTTTCTGCACTTTCAATGATTGTTGCTGCAGTGATAGAAATGAAAAGGCTCAAGGCAGCAAAGGATAATGTTGTCATAAATGTTTTTTGGTTACTTCCACAATATGTACTTTTTGGCACAGCTGATGTGTTCACAATGGTAGGAATGCAAGAATACTTTTATGATCAGATGCCGGACACAATGAAAAGCTTGGGTATTGCTGTCTATTTGGGTGTCATAGGAGTTGGTAGTTTTTTGAGCAGTATCCTAATTTTGGTCATTGAGAAGGTTACTTGCAGAAAGCAGGATCAATGCTGGTTTGCAGACAACTTGAACAAAGCTCATTTAGATTACTTTTATTGGCTTCTGGCCTCTTTGAGTCTACTCAACCTGGGCATGTTCATTACCTTAGCCAGCTGCTACAAATACAAAAAGACTGCACCTTCAAGCACAGAAAATTCTACCTAAAAACTAACGTCATATTATGAGAGTTCCACAAGTACTGCTTTATCACTTCTACTTCTGTAATTTCTTATTCTAGAATGTGCTTTCCACATTTATGAACTGGGTTAAAATCCCAGCAGTGCACATTCTGTAAGTAGCATGTAAGTGTAGATCTCAAACTCTCAAATTCTACTAGAGGCCAGATGAATAGCTAAAGATTATATGGGTTGACACGATAAATTCCATCTCAAAAACCAGAACTACACCTTGCTTCCACTGTATCAGTTATACTTGAAACGTTATTTTATCTATATAACTACAAAATTAAACTTGTTATTTTCTCTTAATTTGTAACTCTACGGGCAAAACTATTCATCTCGGGTTGAATATGCTTGGTGAATTAGTTCTCTCATATCTATCCGTAATCTTGACATGTAAGATTATTGGTAAACAGGCATCATGATGTTGCAAATACTTTCCTTTGATCAACCATATCAAATTTTGCAAATACTTTCCTTTCAAGAAGAATGTTTACCTCTGCGATTCACTGACAAGATATTATCTAGAAAAATTTACTATGTATATTTCCCACCAACTCGAGTGCATTTATTTTTTCTGTAAAATCCATTCGGTCTCTACGTGCTCTTCTTCTAATGGATACCATCTTTATTAATTTTTTCTATTTTGTGATGATTCAAGGAGGATTTGGATATTTAAAAATTTTAGAATCGTTTTGGTAATTAGATTAATAGTAGCTTCCTCTATGTACCGAACAGAGAGTGTGTGTGTATATACATTTTAACAAGGTCTTAAGAAGAGTTGAATAAACAAAGCTAAGAGTATATTAATTAAATATAGAAAGGGTGAAATGGTAATTCAATATAGAAAGGGTGAAGTGGAAAGTAAATGAAAATATTAATAATGTGTAATAATAATTAGGTATGGTGTGCTTGTCTAAAAAATACATATAAATCAGTTTGTGTGTTTTTTTTTTGCAGAAGTGTCAATATATAGATATGCAGAGCAAGACGAGCCAACATACTAATAGAAAAAGAGTACTATCCAACCTTGTCTTTATTCATTAAGTAATCTAACATGTGAGACAATTCCACTTGCTAATCATTCAACAAAGTGACCACCATCTGAAAATTAAACCCACAAATAATCATTGGCCAGCTAAGAACATAACAACACTAATAAATATACAAATTGTCATATTGTTATTAGGATTCAACTGTGTACTTTTTCAAATCACGATAGCAATATCACAATTTGACTTGATATGGAAAATATCTCCTACTTATCGATAGAAAAATTAGTTTGCACGCAACCACCAAAAATGAAGTTGTCTAGAATATAAATAAAACTCTAGAATATAAATAAAACTATCATTAATTGTAGCACTTCTCAATGAGAGAAAAATCTACAAAAAAAATTAAAATCTTGAAATGAAGAAATATGTTTGCATTTTATTTCACTTTGTGTTGCTCACTATCTAATGTTCATTGATAGTAATGAGATTGGTAGATTTCTACTTGTCACACCTATTTTGGTAGAGATGTTTTATATATAGACATAATGTGGATTAAAGATTTAAGTAGTTTGAATAAGAATTATAAAATTTATAGCTCGAGTATTAGATATTTTAACTATACTTTTTAATTGTTATTTTAGTTCATTGGAAAAATATTTATGTGTCTAGTAGACAGTAAAAGAGGGGTTAAAATTTATTCAAATCAACAAAAATATAGAGAAAGGGCATCAAAGAGCCCTGTCAATATCCACCAAGTGACCAAAATGATGAGACAAACCCAAAGGTAAATGCCTCTTATCCACAATTTTGTAAATTTGCATTTGATAAGTAGCCCATTCAGCAAAACAACCCGCAACACCATTCCACTCTCTAGGAATGTGAGTAAAAGTAACATAATTCAAAGAAGCACAAATTAAGAATCTGATTAACAACCAAAGCTAAGTACCAACAAAAATTCTCAGATTGTTGCCTAGTCAACATATGGACCACTACTTGCGAGTTTGTCTCACAAATGATCCTTTTCCATCCTAGAATAGTGGCACACTCTACAACATACACTAACAGTTGCCTCCAACAAATTGTTAGTATGATGACCTTTATAAATAGAGAACATAAACTAATCAATCCCCAAACTATCTCTACCAACTCCACCAATGCCAACAGGACTAGGGTTTCCTCGAGAAGATCCATTTGTGTTGACTTCAAAAACACCCCGCGGAGGCAACCTCCATCTGCCCACCCCATTAATTTTTTGAAGAGGGTGTTTGCATTTATTACTTGAGTGAGCTCTGCTAAGAAGGAATATGAAGACAATTATAATAAAAACATCACTAGGATCCATAGCTTCAAACAAATCACATTTGATCGAAATGGTTTCTCTTATGGAATGTATCATTTTCCACTATAAGTGGTGAGCCTCCAAAACTACATCTTGAAATATCCTACAATTCCTCTCCAACCATATATGCTAATTAATAATAGAAGGGCCAAGAGTCTAGATAACTTGAAGGTACATGCCATAAGTTTCGACACAAGCCTTACCCCATTAAACAAAAAACTTGTACAAAGAAGGTACATGCCAACAAGCTCGATTCCAAACATCCCACCAAAGGTGCCAAATATGTCTAGTGAAGGAGCACTGAAAAAAGAGATGAGAGCATGTTTCTACTCTTTTATAGCACAACACATAATGCGAAAGGCCCTAAAAGCCACACCTACAAAGATTATCCTAACTAAGACACTAATTTTGGACCACCAGCCACATGAAAAATGATGCAGTGCAGGGCAGGAAGAATCCCCAAAGGAGATGTCCTAGACCCCAACTATACACCCACACATCAGAAACAAAACAACAAGAAATAATAATGCAAGATCTAATACCAAATTACAATTCTTGATTCATAGATATATAACTGATTACATGCAATATGCCTGGCTGTAAGGCGTTCCGGGTTAGGGTCAAATACAAATAGAAAATTACAAAATACACAATTGGATAAGAACACCAAGAAGAATCCACACTTGTACTCGCAGGTCCACCAAGAGATCCTTTAGTTCCTAAGCCGCAACTATAGCTTTACAAATTCACATCTATCCTTCCTTCTATCCCAACTCCTTCATGACTAAAAGACTCCCTAGGACCCCTAATTATACTAATCTAAGCTAGAAGTCATCCCATAACACAAATTAAATACAAATAGATAAATTAAATGCCACAAGTCGGCCTGCAACAACAATTAAATGTCCAGAAATCAATATCTGAGTGAAATTGCAATATCTCCTAGCTTCGATTGAATTATAACTCTTGTTTCGAACTGTAGGTAGAAATCTAGGTCCTCTACAAACCCTTAAATTTTCCAGGGCTGATTCACCAAGAAAAAGTGTGCATCCATTCCAAAAGTCACACACAGAAACCTGTCGCATAGTCTGCCAGAAATCGATATTGTAGGAGAATTGTCATATCTTCCAATCTATAAAGAGTTAGAACTTGTGCACTCGACACAAGGAATTAATCTAGGCCCTCTTCAATCCCTAATGTGCATAGCTTCTCATTCATTAAGGACAATTAGTTACACGCTCTGCAACAAGAATCTAGAAACTAGAAAAATGCAGTTCCAGTAGGAAGGTTCAAACAATTCAAACTTCAACTCAATCCATCCAATCTCTATGAAATTATGAGGAAAGGTTCCCCAATGTGTCTCCAACACATCCTTAACCACAAAAACATAACTCCACCAAAATCCAAGCTCGATGCTCCTCGACACTTAACCAAAATCCCTCCAAACATGCAGGATTGCAGGAAACCCTAGGATGCTCTTGCATCAGACACCCCAGGTTTGAAATGTTCTAGTAATAGGAAAAACATCTTCTGGGGTTCAGCACATAAATCTCAAATTAGTTCTTCACATACACTTCCTCCAAGTCTTCAACTTGTACGCTCTTTCCCTTATTTCTCTTATTTTTCTTCACATCCACCAAAGGTGTTCCATAAGTCCGCTTTCCATGCTAATCTCCAACCTTCTTAGAATCTGCCAACTCAACTTGGCTGCCAATACTCAGGTTCCTCCTACCAAGCTCTTCATTCTGCAAAGGAATCAGGGAAAACTTCCTACCACCTTTCTCAATAGTAAACATATTCCTAACACAATCATGCACAACGCTGCAATCATACTACCAAGGTCTGCCAAGTAACACATGACAACTGTTCATATCCACAGTATCACACAACACTTCATCCTTATACTACCCAATCTAAAAATCAACAAGGCATTGCTCCCTCACTTCCAAAGCATGCTCACCTTGCAACCAACCAATCCTATAAGGATAAGGATGTCTCATTCTCTTCAAGCCCAGTTTCTAAACTTTTCATCAAGTAAAGTGTGCCCATTTAACTATTTGTTCATCCAAGTGTTAACTTTCCTATTCAACAGGTTACTATGAATCAACATGCAAGCATAACACATAAAAAGATCAACACATAACACAGTGATTTATGTGAAAACTCAATTTGGGAAAAACCATCAGTAACATGCTACTCAATTCTCACTCTTCTAAAGTGATGCCCTATGCAAGGCCTGCTCTGTTAAAGGCTACAACACACTGTTAAATGTGACATGGTTAAAGAATTTAACCACCCTATTAGAAGTAGGCTTGGTTAGAGGACTTTAGAACATTCACTTGGAATGCCACCCTATTAAAGGATTTACAAATGGCTATTAGACCAACCTAAGTCCATATGATTTTCTTCTACCCTAACTAATACGATTGCTAGAGAGTAACAATAAAGGGTTTTGACCTAATTACATAATACAACTCAACTTGTAGATCTTATATCACTTCTCAGCTCTTCTTCATTTGTCTAGCTTTCAGTCTCTACAACTCTAACAACTTGCCCTCCTTTCAAGCTTTGTCTCCTTGGGTCTCCATGCTCAATGTACCAGTGCAATCATCTCTCTCTAACCACTTGTCAAAGCAGAGTCTTAGTGCTCTGTTCTTCCTTCTCCTAGATGTCTTCTCCTTGACACCCTTCTAACCACTTCACAATTTGGCACTCCAGTAGCTCTTGCTTCTTGATCTGTGACTTCTTAAATAGAAGTCTAGAATTCCTTGTCCCACTTGATACTTCCCTCCTTTAATTTCAATTTTTATGGATTAGGTAGGATTTATTGAATCTAACCCATATTATGTTCCTTCTAGAAACATCATGAAGAATCCTCTTGAATTATCTTTAAAATGGTTTACATAAAATTCTGTGCCACCAGCTCATCATCCTTATCCTCCAACTGGTTCACAAAATTCAAGGTAACAACTTTGTCAGCTCAGATTCAGCGAATCTTTGTCATTTCCAATAATGTAGCAGCTCGACACTATTGAAATTTTGATGCTCGACACATACTATTTTACTCGACATCAACTATATTTTACTGATGCTCGACACCTGAAGTTCACTCAGCACCTATTAAGATTTTTTGATGCTCGGCACCTGAACTTCACTCGGCACACACTAGATTTTACATTTTCTCGGCTCCCTCCAAGAATTTGCTCGGCTTAAACTAGCTTGTTTGGCACCCACTAATGAACTTAGTTTAACCTTTGCAGTCAACCTTGTTACAACTTATTCCTCCAATGTTTCTAAGTGTGACCAACCTCTATATCTTCAAGTAAGTTACCGATACATCATTTAACCATTGTCTTAACTGATCCTTGCACTTCATTACAAAATCATAACTCGACCTTCCCTTAGGTTTTTTTGTTACATCTTGTTGATCAAATCCTCTTCATCAATCAACTAAGTGATAGTACTTGGATCTTATTAGCAATTGTCATTTCTACAAATAGTAGGTTTGACATCGATAACAAAACGATGATTGAAAACAACAATTTCCCTCTTTGATAGTAAACCTTTTCAATCAGATTTCCAACAATCTCCCTTTTTGGCATTGATGGCAAACCAAACTAATCAACCATCAGACCAAACTATTCAACTAAATTATCAACATGCTAACTAGGTTAGAATAGTAAGTCAAATGCCAAAAAGTAATTGTGCATTAGTTTTCACATCTCCCTCCTTTAATCTACTATTCTAATTGCTTCATTTCTACTTCTCCCTCTTAGTTGTTGTATCCTTTCTCTTTCCTTTCTTCCTTCTTACATTTTCTCCCTCTGTATGTATTGCTCATCTTCTACTATTCTCTATTCTGATCAGTTTCTCCATCTTCTCCCTCAGCTATTGATCCATCTTCTCCCTCAGTTGTTGATCAAATGTTGTTGATCAGTTTCTTGACATTTCTCCCTCTTTGACAACAATGCCAAACACATACTATTTCAGCATCTTAACATGTAAATGTAGCATTTGCAAGTTCATTCAATTTCTCCCTTTGTCACCTTGCTTGTGATTGATTTTGTAGCTTCTACACTTTGATTACTTCAGGCATGAATCTTAAAGTAAATATCCTCTGCATCAGTGTGTAATATTTCAAAAATCAATTCATCTGATGTAGGGCAGTCTTGATTTTGTTTCAAGTAGCCTTGGCTAGGGTTATCACCCCTAACTTACCTCTAAGATACTCAAAAGAATCTTTAGGTAGAGCTTTTGTGAAGATTTCAGCAATCTGTTCCTTGGAGTTAACGTATTTCATCTTCACTTGCTTATCTTCCACCAATTCTCTTACATAGTGATACTTGATTGCAATGTGCTTGGTTTTGGCATGCATTACAGGATTCTTGGATATGTTGATAGCACTTGTATTATCACAATAAAGTATCACATGCTCATTCACTTCCTCCTTCATACCTTGCAACAAATGTTTGATCCATACAATATTGGTGCAATTAATAGTAGTTGCAACATATTCAGCTTCTGCTATTGACTATGAGGTACAACTTTTCTTTTTTTTGGTCCATGTAATCAATCTTCTTCCTAAGAAAAGTGCTCCTCCACTGGTGCTTTTTCTATCATCAATATTACCTCTCTAGTCTGCATCAATGTAGGCTCTTAGCTCAAACTTTTCACTTCTCTTGTAGTACAAACCAAAGTCATCAGTTCCTTTTAGGTACCTCAGTATTCTTTTTACTGCCATCAGATGATTTTCTCTTGGATTTGCAAAAAATCTTGCCACTATTCCAACAGCTAATGCAATGTCTGATCTTCTATGTACAACATACTACAACTTTCCAATCATTGATCTATACAATGTCTGATTCACTTCAGCTAACTCATCATTCTTTGATAACTTATGTCCTGTCACCATTGGTGTACTAACTGATTTTGAGTCTTCTAATCCAAATGTTTTGAGTATCTCCTTGATGTATTTTGATTGGGTCACAAATATACCATGCTTCAATTGATGTACTTGTAATCCAACAAAGAATTTGATTTCTCCAAACATTGACATCTCAAACTCATGCTTCATTTGATCACCAAAATCTTTGCATAAAACATCTTTTCCTCCAAATATTATATCATCAACAAAGATTTCAGATATCAAAATGTCTTTACCTTTTTTATTCTTGATGTACAAGTTGTTGTTGTCATTTGTTCTCTCAAATCCTATATTTACAAGATATTTGTGTAGTTTCTCATACCATGCTCTAGGTGCTTGCTTCAAACCATAAAGTGCCTTATGTAGTTTATAGACCATATCCTTGTTGTTGTCATCAAAAAATCCCTCTGGTTGTTCTATGTAGACTTCCTCTTCCAATATACCATTCAGAAAAGAAGACTTTACAGCCATTTGGTAGACTTTGAAACCTTTGTAAGCAGTGTTCTTACTCCTTCCATTCTTGTAACAGGGGCAAATGTTTCCCCATAATCCAGTCCTTCTTCTTGTGCATAGCCTTTGCAAACTAATCTGACTTTGTTTCTTGTTATCTCACCATTATCATCAAGTTTGTTGCTAAACACCCATTTGGTACCAATTGCGTTCTTGTTAGCTAGTCTAGGAACTAGGGTCTAGGTTTTGTTCTTTTCAATTTGATCTATCTCCTCTTCCATAGTTGTATACCAGTCATCATCTTGTAATGCATCTTTCACTTTTTTAGGCTCAACCTTGCTCAACAGACATGATTCATTTCTTAGTCTATTCCTTGTCATTGGTCTTGCATCCTTGTCACCAATGATTTGATCTGCAGGGTGATGTCTCCTCACATACTTGGCTAGTCTTGGTTTTTTCCTTCTTTCCATGTTTGATCCTTCATCTTCAAAGTCATTCTATTCTTCTCCATCTGGCACTTCATCATCTCTTTCATGTATACTATTTTCAGAATCAAAATGTGCATTTTCTTCATTTTGCATCTCGGCTTCTAAATGTAGCTCGACATTCATTGGTTGTGACTCGGCTGATATTGAGATTTGTTATTGATTCCCAACTTGATTGGTAGCATTGTTTTCAATAGTCATTCCTTCATAGAAGTATACAAAAGATCTATAATCTTTTGATTTCCTAGAATCATCAACTTAGACTTTTGCATGCTCATCAAAGTTTGCATTTGCACTTTACACAATCTTGTTAGTGTTAGTGTTCAAACAATTATATGTCTTACTTCTAGTGGAATATCCAAAGAATATATCTTCATCACTTTTTGCATCAAACTTGTCATTTCTAGTGTCTTTAAGAATATAGCATTTACAATCAAAGACTTTGAAATGTTTTACATTAGGTGAGTGACCATACCACAATTCAAAAGGTGTTGCATTTGTACCTTTCTTGACTTGGACTCTATTCAAGGTGTAAACAATAGTACTTACAGCTTCTCTCCAGTACTTTAGAGCAACATTTTTCTCCATCATCAAGGTTCTAGCACAATCTATTACTGACCTATTTCTTCTTTCAGCAATACCATTATGTGGTGGAGTGCTTGGTACTAATGTTTTCCTTTTGATACCTTTGTCATTGCAGAATATTTCAAATTATTTTGACGTAAACTCTCCTCCTCTGTCTGATCTTAGGCATTTCATACTCTTACCTATTTCCTTCTCAACTCTGGTCAAATACCACTTGAACATTTGAAATGCATCAGATTTTTGCTTCAAAAACATGACAGTCATCATCTTGGAGTAGTCATCTACAAATAGCATTATGTATCTGTCTCCTAGGTAGCTTTGCACTTCTATTGGACCACATAAGTCTGTATGGACTAACTCTAGTACTTCTTTGGAAGTATATGTTTTGCTTTTGAAACTAGACTTAGTCATCTTCCCTAGTTGACATTGTTTGCACATTGTGTTTTCAGGCTTCTTTAGTTTAAGCAAACCTCTGACTTTCTTCTTCTTGCTGATGCTAATCAGATTATTAAAGTTAGCATGAAACAATCTTTTATGCCATAACCACACATCATCAAGTCTACCAACAAGACAAGTTGCATCTTCTATATCTAGGTAAAACAAATTACTTCTTGTTTGTTCACCTTTTCCTATCAGATTTCCATCAGTATCATAGATATTGGCAAATTTGTTTCCAAATTCAACTTTGCAACCTACATTGCCTAATTGTGATACACTCAACAAATTATAGTTCAGTCCTTCAACATAGTATGCATTGTCACATGAAATTTTCTCTATGAGTTTAATTGAGCCTTTTCCTTTGATTTGACATGGAGCATCATTACCAAATCTAACACTATTTCCATTATATTGAGTAAAGGTAATAAACTTACTTTTATCTCCTGTCATGTGATGTGAGCAACCACTGTCTATGATCCATTTGTCATTCTTGTTCACACAAGTCACCAGTGTTGTTTCTTCATCTTCATCTAATTCATCCTTCATGGCTACATAGACTGCTTCATCATCATTCTCATCAGAATCTTCTTCAACAATGTAGCATCTTTTACCTTTGTCCTTGTAATCTCTGCTATCATCTTCTCTCTTGTTCTTGTACTTGCTTCCTTCTCTGTAGTTCTTCTTCTGTGTACACCTTGTAGCATTGCAATTAAAACAAATGATAGGTAGCTTACCTTTGAATTTACCTTTGCCTCTATATAATCTTCTAACTAGTAGTGCTTCTAATTGTTCCACATCTTCCTCATCTGTGCTACTATCACTGGATGCATGTTTTCCTTTTCTACTCTTTTTCCTTGATATCACCTCCTCAGTTTCTTTCAATGTTAGCTTGGTCTTGAAAGTAGATTCAAAGTTCTCAGGTCTATAGTTGTCAAAGTTGGACAATTCAAATGCAGTAAGTCTTCCTACCATTCTTTTAGAGGTTAGTGTGTTTCCTTGTACACACCTTAGCTCTTGGATGGCTAAAACTCTAATAGCATAGATAAGGAGCAGGGTTCTCAAGTATTTTCTATTGACAATCTCTTCTTCCAATTGACCACTTAGACTTCTTATTGCACTTACCAATTCTTTCATTCTAGAGCCATATTTAGCAGTATTTTCACCTTCCTCCATTTTCATGTCATTAAACTTTCCTCTGAGGCTTTCTCTCTTTGCTCTCTGAACATTCTGATCTCCTCAATAGATATCTGACAAGGATTTTCACATCTTGAATGTAGTGCCACATGCTTTGATGTCATCAAATTCAGCATAACTGAGTGTAGAGGCAATCTCTAACATTGCCTGATTGTGCTCCTTCCTTTTGTTCAAATCATCTGCAGTAAGAGGTCCAGCTGGGTTTACATGTTCTATTCCAATTGAGGTTTTTGCATAGTCGCCTATTGATCCAAGGTGCAATTTCATCAAACTCTGCCATGCAACAAAGTTGTATTTTTTGAGCTTGGGAACTTCTCTCTGGACATCTTGATCTTCCTGCTTCTAGTACCTTGAAACTAAGTCAGAAGTTGGCTCTGATACCAATTGTTAGAAATTCTTTAGAATAATTGAGAGTGGTGGAGGGTGAATCAGTTATTTAAGGTCCAACTATCCTATTCAAACTTTTCATCAAGTAAAGTGTGCCCATTTAACTATTTGTTCATCCAAGCTTTAATTTTCCTATTCAGTAGGTTACTGTAAATCAACATGCAAGCATAACACATAAAAAGATCAACACATAACATAGTGATTTACGTGGAAACCAAATTTGGGCAAAACCACCAGTAACATGCTACTCAATTGTCACTCTTCTAAAGTGATGCCCTGTGAAAGGTCTACCTTGTTAAAGGCTACAACACACTGTTAAATGTGACATGGTTAAAGGATTTAACCACCCTATTAGAAGTGGGCTTGGTTAGAGGACTTTAGAACATTCACTTGGAATGTCACCCTGTTAAAGGATTTACAGATGGTTGTTAGACCAACCTAAGTCCATAGGATTTTCTTCTACCCTGATTGATACAATTGCTAGAGAGTAAAAATAAAGGGTTTTGACTTGATTATAGAATACAACTCAACTTGTAGATCTCAGATCACTTCTCAACTCTTCTTCATTTTCCTAGCTTTCAATCTCTATAACTTTGACAGCTTGCCCTCCCTTCAAGCTTTGTCTCCTTGAGTCTCCATGCTCAATGTACCAGTGCAATCATCTCTCTCTAACCATTTGTTGAAGCAAAGTCTCAGTTCTTTGTTCTTCCTTCTCCTAGATGTCTTCTCCTTGACACCCTTCTAACCACTTCACAATTTTGCAATCCAGCAACTCTTGCTTCTTGGTCTGTGACTTCTTAAATATAAGTCTAGAATTCCTTTTCCTGCTTGATACTTCCCTCCTTTAATTTCAATTCGTATGGATTAGGTAGGATTCATTGAATCTAACCCATATTATGTTCCTTCTAGAAACATCATGAAGAATCCTCTTGAATTCACTCAAAAATGGTTTACATAAAATTTTGTGCCACCAGCTCATCATCCTTATCCTCCAACTGGTTCACAAAATTCAAGGTAACAACTTTTTTGGCTCAAATTCAGTGAATCTTTGTCATTTCCAATAATGTAGCAGCTCGGTACTATTGAAATTTTGATGTTTGGCACATACTTTGTTACTCGGCATCAACTACATTTTATTGATGCTCGGCACCTAAAGTTCACTTGGCACCTATTAAGATTTTTTGATGCTCACCACCTGAACTTCACTCAACACCTAAAGTTCACTCGACACCAATTAAGATTTTCTAATGCTCGACACCTAAACTTCACTCGGCACACACTAAATTTTACATTTGCTCAGCTCCAATTGAGAATTTTCTCGGCTTAAACTAGCTTGCTTGGCATCCACTAATGAAATTAGTTTAAGTTTTGTAGTCAACCTTATTACAACTTATTCCTCGAATGGTTCTAAGTGTGACCAACCTCTATATCTTCAAGTAAGTTACCAATACATCATTTAACCATTGTCTTAACTGATCCTTGCACTTCATTACAAAATAATAACTCAACCTTCCCTTAGGTGCTTTTGTTACATCTTGTTGATCAAATCCTCTTCATCAATCAACTAAGTGATAGTGTTTGGATCTTATAAGCAATTGTCATTCCTACAAATAGTAGGTTTGACATCAATGACAAAACAATGATTGAAATCAACAATTTCCCTCTTTGACAGTAAACCTTTTCAATCAGATTTCCAACATAACCTTCGCTCTGATACCACCTGATGTAGTGTAGGGAAAGAATAATCCCCAAAGGAGATGTCCTAGCCCCCAGCTATACAACCATGTATCAGAAACAAAACAACAATACATAATAATGCAAGATTTAATACCAAATTACAATTCATGATTCATAGATATATAACTAATTACATGCAAATGCCTAGCTATAAGGCCTTTCGAGTCAAGGCCAAATGCAAATAGCAAATTACAAAATCAGTTCTCCAAGATCCAACATGATCCAACTTACAACCCATCTCAACTAGTCCAGATACACAACTGGATAAGAACACCAAGAAGAATCCACACTTGTAGCCACAAGTCCACCAAGAGATCCTATAGTTCCTAAACCGCAGCTCTAGCTCTGCAAATTCACATCTATACTTCCTTCTATCCCTAACTCCTTCGTGACTAAAAGACTCATAAAATAACTTAAAATCACTAAATGAACATATATATCATCATCGAAACAATCATGAAATAACTAATACTAAAGTAACTCAACACATATATTAACTAAATATGAAATACAATTAATCAATTCTGGCAATCCTCCACCATTAATCATAAAACATGATCAAAAAACTAACCTAAAAGAATTAGATACTACAACAGAAAATTCAAGTAGGGGTAGGCATTACAACAAACATGTTTTATTCTATTATACCTAATTTGTATTGTCAAAGAGTTTTATGGTTAAAATAGGAAATACAAGCTAACAAAAAAAAGAAGTTTTGTATATTTTCCTTTGTATATTTATATGAAGTTTTGTATGAAATAAGTTTACAAACTTTGTGAAAAAAAGAGGTTAATGCAATCATTGGGAAATCTAAAAAGCAATTGATACAATTAGGCTAAAATCATAATTTAAAATTAAACTCTATATGTTAGAAAAGGATGGGTAAGGTTCGTAGTGCCTACCCCTAGTTCACATTTCTGTTGTCATTGCCAAACTCTTTTAGTATAGTTTTATGTTTGGATTATTAGTACCATTGTTTAGAGATTATCAGATATTGTTTCACATTTAGTTGATTTATGATGAGATTACTCGATACTTTATACTTCATGTATGCATGATGATTATTATAGTGTTTTCAATTATTGATGGTGATTAGTTAGATGGTTTATTATCCTATGTGTTCTCTTATGGATACTTACCCCACACTGCATGTGTATGGTGTGCGTGTTTGTTTTCTTTATGAATGACATTTCTGATGTGGTTAAGGAAGGGAGTCGTACTCACCTACAAGTCGAGATCTACACGATGCACCACTTCCTACCACTGCATGTTTAGCTTAGAATATTGTATTTGTACATGCATGAATTTTATGCAGGTTGCAAGTACTGGGTATCGACTTTCCTGAATTGCTAGGATGAGCGTACCCTATCGCATTATCTCAATGGTAAGTGAGGGGAGATAAATTCTTAAGTCCAAATCCTAAACCTTTAAGCCATTTGTCCTAATTGAAAATTAGGACAAGTATCTAAGTTGAGTACCCTTTGAATGCATCAAATGATGTTGATTCATGATTATAACCCTTTAGTTTGATTTTGTATGCGTTTTGCTATGATGGGTTTTTGTATTTTATTTTATGAGTCTTTGGTGAATTTTCTATTAATTAAGTCTAATTAAAAGATTAAATTAATGATTTAATTTAATAAAAAATTATTATGATATTTTAATATTTAATTATATTTAATTAATTGGGAAACTAATTAAATAAAAAGAATTACATTTGAAAAAAGTTATAAGAATAAATTTATAATGTGATAATATTTATTTAATTTAATAATAATATATTTGGAGTTCATTTTTAAATAAATGCTAAATATTATTATTATTTAAGTTAATAAATATTTTATTAATTAAGTTTCTAAAATAAATTAAAAAGTGAAAAGAAATTTATTTATTAAAAGTTGTTAGATCGCATGATGTATGCATGAGATGAAAATATATTAATTAATTAAAAGTTTTAAATTTGCATGATGCGTGCACGAGACTAGAATATAAGGAATTAATTAAAAAGATAAAACAAGTAAATTTAATAAAGATATTTTAATTTCATAAAGTGCGTGCATGAGATTAAAAGTTAATAAATTAATTAAAAGCGAAGTCAAGTGAAAATTAAATAAAGTGATTTAATTAACGTGCATGGAATAGATAGGGAAAGATTAAGAAAAGTTAATAGGAGTGGAATTCTGGTGAGCACGGAGTTCTCCCGGGTGAACGCACATTTAGTGCCCCAATTTAAGGAGAGGACTCTTTATCTCAATTGGGAGGTTCATTTTTGAGGGAGACAAATTTGGACGTGAATTTTGGGAAGCAAATTTGGAAGCGAATTTTGGAAGGGAAATTTTGGGAAAATTGTTAGAGAAAAGTTCTTGGATAGGAGAGAATTCCCTCACAAATCTTTTGAGTGTTGCGATTTTAGCTTCAGAACCAGGTAGGTTCTTGAGTTTTATGCACCTAGTTAAATTATGTTATTTAGATAATCCTATCTTCTTCGTGACTGTGAATTTGATTGTTTGTATTTCATTGCAACGAATCCTTCAATCTTGTAATTTTTGGAAAATCCTGTTGATTCCTTCTGTGTGCAAAGAGATCAAGAGAAAACCTAATTGGAAACCCTCATTCTAGATGATAGAAATTGTATTCAATTTGGGAAGAGGTTGAATTTAGAAATGAAAATCCTAGATGTTTTGGTGGTTTGGGGGGGTGTGGCGGGGAGGTCTTTTTTATACAAAAATGATTTTTTTTATATAAAAATAGATTATATTAAAAAAATATTTTTAAAAATATTTTTAAAAATATACTTTGGGAGGGGGGGTTTTACCCCACCCCATCCCCCTTACCTACCTGTCACCCACCGTGGAGCTACGTGCGACTGTTGTTGCAGACTGCGGTAACAGTGGTACGTAGTAACGCTGCAGCCAGGGTATGCTACGGCCAACCCTTTAAGGGAAGGTCGTTGGCCCTTCTATATATATGTTATATGTTTTTTTTTTTTTTTTTAAAAAATTAGTTTTTAATCAAATTTAAATTTATTTAATTTTAATTTTAATGATATTTATTAATAATTTTAAATTATTATTATTATAAATAATTTTATTAATTGAATTTTAATTATTAATAATAATTTAGTTATTATATATAATTAATTAAATTAAATTCATTTTAATTATATATATGTATAATTAAATTAAATTTATGATAATTAACGAATTTGTTAATAAATTTTGATAATTATTAATTTAGTAACAGGTTGAGATTCATTTATAACGATAATGATATTTTTTCCTATTAAATTGAAATCATATTTATGGAAAGATAATTAGTTATAATCTTAATGATTTGAGTAAACAAACAATTACCCTTAGATTATTTTAGGAAATTTAGGCATCAAATATGGGTAAATTTAATATTCTTTTCACATATTAAAATGGGTTAAATGGTGGAGAAAATTTGGAAATTTCAACTATATAAAATACACATTGAAAACAAAAATTGAAAACCTTATTGTTAACTCAACTTTGTATTTTTCCAAATCAAACCAAACTATAAGACTGCTCTATTTTTTTTGTACTGTTTATGTTTTGGGGTTGACCTAGTTTGACCAGTCGTAGGATGTTACCAGAGGCTTGGGGGTTATGTGTTTGTGATGTCATGCTAATATTTTGATCTTGATCTTTTTTAACCCAACCATGGTAATGTGATGGTATGCTCTATGTTGAGTTTGTTTATGTTGTTGGTTACTATTTTTAGTGCCTTCTGGGATAGCGTGATTTATGTTTATGAGATATTTGACTTAACCATTTTTGAGTCCTCGATCAGTTATACTTGGGTTACTTTCTAGTTGCCTTGATGGGACTGAAGTGTTTGCTTTGTTCTTGATGATGTCATGTTGTGGCATGTTTAACTTAACCATTTTGAGTTGTTGATTAGTATTATTGGGATACTTTCTGGTTGCTCGTTGAGAATTGATGGATATTGTGAATTATGTTGGGATGCTTTCTAGTTGCTCACAAAGAATTGATGTGATTATTATGATTATCTTTATGGTGCTTTCCAGTCGCTTGTATAGGGTTGAGGTGATTTTACTATGATTCTTTGATCTATGATTTCATGAGCCTAGGGTAGGTTATCTACTTGTAGTGTCAGGAAGTGGCTTGCAATGGGGGTCAGGGCCCTAAGTGGCTGTCAGGGTAACTCATTGTAAGTTGTTTAATAAGTGAAAACATTACACTAAATGGGGATTAAAATGAACCTAATAAGAGTCTGTGTATGTTCTTGCCCATGCCTCGAGTGCTAGTACAAAATAGGATGGGAGTAGAGAGAATGCTTAGTTGCGACCTTGTATTCCGTAGTATGCCTTGTCAATATGAGAGGATATTAGTGGCCACATAGGGATCACTAGGGACCCTGGGGTCCTAAGAGACTACTAGCGTAACTCCAATGTGATTCATCCAATGACACTTGCTCGCTTACATAGGAGGTTTCCTACGTGTCTTGTGTGTCTCTGGGAATTAGATGTCGATCTATCTTAGAACCTTTGAGTTAGATTGCTTTTAGGATTTCCTAAACTTAGAGAGTATTTGTATTATGTGATTTGATATCTTGTTTGGGACTTGAGACTATCTCCTTAGTGCGGTGGGGTGCGGTGGGAGTGGGCCATTTAGGTTCCACGCGGTCAGGTGGTAGTGCTTTTTACTCTTACCATTGAGATTCGTCCGTAGTCACCGTGGCTGGAGCTTCTTGGGATGCTTTTTTATCAAGTTTAAATGATATTATTTACTAATGCATTTCCTTATATTGATGATTAGCATGTGATAGGTGATGTTTTCTACGTTGTAGGATCATCTTATGCTTTATTCTAGCATGTTAGATTTCCTTTTGCTTATGTTGTAGCATGTTTTAGCAGTGACGTCCCTATTACAATAGTACCGATGATCTGATCAGTGGCTTGGGAGATTACGCACGGGGGATGGCTAGGGCCCATGATGGTCTTATGATGCTATTGATGGTTGGGAGGAACCACATACTTAGTTGTGTTTTATGATGGATAGTTGTATTTTATGATGGATGGATGTATCATGTATGGTGGATGGTTTCATTAATTTATTGTACTTTGTATCATGGATCCGAAGAGGATGATGTATTTATATTTTTACATATGTATATTCTTTTAGCCTTTCATACCCTGTGACATGTACAGTGGATGAATGAGCATTCTAAATTTCATTTGCCAAGAGGCATTTAGAATGAATGTATATTATGGACTTTGGACTTTTGATTATTCTTTCATATGGATGTGGTAGTTGTTAGACTTAGTATTAATTATATTTAAATGTGATTCAACGTCATGGGATCCTTAAGGAGTGTAACCTGTTATGTATGCTTTTAGTTGATTGTATGTTATTGCTTCTGCTACTATGTGTTTGTTGTGTATGATTGATCTTTCTTGCTTTAAAAAAAAAATGTTTGGCAAACTTAGTAAAACTTTAGGTTATTTCTTTTGGATCCCTTGGTGGGGCATTACAAGGTTGGTATAAGCAACATGAATCATAAACCATAGAGTATAATTTAACAATTTAGAGCATGAAGAGGAAAAACAAAATAAACTCTAATCATATTTGAAAATTATAGAGAATAAATGAGTGGAAATAGTTAAATTCTGTTGATAAAATAAGGTAAACTATTACATGTGTTAATGTACTTCAAATAACACGCATATTTGATATTTATTAACAAAATATTTTGTTATCTATTTAGAGATAATATGTAGGAAAACATGAATGAACAAATCATAATAAATTAACATATTAACACTTAATGAATGTGGAGAAAACTATTTGATGAAAAACTTCACCATCAATGAGAGACACAAGTATTTATCAATATTCAACATGAGATATGTATGTAATGTACTTTCTACTTACAACCTTGGTGTACTCAAGAGGTATCTAATTAACTCACTACGACACACCCTCACCTCGTGCTAATGTAAATATTGCTAAATGGGTAAAAATATAGTATTACAATACTGTGGGCACCAAAACCATGATCCAAAAAAACATGAAAAGTAATAAAAAAGCACAACAAACACCATATCCACATTTACTAGGTAAGGACCAATTTTCAAAGAAAGATGCATTGATTAAAAAAATCCTTGGTGTACTCAAGAGGTATATAATTAACTCACTACTACAATCCCTCACCTCATCCAAATACAAATAGTACTAGGCACATAAAAATGTAGTATTACAATGTCACATGTATGGAAACCATAATCCAAGAAAACATGAAAAGTATTCATTAAACAAGTCATATTTTTAGGGCATTCCACTTAATCCTTATATGAGCCCCCACCCCATATATTACCTTTAATTATACTTGTGTGGTCTTTGAGTACTTGTGTAAGCTTTTCACACTAACTAATGAGGACAAATTAGAGGACCCTTTTAGTCCACTTGTCATGTACATAAGACTTAGAAGGCTCTTTGAGTCCACTTGTCATGGACATACAATTATAATTAAATATCATAGTCCTAACAAATTTGAATCTTATCCAATATGAAAACTAAACCCTAGGGTCAAACCTTTGGTTGATTGTAAGAATATATCGAGTTCACAACAAATATAAAATAAAATTACTTTAAATGCTTTGCATAAATAATTTAAACTATGAATTAATTTAAACAATAAAATACAATTAATGTAGATTAAATCAAAGCTTGGAGAATAGATATGAATTGAATTTAAAATAAGAGGGCAAATGCACTTAGCTTTAACAAGTGGACAATATATGTTTATGTAATTATAAATACATTTTTGATGGTACATAAGTTCACACTATGAGTCTAGAAGATGCCCTATGGCACAATATAGCCTTATAAATTATTATGGTAAGGTCCAAGGCGCTAAGTTCAAGTCTAGTCTCGCAACCTTGATTTGATGTGCAATAATAATTCTTGCTACACAAGTGTATTCAACTTTGCCTTATGCATGTTTTGAGTTATCAAGGTCACATGTACAAACATCTTTCAAGAAATTTCTAGAACACAATAGTTAAGTTCTCTTAGGTCAATCAATTGGACACACTAGTTTTGTGGTTTTGAGTAAAATTTGTAGAGGGTGTGGACAAATTTGCAAATTACATATATGTTTTTTAATTCATTCATTCCATTAATAGATTGAAGTGTACTCTAGATATATCTTATTGCAATTTTTATGTTCTAGATGCAATAAACATAAATACAAATAAAAATGAACAAGAAGAAATTACTTAACTGTATAAAACAAACTAATTATACACAATATCTAAATTTATATTGAAAAAATAAAAACTGAACTCTAAATATTATGATGAATATTTTATCTAATTAAAAATAAAATAAAAATGCATTGTAATGCCACTTGTTGTATGTTCTAATTAATTGTTAATAGTCTATTCTAGTCTGTATTTAGTTGTTTTTATTTTTGTGTTAAAATTAGTAATAAAGTCAATATTTAACATTCATTAGATTTAGATGATTCTTACAAAAATAAAACACTTCACCATCCATCAACAAGAGCTCTGGTGAGCTGGAGTCCCTGCCTTGTGTGACAATTAGATCAAAGAGAAGAATGATTCTTGTGATAAGCAAGTTTGATCTATTGAGTAATGTGTGAGATGCTTAAGTGACTATTAGTGGTGCTTATACCTTTTCCAAAGCCCACTGAGACTTGACTGTTGCATTAGAGTCTTCCACACACAACAACTTCCACCTAGGCAAGAGAGTTCAGTTTTAATTGCATTTACACATATTCGTAAATGAATATCTTGTGTACATAAATGTAACATATTTGTATTTGTAATTGTAAATAATGAGGTTCCTTTTGTACTTGAACAATATTTTGTTTTGGGTACAGGTTGAAGTGTATTACTATTAAAAATATACAATCTACAAGGAATCCCTCAAATGAAATCATCTACCATTGATTAGCTCTTCTAAGCCACACTTTTTGTGATTGAGGAGTGTAGGAACAATTGACAAAAAATTATTAATTATTCATGAATTAACCTTTTATTTGACACTTAAATATTAGATTTGTGAGTAATTTCAAGGTCTAGAGTTAAATCTAATTTATTTTATTCATAGTTATATTACTAAATTTTACTTATTATCCAAAATATATGTACATTCTTTAATAATATTATTATTCTCAAATTTGAAAAATATTTTCTTGTGTAAAATTTCTATATATTTAGGCTCCTTATTTTATAAATGTTCATCATATTTTGATACATTGATTTTTTTATACATTATTTTACCAAGGTGATTATTCATTTAAATTCATCATATTTTAAAAAATATTAATTATACCAACTTTTAATCTCATTCTTTAAAAAGGAAAATGTAGAAAATAAATCTTTATTTTTTTAAAACAAATGTTATTAATACTAAACTACCTATTACTTCTTGTGTAAATTTATATCCCTATACAATCCTAATTCTAATGGTGTGGGAGGTTTTGCTTCTTTTGTCAAAGGAAATTTATGCTGAGGTAGGGCCTAGTATCATAGGTGGAGCCCAAAATGACATGCACTTCTACCTAAATTAAACTTAATTCCTAAATTAAATTTAATTGAGAGAATTATTAGTAATATTGTTTTAATTATTCTTGTTTGTGGTAAAACTCACACCATTCAACATATATTTATTTTATTTTTATGAGAGCATGACCAATTTTCCTTTTTTCTCATATCAGTTGGTTTTGTTTAATAATAACAGATCTTAGCCATCTTTTTGAACAAAATCTATGGTTGTAATAAGTGTGTGGGTGGAACTTAGATTCTATCAGATTTATTGCTATTAATTTCCTCTCCTTTTTAAGATAGATTTTTTTCAGGACCAGATAAATAATAAATGCATCAATGTCTCCACTATCTTTTCAAATGCTTTTTCTTAATTTTTTCATCCAAAAAAATCGCTAAAACCCTAGGAAATTCCTCCAAGACCAATAAAAAATTAGCAATTAGCAATTGATAATTATTTTTTAAATCTAACCTTTTAAATTTAGAGATGTTACATTTGATTAGCCATTAAAATTAAATAGATAGGGGTCAACCAAAAACATTAGTTCCATGCCTTATATTGACTATTCTAAACATGAAAGATGATAAATTATAATTGCATATCTAACATATTTTAGCATTGTAATTGTACCAAACAAAGTGAGCCATCTAACCTTCCAATAATCTAATTTCTTAATGCATTTGTCCATCATTGGGTTCCAATGACCACCCTTGAAAACACCCAAGAATAATGGATGTATATATAGTGAGATGGGAGGCACTTGTTGTAAAATCTAAGTATTGTTGTGATTCTTTGTTGAAAGTTATTGGATGTGGTAGAAGGATATTTTTTCTTCATTTATGATTTGAATCAAAACATCAAAGTATTTAGTGATGATATTGTTAATGTGTGCTTCATCTAATATTGTTTCCCTATATTGGAGTCTCATCAGTGAATGATTGGTGAATGAAAGAAGGGAGATCCTAAATGATTTTAATGCCTTTCTACTATCTAACAGTATTCAACCTTATGATTTTTCTACAAAGAGCATTAATCATAATCACATATAGAACAAGGGATAAATGGCCCACTTACATTAATCCTTTCATTAATAGGAAGAAATACATGTGACACTATTAGTAACTTCAACTTAGTTATGATCTTGGAAATAGTCTATATATTGTGTTGCAAAGGGAGATTGGTCTATAATTAGAAAAAGATGAGCAATAAACCTTTTTGACGATTAAGAGCAATATTGATCTTATTGATATCCTTGAGAATAATTGTTGTGGATCAAGAATCTTTTATGACTTGTCAAAAAATTAATCTAGTTAAGTCTTGATAGACTCAATAGAATAAGAATCTATCTAGTCCAGGTGCTTTGTGAGGGTGTAACTCAAATGTTGCCTTCTTTGCTTCTCTAGTCAAGACTAACTTTATCATGAAGGAATTTTCAACATCATAAATCACCCTAGGTATGCATTATATGAAACCATACAAAAGAAATTCTCTTTCCCCTTTATTACCCAACAAATTTTGGAAGTGGGCAAGTCCAATGACTTCTACTTTTGAAATGTTTGTTGACATGCTACCATTAACTCAAGTAGCATTTACAATCATGCTAATCCCTTGCCTAATCTTGGAAGAGTTATGAAAAAAATTAGTATCAAGGTCCCCTTCAATTAGTCATACTTTGCGAGATTTGGATTTCTAAATAGTAGTGTACCCTTGCTAGTGTTTCCTAATAATCAACCAATATTGTCTTCCCCTTGGTGTGCTCCACTTGAATCATACATGTTTTTATCACCACAACACTAAGGGCAAACATCTCCTCCTCAATTTGTCTTTTTCTTATCTTGGAAGATGTTCCCAAAGACTTCCTTGTTTTAAGATCTAAGATGCTCCTCAATCCTTTGCATCTTGTTTTGGAAAATGTACATTTTAGTGCCCTTATCCCATGGTAGCTCTTCCCACCATTGTTTTAGTTTTGTTAATGGGTTTAGGTGCCTTCACTACATTTTCTCAAACTTGGTTCGTCATGTTTCCTCCATAACTTTAGTCTCCACTCCAAACCAATCAAAGATGGGGATCAATCATAGTTGAGAAGAAGGTAAGATCAACCACTCTAACCACTCCTTTAGAAAAAGAAAACATCCAACCTTTCTATGATGTTAAGAGCTGGATTTTTCTATTATTCCAAGTGTAATTACCATTGGATGAAACACAATCAACCTAACCATTCTAAAAAATGTAAGGTACACAATCCGTTTGTACTTGAACTATACTATCAACACCTGCAATTTATCTTATATATCTAATATGACACTGAGATCCTCCCCTAAGGTATAATTTCCTTAAAGTCACAACTCGGTTCATTCCAAAACTTTTACTTATCGTCAGATTTGGTTGGACCATAAACATTAATCGTTTGTGTATTTGTGAGGGAGGTGATAAGGCTCTTAACTATATCTTTCTAAATAATAGTTGATAAAATATATGCTAGCTTTATTTTCTTTCCATAAAATCCCCAAACCACCTAGAAAAACACTTGCAATCTCCATAAAAAGGCTCTACCAACATTTGCAATGTTTGAGAAGTACCTTTGCTTGTTAGTCCCTGCCTATAAATAAGCAAGGAAATAATGCTTTCACTATACCCCCCTCTATTAATTTATGCAGTTCCCAAAATTTCAAATTCTAATGTTTGACAAAACTTTTATTTTTAAATTAATTTATGTTGAATTATTACATTTTTTGATTGGTCTCCTTCAATTTTCTTGGGGTTTATATTATTTTTCAAGTTCTAAAAATAAGAAAAAATATCAAAGAGAGCATTAATTACATTTAATGCATGTTATTCTCCAAGCTTGGCCAGATTGAATCATCACCATCCACGTACAATTTCCATTAGTATTTTATATTTTCGAGGGAGGTTATATGAGACAGGGCATCTATCATCTCGAGGAAGAAAGACTGAATCACACGCCCCATTATCTGAATCACACGCCCCATTCAGTAGCCATTAATTCAAGGATATATTTTATATCCTAATTTGCAAGGCCTATTGCAGAAGGGGTGAAAGTAAAAAGGTCATAAGCTTATATAGTTCCAAGTAAATGAGAAATAAAAAATAGTTGTATAGATGGTTTCCATAGACATAAGTCTTTCTTACTGTTCAAGAATTATCTTGTACCATTAGACTTTCCGTCGGGTGGGATTTTGTTTGAAAATCTTAATAGAGTATTTCACAAATATGATATAGCAGTTTGTCAATGATCATTTCAGTATTTAAAAAACTATATTAATAATACGAAGCTTATATCCTGCATTGGATTCTATTTATCACTAAAACATAGCTCTACGTGTAACAAGCTACAATAAATTTTAAAATTCATAATTATGTATATATTTTTATTTTTTTTAAAGAATAATGTGTGAGATTAAAGATATCATATGTCATATTTGGAATTGGCAAAGATTAGATTTAAAAAACTATTTTTCCAAATGATAAATTCTAATTTCTTATTGGTCTATGGTTAATTTCCTCAGGGTGCGGATGTATTCCATTTGGTTCACGCACAAGCATGTGAGAATAGCAATCTTAAAAACTATAATCCAACACCTATATTTAGTGCATGTTGTTTTAAATGTATATCCACAAAATGTATTTTTTGGTATGTTCTTTCTGCACTTTTTGACTTTTTTACGATAGATAAAAATGTTTTCACAACATTTTTAAAACAATTCTTAGGAAAATATAATTTATTAAAATGTAAAAATTTAAGTCAAAATATATATTTTTAAAAATAAAAATAATATTGTGAGAATAATTACAAAAACTTTTAGAATTTGACGCTATAAATTTATTATTTTATACAAGTATAATAATTTATGTTGTCAATTATCATTTTAATAGTACTTTAAATTTAAACATATTAAATTTATGATTTTTTAAATTTTAAAATTTTTAAGAAAATTTAAAACTATTACATGAGATAAATGATTGTTGAAAATTATAAAGTTTTAAAATGTGGTGTAGTCAACTACAACTTCAATAAAATGTCAAGACATTCATTTATTAATCTCTATAAAGGCTTGACATATTTTACAATTCATTTGTGACCTATTGACATATATTAAATATCACTTATAGACATTTGGGAAAAGAGGGGTAAAAATTTATTTAGACAAAAAGGAATACAACAAGGAGAGCTCACCAAGGAGCTCAATCCTGAGCAACAAGATCATCAAATTCTTGCACCATCTCAAAGGAAAGTTGCCTCCTATCCACAATATTCCAACCCAGATCATGACTAGAAGCCCATTTGGCTAAACAATCAGCAACTCTGTTCCATTCATGAGGAATATACATGAACCGAATGAATTGAAAAGAGGTAGAGAAGAGAATAATTTGATTAAGAACAGTGGCCAGTTGCTAACTAACATCCTCAAGCTCCTGCGAAGAAAGCAAGTTCACCACCACCTGGGAATCAGATTCACAGATAATCTTACTCCATCCTCGCAAGCAACACTGTTCCACAACATATATAATAGCTTGAGCTTCCATGAGATTGTTAGTGAAATCAGCCTTATGAACCGAGAAAAAGAATTTAACATCACTAGAACTACAACGAGCCACTCCCCCAATACCAGCAGGGCCTGGATTCCCCCGGAAAGAACCATCAATGTTAATTTTCAGAACTCCATAGGGAGGAGGGGTCCAATGCCCATCTCAATTTACATGACCCTTCCTTTGATGTTGAAGCTTCCTGGAGATAGAAGGAAACCTTTGAGCTGCAGGCAAATCCTGAAGATGAAAATTGAGGCGATTGCATAGAGCAAGATCAACCAGATCCATACCCCCATCTAGCTCACACTTCATAAGAATAGTTTCCTAAAGAGAATGTAAAATCTTCCACCAAACATGCAAAACACCAAGCCGAACATCTTGGAATATTTGACTATTCCTCTCCAAGCATATATGCCAAAGCAAGAATGATGGGCCAGCAATCCAAGCAGCATGGAGAGGAGAAGACTTGGAGGGAGCACTTCCCAAGCGGGCCCAAAACTCAGGCAAAGAGGAAGCATGCCTACAAGAGCAACCCCAAGCACTCCACCAAAGGTGCCATAGCTGAAGAGAATAGGAGCAATGGAAGAACATATGGGAGATAGACTCCTCCCCATTACCACACAAAACACAAAAAGAGGGGCCCTGAAATACACGTTTACAAAGATTATCCCATGTAAGACAGTAGTTGTGAGCCACTAGCCACATGAAAAAATTGCACTTGGACCAAGAGACTTTATTCCATACTTGCTTCCACCAAGGGACCTCAACATCCCCAAATAATTGTCTAGTTATCTCCTGATACCCAACAGAGACATGATATTTACCAGACAAGGTACCTCCCCAAGCCAAAACATCTGGACCGAGCAAAGAGGAACACTCTCTAGAGGCCAGAATCTGAGAAAGTTGCTAACGATCCACGTCTGTACCTCTAGGAGGCCAATCAGAAGAATGCTTCCATCTGTAGCCAACAACAGGTCCCAATTGATAAGGAGTCTTGTAATGAGCCACTTTATCCCATCTAGCGGCATGAAAAGAGTCACAAAGAGACTGAAGATGAGGGTACATGGATAAAATGGAAGGGAATCCATCCCAAGCATCAGACCAAAACAAAGCATGAGAACCTCCTTTACAAATCTAGAACAAACCCCTCTTGACTAACACCGCACCTGTCTTCAAAGCATGCCAGACCATTGAGCCATGACCTTCAAGAGGAAGTGTAGAAACAAAGCAAGGATCAGCACCATGAAAATATTTATGAGTGATAATACAAGCCCAAAGTTGATGTTGTCTAGAGCACCATCACCAATAAAGTTTAGCAGCCAAAGCTTGACTACTCAAGAGAGCAAATCGAAAACCAAGACCACCCTCCTTTTTAGGCCTACAAATAGTTGCCCAAATAATCAAGCTCCATTTAATACTACGCAAATTACCACTCCAAAGGAATTGTCGAGAGAGAGCATCAAACTCCTTGAGAAAGTAAATAGGAGCAGCTTGAACCATACATCTATAAGTAGGAAGAGCTTGGATAATAGCTTGAAGAAGAGTAACCTGGGCAGAAGTAGAAAGCCATCTATGAGTCCAATGATTAACCTTATCTTGAAGCTTGGTAATCAAATTTTTCCAGAAGAGACGTGGCTACCTAGAAACAGCAATAGGAATGCCAAGATAAGTCAAAGGAAGTGATCCAATCTGAAACCGCAAGATACCAACAATCCTATGCTGAATAGAATCAAGAGTGTTAAAAAAGTAAATGGAAGATTTGTGCTCATTAACTTTCTGGCCTGAATCTGCCAAATAAATGTCCAAATCATGTTGAAAGGCTTCAGCTTCCTTGATCCTAGCAAGACTCGCAAGAGCAGAATCATCAACAAATTGAAGATGGGAAAGAGAAGGTAAGCCATTACCCCACCGCCACCCTTGAATAGAATTCTGGGACACCTGATACTTAATGAATCTACCCAAGCCTTTATCCATGATGATGAAAAGATATGGGGAGAGGGAGTCACCCTCGTGGAGGCCTCTAGAGGCACCAAATAGCTGAGAAGGTTGCCCATTAATAAGAACAGAAAAAGAGGCAGAAGTAACACAACTCATAGTCCAACTAACCCAGTCAGAGCTAAATCCAAAAGAAAGAAGAATACTCCTTAGGAAACTCCATTTAACTCTATCATAGGCCTTAGCCATATCCAGCTTAACAAACATTGCTCTCTCCCTTGAAGTAGCCATAGAGTGAATAGCCTCAGAAGCAATAACCACCCCATCCAAAATTTGTCTTCCAACAACAAAACCACCTTGTTCTTCTGAGATAATAATGGGAAGCCATTTTTTAATTCTCTCAGCAATCAACTTAGTAATAACTTTGTAAACCACATTACATAAGGCAATTGGTTTTAAAAACTCCAATTGATTAGCACCCTCTCTCTTAGGAATAAGAGTCAAGAATGTAGAATTCAAAGCCCGAAGCATCTGCTTGTTAGAATAGGATTCCTTAACCACCTCCAAAAAATCATGATTAATGATGTCCCAAAATTCCTGAAAGAACTCAACTAGAAAGCCATCAGGACCAAGAGCCTTCCCCTTAGGCATGCCAAGGACCACCTCCTCCAACTCTTCCAAAGATATTGGACGCATGAGATAATCATTCATTTCCTGAGTGATAAGGGAAGGAATACAAGACAAAATAATATTTTCTTCATTATCAGCAGGAGGAGAGTCCTCAGAAAAGAGGGTAGAAAAGTACCGAGATCACTTATAGACATTAATATTACCTTGAAATAAAGATAATTTTTGGTAGAGTGTTTTATTAGAAATGGTTTTCAAATATGTAAAACTAAATTAAATAGGAAAAATAGCAACAATAGCTCAATAAAATAAAGGGTTAAACATGTTTTTATTTATTTTCTTTGAGGTGTTTGTCTTGTATTTGGCTAGAATGCTATTTAAACTCCTTGTAAAAACAAATCATCTTGAAATCTTTCACCATTGGGCTTCCACACAAAAATTCCAACATAATATCCGAAAAGACAAGAACTCCAGCTCACAAAGAGCTTTTGTTTGCTCATAATTTTATTTCTTGCACTAAAACAATTTTTTTTCTATTAAAATCCTCGCTAATAAAGTTGTAGACCGATTTCCTCATATGTCAGCTTGATTCAGTTTACTTATTTTCACTCTTAATCTGCACTAAAACAATTTTGATTAATTGTATATTCATATATCCACTCTAATGCTTCAGTGGGGATCTTTTTTCATAGACTAACTAATGCACCTAGGATCAAAGGATGTCAATTTCATCCTACTAGTATTGTTGATCACTATCTATAGCCCAATGTCTAAATCAGCAGTTTGCAATTTAGTTAAGGCCAAATTAGTGTCCATCAGTGGGAATCCAATATGTTACATCAAAATATCTTTTCCTATGTTGATTGGATTAGGTGTATCCCCTGACATCATTTCCATGATCTCCCCATCCCCAAATTTATTATCTGACATCTACTGCAAATGAGATGAATCATCTGGAACTGGAATTGCATTCACATATTGGGGAGGATCGATGCCTCAACTGCATTCACATCTTGTTGAGGAGCAACACAAATTATTTTTCTACTTCCCTCATCCACCCTTCTTCTGAATTTACTTGCTCTTAGGGTTGCGTAGGCTCTGAATTTCACTCAATCTTATTAGTATTTGAGGTTCCTTCCACTATGTGTTTTTCTTTCTGTTCTTCTTGGCCCTTCATGCTCTATTTTGGGCACTGGAACTGGACCATTTGTTTTCGAAATGATTTCTACTGCTAAATCTCAGACAAAAGAACCTCAGCCCATCTCTCTACACAAGTTGTTCCCAAATACCCCTTGTAGATAGAAGGCAAATGGATTTAGCGATAGGGTTCATAGACATAAGATGATTCTGACCTAGAAGGCCGAATCATCATTCACCCATCATTAACCCTAATTTTGAACCTATCTGAATGATGCATTCTCCATTCCAATGCTCGAATGACAGATTATATAGATGTATCCAACAAGCATTGTCTTAGGGGATTTCAATCGCAGGTTGAAATAAAAATCCCATTTATGTAAGCAAATAAGATTGCCTTTGAACTTCCATGGGTAACTTCACAACTCCATCCTTTTCTTATTCATATCCAAATTTTGCAATAAATAAGTGTTCAGGGTATGGAACTTTTATTAATCGCATGCATATTTCCAATTTTGTCTGACAAATGATCGAATCACCTCTCCACTAGGGTTACCACCAATTATTCTACACAACGATTGTAGCCTAAGTAAGAGCTTTGGCTTCTTCCTCTGCACTGGAGGACACATCTACCTTGCATCTATCCATGGAGGCAATATTGTAATCTGGTTGCTCCATTCTTACATCTGCATTCTGCTTATGATCACTGAAATTTGCTACCTTCCTGACATTCTTATCCATTTGCTCCTGACCCCTGAGGTGAAGTATCATTTGATCCTTCCTTATGCCTTGGCAAAAACCCTAATTTCATTCCATTTCTGAACAAGTCAGGTTTTTTTTTTATATTCGACATTTTGTAGCTAATATTTTCCTTTTATTATGAAGAAGAATACTTAACTGGATTTGTAAACCCTCGCTCAAAGATCCATTCTGAGCATGCCTTGTATAGTTTGCATTCCATCAGAGCACTATCTTTTAGGCATTCAATCAAATACTTGGCATGCATACTGATTCAAAACTAGCATTTAGCCATATGATCATGTTTGTATCGAAAACTTAAGGATTAAATTGTGTTTAATTTAATATCAATTTTCCAAATCATATTATATGGATCCATCATCATGTATCTTTTTCCTCACACAGTAATCTTCAAATCTGAATGCAAACTTTTTTATATTATATTTATTAAATTACAATTATATATAATTTAAATTGAAATTATTTAATTTTATAACTAATTTAATCGTATCCAATAAAAAGTTATTAATAGATTGAATTTAAAATTATAATGATCTGCAAAACTAAAAAAAATAACATGGCACTTGTTTTTGGAAGGGGTGGGGAGGAGGGGAAGTTCTCAAACTGCACTGTCTATGTAGGGACCAAAATGTACTTTTATAAATTAATTAAAATTTTATAAATGAATATTAATTTATTAGAAACACAAACAAATTAGTTATGCAGGTGTGTTTTGGCCCCTCCATAGCCAAAACCTTGTCAAACCGTAGCATTCCATTTCCCAAAACTAGGCAACCTCTTCTTATTTCTTAAACTTACCTTCTCATTTTAAACTTAACCAAGAATGTAGTAATTGAAGTGTCCTACGACACTGGCTAAATGGCCAGTGCCGTCAGTTCTGTCACTACAACTTCCGTCTCCTTGTAATTGTCAATAAAAAGTCATTACTCACACAATCATCTGCTAAACTACAATCTCACTGCTATCAAAGCAAATGGATAAATCTAAATTCTCATTGAAACATCATTCACGATCACTCACCATTTCTTGGAGTTCCTCAAGCATTGGATCCCACTCAGCTGCATCAAACACGTCATCAGGAGTTTCCTGATCCCACTTAGCTGCAGCAAACAGGTCATCAAGAGTTTTCTGAATATCATAGTTATTCTTTCTAAGGAATTCCGCATTCAATCCCTTGTTTTTGAAACCCATGTGTTGTAGCTCATGAAGAAGATTCTGTTCTATTCCAGAAACATCCTTTGCGCTCCCACCAGGAGAGAGTGAAACTTCAGACCGTACAAAAGGACCACCACCAGGCATAGCAACATATCCGGCAGATGCATCACATACAGAAACTGATTTACCATTCAATGAAGAACTCACTCCCAAAGCAGAGGACATGGCTTCAGTATTCTTTCCACTAGATATTTAAATATAATCTTAAAATCAATTCAGATTTAATATTGAATAGAAAATGTTAATTAGAGAAACAAAGAGAATATTAAGAAAAATATTAGAGTCAACTCTTTAATTTTTTATCGAGCATCAATTATGATTATTGTTTTTAAAAAAAAAACAAATTTAAATTACATTAGAATAATTTTTATTTGTAGATTTGTAATTGTTTTAAAAATATCAAGACAAATTTATTAAGTAAATCTATTCAATCGAATAAATATATCTATTTGAAATAAAGTCAACTTAGAAAAATATATAATGTATTGAAGAGAAATTTTTTTTATATCAAACTCTTTGATTAATTTATACATATATTATAATTTATCTTTATATTTTATATAAGTTTAAATATAAAATATTTTTATATATAAGATATTAAATATAGATATTTAAAAATAATTTAAATATATTATGAATATATTTATATTATTATTTAACAAAAATGATTAAGAATATATATATATTATTTATAGATTTTCAATTTGTAGCTTTTAATTTAATGTTCTAGATTATATAAATAATAAAACTAATTTATAAACTAAATAAATACTTTAAAACAAAAAAATTACATTCCAAAGTTTATGTCTTTAAATAGACAATCATATTTTTTAACATTAAAAATCGCAATTTTGTAAATGAAAAAATGAAAAGATAATACAATTATTTTAAAAACTAAAATCATTCATAAAAGTCCGTTGCATAGATAGACCGATTCTCATAGTTTCTGACATGTAGTTTTTGACATGTTCAACAAGTAGAGAAAGGACGTTCATATAGATCTATGGACAAGTTTGTGGCACTAGCTATAGCGGTGCAAATATTCTGTCGTTTACCCAGTGCCAGATTCTACGAGATTGTTTTGGATTGGAATCTGATATCGTGACCGTTTTTCATATGAATATGATGGGGATCTGTGCCTCCTATGGTAATGGCGGTGTCATTTTTGAGGAGGAGAATGAGAAGATCTATGCTTGCTCTAGTAATCTCTTCGAGGCCTTGAAGCATACTCATGGCGATGCTTGTTGTGTCTTTCTCGGCCTCTGCTACAGCTCAAATGGATTTCTTTGGATAATTGTGATAGTCGCACTCGATCTTGTGACCTCTTAGTTGAAGATGATTGGTATCTATGCCTGCGATGGTAATGGCGGCACCATTTCAACCAATTAGAAGCAGAAAGGGAATGAGAATGGTAATGTTACTGAAGAGGAGGAGAAGGGGAAGGAGAAGGAGAATGGTAATATTGTGGAGATGAAGGAGATTAGCCTTGTTTTCTTTGGTAAAAAGAAATGGAAGTCATGTTGCTCTTGGTTATCACCTCTTGGAAGTTTAACAATGTGTTGGGGCATAATTGCAAGTATGAATCCATCACCTATTTTTAGGTCTTTTTCTAAAAGCCTTGCTTCTCGGCTGCCTCAACCTTTGTAGCGATTATTCTTCCTCTTTGACTTACTTGCATCCTCATTGTCCTTCCATGAGGTGTCATTTTACAAAGTGGCATCCTCACTCTGACCCATATCTTCTCACAAAATACATAAATAAAACTATGCATCATAACAACATGAAGAATGACATGCTCTATTTGCTTCAAAAAATAAGTTTAAAAAGTCTAGAGTAGTGAATAACTGTAAAGCAGATCATCTAGTGCAATACTCTACAAGAAATGTAGAAAACTCAACTCAGTCTCACTCAGCTGAAAGTACCTTGATATTCTTTGAATTGGGAGCATTGTTAGATATGAAATTATGGCTCTACACCTTGTTTAACTCTCTATTCAAACCTACAGTGAACTGTAGCTAGATATCAATAAAACAAACAAACAAGACTTACCAAAGCATTAATTTTTTTGAAAATGCATCTCATATTACCTTGAGGAATAGGACAGCTAATGTCTATATTACAACAAAATTACATAGGAGGTCTCTTCCTGGATAAAAAGAAGACCGATGATACACAAGCATATGCACTGAGTTATGGTGCCAAAAAGGTGACAAGTTTGTTTTTTCTTCATATTTTCAACAGTGCATATGCGCTTATATAAAAATAATTTTTTTATATATGATGGGTTGCACACCTACAACCTATCATTTTCATTAGAGGTTTTTACTATTCCTGAAGAGCAGTGAGCACGTGGATTGAAAAATCTAACATTTTCACCATCCCTTGCCAATATGCCTCCTCACCGAAAAAATATGAGATCACAAGCACACCCATGCCGACATCATATGTGATCTAAACTTAACTTTGCATTGTTTGATATGTTTTTCATATTGTTTTGTGGGTTTTTACAATTTTTATTTAGATTTGTTTATTTATTAGGATTTCAATTGATTTTTTATCAAGAAATGTCCACAATCAACCGGCAAATCCACAAAACCCTCAAGAACCTCAAAACCAAAACCCTCCTCAAGAAGAACAAAAAATTCCACAACCCAAACCAATTGCAAGACCTTCGCCAGGCACACAAGAAAATATAATAAATGAAATAGAGAGAGGCAAAATTGAATTAGAAGGACTCATTGCTCGGTTGAAAGAATCTGGACAAACCAATCCAATGAGGGCTCAATTGGCATCATCCCTCAAATCCATTAAGACCCAAATAGCCTCAGTTAGTGACCAGTTAGATATTTGGCAAGTTAAGAGAAATGAACAAAAAAGATTTATGCAAATAAATTGTCATATGAAGATGTTAAAAAAAAAGAAATACCAAAAGGTAGAATATGTGCATTATTTAGAAAACTTGGTGAGCAAAATATTGTTAGAGAGGATACTAAATGGTTGCATACACGATGCTATTAGAAATAATTTTTGGGATAGATGGTGGATGTTTTTTGATGTCTCTCCTTGCAACAATCACGAGGTCCCCATGTATTTTTTGAAGAAATTATATTGTGAGTTTGTCCTTGGGGAGATCCCCAATTATTTTGATATATTAGAATCCCATGGTAGAGGTGGGGGGTCATCATTTGAGAGGCTAAGAGCACGTTGTGACCCTAATGTAGTTAGGGCACCTGTGGTCAAGCCATAATGCGAGCATGTGACTATTCCTTCAGTTGTGAAGGAACATGTAGAGGCCAGCGCTCTAGGGACCATTAATGCTTTGATGCAGACCCTAATCCATTCCATGAGCCCATTAGTTGATGGGGAGCCTTCTATGTGTCGTGGTCACATGTGCACTTCATGCGGATCTCTATGCACATTTGGCATTCATGCTAGAGATGATGCGGATGATAGGCGCATCATTGATCAGTTCCTAAATGACAAATTTGGCATTGACACATAGGTAAATTACAATTATAATTTACTAATTTGACCACATTTCATATGTATAGTGAATGATTAATTAATTAGCATCTATTGACATTGTTCAAAATTTAGGGTCAGAGTGTTGCCAGGCCTAGCAGTGATCCTCTAGGCCCATTTTTTGTCCCCTCCACGAGTCCAGAGGTATGTATCAATTTAATAATTTTAATTAATACATATATTTATTAAGTAATCATATTAAGGATTGACAAAAAAATTATACATGTGCATCAGTTCTCCACAGGACCCTCAACCTTTACTACGGACTTGGAGCATAGACATCGTACGAGCTTCATACAGGTATAGTTGTTTCATTTTAATTTAATTCATTTGATTATATTTATTTCATGTTTCATGTTACATGTAACGTGTATTGTATGACATGTAGCTCATGACGTCAGACAAACCTCCTCATCTCTGACAGTCTTTTGATTGTGGAGTGGCTACAGCTATGGCTAGCTCACAACCATTGACTGAGGTATGACATAATTTTCTTCGTTTTAGTTGTTTATAATAGTTAGTCTCGAAATTTCTAATGTTATTTATAAGTGATTATATTTATTGAATTGTTGTAGGGTCTCATCATGCCTGATTGTCCATGAGCTTTCAAGGTGGACTTACAAAGTGATTGTTTGATGGCGATAATAAAATAACTGATTTTGTGTGTACATATATTTGATTTCAACGTATAATAAATATTGATTCATATCTACTTTGTTTGTATCAGCTCGAGTTGGAGAAGAGCCTCAACAAGAGGATGAATGGGCGTGTCAGGAGGACCCCGTCATCTCCACCATCTGCTTCCATACAACGAAAAAAGACGTCAAGAGATTTGTTTCCTTCCCCTCGTGGGAAGGAAAAGATATAGTTGATCTAGATATGTATATATATATAGGCATCAATGGACATATTCGATACACATTTAATGTATATGACATTTTATATTTGATGTATGATATTTATTTGATGTATGACATTATTCGACTTATGACATTATTGGTTATCATAATATATTATGTGTTTGTTAATGTACATGGCATTATTGGTTATCATTTTATATTATATGTTTGTTCATGTATGACATTAAATTAGATATGTTCGTGTATGACATTAAATTGGATATGTGCATGTATGACATTAAATTAGATATGTTTATGTATGACATTAAATTCAATACCTAATATGTTCGAAACTTTGATAGAATATTGATTAACAATAAAATTTATCACTGTTTAAGCATAAGTTAATCATTTGCAATATGTCATCGTCATATGATTTATGATCTTGTTCATGTGTAAAGTTTTCCTTCTCTATCATTTGTTTATCAAGTTTAATGCAATACCTAATTAGTTTGAATTTTTGATACAATATTGATTAGCAATAAACTTTATCAGTCAAGATCGATTAGGACCTCCTAGCAATAAACTTTATCAGGCAATATTCGTGGACCTCCTAGCAATTGGTCACCTAAATGAGAACCTTGAGATTTATTAGGAACTCCATGAAAGAAATCAATAGCTTGAGAAGCTCTCCATTTGCTAAGCTTCAATACATAACCACCATTCTTTATCATCGATTAAAAAATGTCAGAGATAGTAGAGAAAAGATGGATTATTTGCAAAAAAAATCATTTTAAAAATCATAAATGTAACATAATCATAATAGTTTTATGTGTTTTCATAAATTAATGATTGTAACATAATCACCAGTTGATTGGAATGTGTTGTTATTATTCTATAGTAACTAGATTAAGGTAAAAATAGAAGTTTAATAAATAGTTGTGATGTATAGGAAAGAGAGATATCTCACATGAGAGGGGGACGAATCTAAGATGACACATAAGATACTTGTAAGAGGGAGCTATACTTGTTAACGAATTTACAATGCATGTTATGGAAAATCATAGAGCATCTTTAAAAATAAATTAAAGAGTATGACAAGTGGAAGGAACATGTTGTTTTGTAGACTCGTATTCAAATTTGGGTGTTGATTTTCTAATGAAGGATTCAAGCACTGCAATTTGGTAGTTTTGGCTCATGTTATCCTTGTATCTCACTCTATCCTTGTATCTCACTCTCTCTTATTCCACCGCCTCTTTATATTTCCATTTTTTCCATATCTATGTAGACACTTCTCTAACATGTATCATGCTTACTAACCTTGTAATGAGCATGTAATCTGAAGAATTGGTGGCCACCAAGCAAGAAGGTTGTGAAAACAAGGCTAAAGTTCAGGGGACATACCTATAGTAGGAGATTTGTCTTAATAAGGATAGTGTTTGATTTTGGGAACATGCTTTTGATGAAAAAAAATTGATGTTTGCATCTTTAATTGGTCAAAAAAGTGTTGGCACGTGTGGGATTGACCAAGCCCTATGAACACGGGTTCTAAAAGGGTGAATTGGGGCTTCTGGGGTTAGGGAACTCTTAGATTGAAACTGAGTGTGGAATCTCCTAATTAAAGACATTTTAAGAGACTGTGCAAATTTTGGAAACTAGATCTTAAGTCTTCCTATCAATTGCTTTGTAATTGCATCATTCTTACATTGTTGGAAACAGGGGTAGCGTGAAGGATCTCTGATATTTTCCAAACGAAGGGTATCTAAGTTTTATATATGTTTTGTGAAAGGATAAAGGGTATCCAAAACATCCATTTCTTTAAGGAGTCTTTTGGGAAAAACAAAAGTTATTGATCAATTTGTCTTGCTGCTATTGGAAAAACTTGCATTGACAACATTTGGGTACATTGAGCATTTTGGCTTAGAAGGTATTCAAACTGAAAGGTATTGATTGGAAAATTTTAGATATGCAAAAACAAACCTATTTAATATGTTACTGATATTTATAATATTGAAATAAATTTATTGCTTGTCAATAACTATTTTAGCAATTACCTAGTTTGATCTCATCAATCGTAACGTACTCAATTATTCATATTAAGAGGTACTATCATAAACATAGCATAATCAAACTATAGGATTGAAACTCCTACAACATTCTACAATGCATACTTTATTCAATCAATATCTAGTAACATGCTAAAAACACTAAGTAAAATATTGAATGTTAATGACAACCAAAAAATGGATTCACATATTATCAAATCTATGCCAATATCCATCAATAAATCAAGTAACAGTGTTGCATAATTTATGCCTACAATCTCCCCCTTTCACATTAATGGAAACACTCATCTTAAAACATACATTAATGGAAACAATTACATATCATAACACTACAACATGACAATACTCACATATCCTCTTGACTTATTCATAGATGAGTACACTCATATTCTTCAATACTTGCCAATATTTATCATCTTCAAATTATGATGAAACACAATAATGTTTCCACTTTTTTCTATTATATATTCCCCCTTATGAAAATACTCATAGAACTAGATTGCAACACTTCTCTACTTCATGTCTCTACTTGACTCATATCTTAACTATAACACTTCTCTCCCTGAGTAGCATTCACCAATAGTTCATTTCTCCCCATTTAACTCATATCTCCTATTTTTACATCACTACCTTTGATATAGGTCCATTCAATATTTTATCTTCATCTCCATATAAATAATCTCCCTATAACCAATCTCCCCCACTTTGACAAAAAATCCAAAAGTAACAAATCATTCATAATATATGCCCCTTTACTTTTTATTATTCTTGATTATAACTTTCTTTCTCTTTATTTATCTTTGCATTACAACATCACACTAAGAATTCTCCCATAGTCATGCTAAGAATTCTCTCTAAGTCATGCTAAGACTTCTCCCTCAATGGATTATACCACTACATCAATTCATACATATGAAATTCTTCGTAAGTACATATGAAGTGATACAATCAAGATATTCCTTTAGTTAACTTTAGATAGGAGAATGGCCCCAAATCTACCTTTGATATCAACATACCAGATCTTAAGTCTTCCTATTAGTTGATTTGTAATTGCATCATTCTTACATTGTTGGAAACAGGGGCAGCGTGAAGGATCTCTAATATTTTCCAAAGGAAGGGTATCTAAGTTTTATATATGTTTTGTGCAAGGATAAAGGGTATCCAAAAGATCAATTTCTTCAAAGATTCTTTTGGGAAAAACAAAAATTTATTGATCAATTTGTCTTGCTACTGTCATAAAATTGGAAAAACTTGCATTGACAACATTTTGGTACATTGAGCATTTTGGCTTAGAATGTATTGAAACTGAAAGGTATTTATTGGAACAAGTTAGATATGCCAAAATAAACTTATTGATGCTTTGAAACCTCTTAGAGTTGACTATTTGTAGATTTTGCCTATCAAGACCTAGAAGGGTCTCTTGGAACACTTCTACACTTTTGCTTATTTTGGGTTGTCTGAAGGGCTCATCATACTTTCATTTGCATCAGAAGGGGATAGGACAAGGTTGGGGATAGGGTTTACTCAGCCACCCAAAGCTAACAGAGTAGAAAATTTGATCCCACGATGAAAGGTGAGAGAGATTTGGCAGTTGGCAACTTTGTACTGGTCAACACTACAAGTTTCAGCATCACCCGAGATGGCATTGTAAAATAAAAATGGAGTGTGATCTCCAAAAAGAGAGAGAGGTTATTGTAGGTCTCTGCAACATGGTCCTGTAAGAATTAGAATTGCATCCATACCTTGCACAAGCTCCGAGATATGCCCTATCAAAGATCACAACCCTATGGCATTTAGTGACCCTTAGGGACATTCTGGTTTGGCGTGCCTAAGAACGTTCAAGCATTGAAGGTGATAGGACAAGGTTGGGGATAGGGTTTACCCAGCCACCCGGAGCTAATGGAGCAGATAGTTCGATCCCACGATGAAAGGTGAGAGAGATTTGGTAGTTGGCAACTTTGTACTAGCCAACACTGCAAGTTTCAACATCACCCAAGATGGCATTGTACAAAAAAATGGAGTGTGATCTCCAAAAAGTGAGAGAGGTCATTCTTGATATTTGCAACACAGTCCTATAGGAACTAGAATCACATCCATACCTCGCACGAGCTCCGAGATATGCCCCGTCAAAGATTGCAACCCTATGGCATTTAGTGACCCTTAGGGACATTCCGGTTTGGTGTGCCCAAGAATGTTTGAGCTTCGAAGGGGACAGGACAAGGTTGGGGATAAGGTTTACCTGGCCACTCGGAGCTAATGGAGTAGACAGTTTGATCCCACGATGAAAGGTGAGAGAGATTTGGTAGTTGGCAACTTTGTACTAGCCAACACTGCAAGTTTCAACATCACCCGAGATGGCGTTGTAAAATGAAAATGGAGCATAATCTCAAAAAATTGAGAGATTTTATTGTAGGTCTCTGCAACACGGTCCTATAAAAACTAGAATCACATTCATACCTCACATGAGCTCTGAGATATGCCCCATCAAAGATCACAGCCCTATGGCATTTAGTGATGCTTAGGGATGTTCTGGTTCGGTGTTCTCAAGAACATTCGAGCGCTGAAAGGGACAGGACAAGGTTAGTGATAGTGTTTACCTAGCCACCTGGAGCTAACAGAGTAGATAATTTGATCCCACGATGAAAGGTGAGAGAGATTTGGCAGTTGGCAACTTTGTACTAGCCAACACTACAAGTTTCAGCATCACCCAAGATGGCATTGTAAAAAAAAATAGAGTGTGATCTCCAAAAAAAGAGAGAGGTTATTATAGGTCTCCACAACATGGTCTTGTAGGAATTGGAATCGCATCCATACCTCGTACAAGCTCCGAGATATGCCCTGTCAAATATTGCAACCCTATGGCATTTAGTGACCCTTAGGGACATTCCGATTTGGTGTGCCTGAGAACGTTCGAGATCTGAAGGGGATAGGGTTTACCTAGCCACTCAGAGCTAACAAAGCAGACAATTTGATCCCACAACGAAAGGTGAGAGAGATTTGGCAGTTGGCAACTTTGTACTGGCCAACACTGCAAGTTTCAACATCACCCGAGATGGCATCGTAAAATGAAAATGGAGTGTGATCTCTAAAAAGTGAGAGAGGTTATTATAGGTCTCTACAACATGGTCCTGTAGGAACTATAATTGCATCCATACCTCGCACAAGCTTCGAGATATGCCCTGTCAAAGATCACAGCCCTATGGCATTTAGTGACCCTTAGGGACATTCTGGTTTGGCGTGCCCAAGAATGTTCGAGCATTGAAGGGGACAGGACAAGGTCGGGGATAGTGTTTACGCAGCCACACAGAGCTAATGGAGTAGACAGTTCAATCCCATGACCCTTTTTCCTCTAAGTTGCAAATTTGAGCAACTTTTACTACTTTCAACAATGCAACTTTGCACAAAAAGTGCAATTTTTATTTTTTTCACTTGATTCCAATTCTATGACTTAGAAAAGGTTCGGCAACAATAAAACCTCAAAAGAATATAGGATATAGATAGTTTTATGGTTATTTCCCAAAAGTTGCTAAATTGTTGCAAAAGTTGCTAATGCAACTTTGCAATTTTTGCACTTTTTGGAATTTCAACTAACCACCAATCTAAATGAATCTTAATCATTCCAAATGATTATTATAGGACTCAAAATCACTAAACCAACCTAAAAAAGTGCAAAATATTGCAAAATACAAAAAGTTGCTAAAGAGCAATTTTTGCAAATAATAGTTGTCAAACTAAAAATGAGATTGTATGGTGTTCCAACCATCCAAATGGAAGTTATAACTATTTGAAGGCATGTACTTAAGATCCCCACACATGGGAAAGGTCATTGTATGGATAGTAGACAACAGTGGTGAATTAAAAACTCATAATTTATGTCTTTTTTACTATTTTTTTGATTATGTACAGCCTGTACGGATTGGTGGTGGTAGAAATCTTATATGGTTGGATAGAGGGTTGAGTTAGGATTCCATTTAAATTGGTTTGAGGTCTTTATCTTGTATAGGGAAAAAGTTATATCAGTTTTAGTGTAGGTAGGTTATATTTACTCCAAATTTGAGAGTTTCAGCAAGATGGAATCCTAACTTGCAAACCCATTGTGGTAGACAAGTTTGGATGGTCTAAATTGATTGATAATGTAATATTTTTGAAGTTTGACCAATGAATGCATAGTTTTCCCTAAAATTTGAGTGCATAAAAAGGGGTATGTGATTGCTCCCAAGGTTGATTTAGTGTTTTCTCCAAACAAGAGTTGAATTTTATGTTGGAAGTCATCTAATATAACCAAAGTGAAGGTGTTTGAACCATTTTGGGGTTCTAGAGATGTTGCAAAGTAAGAGTTCTAGAAATCCCTAGGGTAAAGGGGCTAGAAAGGAGGGTTCTGTAAAAACCATTGTAAAGTTGATCATGAGACCAAAAAAAATAGAAGAATCCTTGCATTTGAGTCATGTCTTAAGACTGTTTTGGGTCATGGGAGTTCCAAAAGTCAAGGGATTGTGAATTGCTTTGTAAATGGCCTCAAACTAGGCCTAGTTGGCAGACTGAAATAGCCACTTTTGAGTGATATTTTACAAAACAAGTGTAGTTGGTTTTGGAGTATATTTTAGAGTGAGGAAAAGAGTATTTTAAACACCCAATAGTTTAGGAAGTTCTATGGAAAAGTTTGGAGAAAACAACAAATTAGTGACTGGCAAGGGCTAGTTGGAACAAGCCTAGAAGAGGTAAAATTGAGAAAGTGTAATAGATGAGTTGCTAAGAGTGTGCAAGGAGTTGGAACATATTAGATGGGATGTTTTGAGATGATCCAAGGTGTTGGGGCCATGGTATGAAGCCAAGGACAAGTTTTGGTATGTTGGAGGCACCAGGGTACACTAGGTGCATGGTGAACAATGTGAGTGTTTAGAAGACAAACTAAAGATTTTGGTTATAACCTCTTAGACATGGTTGTAGGAAGATGTTACCAAGTCAGAGACCTCCTCTTGAACCCTAGTAGAGTCTAATTCCTTGGGTAGATTCCAAGAATACAAGAGAATCCCAGAGTTGAGTTGTGGTTCCTAAGGGAATATAGGAGGGCATTGCATCAAACACACACACTTGTTGTATAGTCACAGATATTGTGATCATTCATGAACTTGAACAACTAACACCATGTTAGAAATAGTGTTGTGAAAAAGGACTACAAAATAGAGGGAAATGGCCATCAAATATGCATGATTTAAATAGCTACATTAAATAGCCCTTTACTTCATAAATCACTTCAACTCAATCATTACATTGTATAGACAACCTCATCATTTGTCACTTGAAAAAACTTATCATGTAAAAAATGAGGGAAAAATCCACAAAATTAAATCTTAAAATGTTACAATAGTAAAAACCTCATGGAACACACATGAGATGAATATACATAATCAAGTATTAACCATTTCCAACATTCCAACTTTATGATAATAATGAGTCAAAGTCTAACAAATTGGAATGCAATGATTGCAAGTATTCTTGGGTATCTATTACAAGAAACCATGGTTTGGAAGAAAATTAAGAGTAAATTAGTCTTGTAGCCAGGAAAATGAGCTTAATAAACACTTTTGAGATGGTCATCTCATGATGATCATGGATAAATCATTTAAAGCATACGTTGAACCTACCCAATATATACCTGCATCACTTAAATCACATTAAATGCTAGAAGAAAATCAATAAATACAGTAAAATTTGTTAATATAAGAACCATTTTATGGAAGACTAAATTGATTGTCTGTATACTTTTAATTCTTGTCAAATCCATCAATATACATTTTGTATCCTAAAATATCAAAAGTTCGATTTCTTTTTAGTAGACCTAAATAGTCTTTTGGTTCTCTCAACCTAAACATCGGCTGATCAACATTATCCTTAAAGAGAACTATATCTGTAACTGCCCCATTATCATCAGATTGAGACCTATTTTCCTTCTTACTTTTTGATGATTGTGATCCTCTGCAATTCCAGGCATAAGATGATTAACATACAATGGTACTTGAACAAAGAACACTAATAAATATTGAGGATGTGAATTGATAATACCATTTCACAGATGATTTTGGCATCTCACCCTTTATCACTTGTGCTTCGACTTTATTAGCCCTCTTCTTTGGTGACCTGCAAATGAAGAATTAGCACAGTAAAAAATCTAAGATAAGATTAATCCACTAAAATTAGAGAATGACAAAAATTTAATTTGGCTTGTCATTAAGAATTATCAATTTGTAGAAATCCTTGCTTTCTGAGTTATATGATAACCCTTGCTTGATGAGTATTCAAAAATTCTCCCATTGTATCCTTGCTTTCACCAGTTTGAAGTTTTTGGTTACATGCACACAATCATGACTTTACATCACAAAGCATTCACATTCTAACAATTTTCATGTTCTTTCATTACATTTTGATCTAAACAAAAAATTCTAAACTTTCACTTATTCAAATGAATAATCTAAAAATGGGTCCTATTAAAGAATCTAATATAAATTCAAATAATGTATCTAGATTCTAAACAAATCAAAACATAAAATCTATGATTTAAACTAAATCTCATCACTTACACATCATAACAATACGGTCCACCTTAGTCATGTGGATCGTCTTGGGGATGTAACATTGTATTTGGATCCAACTGATCACTCTTTCTCTCTCTCCCTCTCTCCATATTCAATCTAATGAGCCAACTGGATCTGCTCGACATTTTAATGTCTCAAGTATTGCCTCATGGTCTGACTCACGAACTTTCTAAAGAATCTTATTATGTGGTTCTCCACCATATTTTATCAAGTGGACATTTGATGTGACAACAAGCTTTGAATAATAAAGAATCTTTCTCTCTGTTTGCTAATCCTCGAATAATCGCAAGTTAGGGTTCTTCACAGAATATCGTCTAAGCCATGTGCCTATTACAACCACTGCACCGACATGGTACTCTAAACCTTTAGCATCTTAAATGAGTGATCCAATTTTTGTTTGGCTTCAACACAATGACACAAATAATAATCTATCCCTTCTTCCTTGTCTTTAGGTGCAATAATAGCAAAAACATGGCCTGCAATGACAAATGTACAAAATGCGGTCATTAATTCAAAAAATACTTGGGTAAAAGTTATAAAGTTACATATTGAAATTACAAAGATATATAAATATATATATTATTAGATTGCACTAGATCTGAAAAGTGGTCAAAGTCAATAGATGAATCCATCTCTACCATTTTCAGTGCTTGTGGGACGATAGGTGTCAATTGGGTCTAAAGCTTGTATATCCCATTTGTCCACCCATTCAGTTGACTCACGGTCATCCCAATTTTTCTCTACACATGATGGAAAATAGCATGTCATTTTTTGTGTGTGGATACTCCATGAACCTGCATCAAAGCTTCTAAAGAGTGTAACTCACTAGATCATGTTAGTGTGCAACAATCCTAATATGGTGCAATGTTAGTATTATCTATCAACCAAAAAAATCTATGAACCGTAGACTCACCTTCCTTACCTAGACCCAGTGTAGCATTACACCATTGGACGATGGATTTTGCATCTATCAATATTGCTCCATCTTTGTACTTTAGTTCTTCACGAGCCAAAGCTCTTTTAATGCATGCACCTGCACCATCATGCTCTCCCTTACCATGACCAGCCTCTGTGAAATTCCACATATATTAAATTCTACACAACTTGTGCATCCTGCTCAACCAATAGAATATCCGTGCATTCTTGAATTGATATGCACAATTGTCTGACCAAATAATGTGCTAACGATATGTTATGCCCCTATTAGCCAAATCTCCATAAAATAGTTGAAAACAACCATGTACAAACTTCGTAGAATGTGATCGATCATCACTGATGTAAAAATGGTACTCCCTCAAAATTTTCCTGTCATCCTCTGTACTTGTAGGTGAATGCATGAATGTTATGTGAACAAATATGGAAAACTGTTGAGAAGTATAATACTTTGCTTGCACCTCATTTTGTGGTTGTAGTGTGTAGTTCTCTGCGAAATCTACAACCAAAACAATGGTATCTAGTGAAAACGTATCTTTGCACAACTTGAATTGCAAATCCAACCATCGAGCTCTATGGGTATGTCTTGCATACTCATAAATAATATTTTCACAAAAAATCTTCATGAACTCATACACTAGAATCTTTTCAATGACTAAATCACATCTTTTACCATGTTTCCTATCTTTTAGAGCATATGTCACTGTCTTAAATTTTTTGTAATCTACTATTTCATTTCCAATTGCATGTGTACTATCCATATGTTGACAAGTTGATAAAAGTTTCAAAGAACCACAAAATAAACATGTACCATCCAAGCATGATGTCTTGTAAAATTGTTGGTCGTCCCCTATTTCACATAAAATGTTGGATATGAATTTCCTTGAAGATCTTGGTGGCTCATTTATGTCACAATCTTGCAAAACAAACTGAGAATGCAAAACTATGCATATATGCCTAAAAATATCAAAATGGTTAGAAAATTCAATATGTATCCTACAACAACAAGTTGTGCGTGTGTGATTTATCTTCACATAAAAAGGTTTACCCATCTCAAAAAATATTTGACTTATTCAAATTTGAGGATACATACCAATAAATTTTGCAAAATATTGTGTCTGAGTTGAGTCCAAAAAATGTTTCGCATGTGGGTTGTGATTTTGGCTACCAATCCTCCTTCTTACAACAGCTCTTTGATTAGGGGAAACACGTGTATTATTTTTCCAAAAATCTTCAATCAATGATTTCAAGGCTTCATTAATTTCTTTATCCTTTCGTGGTAGTCTATTGTTAAATGTCCATAACTCATTTTTTGTTGGATCTTCCAATCTCTCACGCCTTAGCATGGCTCTTCTTAGAGTACCTCTACCAATTTTTAATATTTTTCTTGTCTTTCTCATGAGTCGAGCTTTCTTCATTTGACTACTTACTATTTTCGATGTAAGTACTCATCTTGCGATATTACTATCTTTGGTGCGTGATTTAGAACCCACTTTGTCATAAGCACTCATTAGATTCTTTACAATATTTTTTTTATTTGAATCATCCATCGTTCTTAGCCCAAGAATCTTCATGATAGGCCTAAATTTCAAATTTCTCATCATTTCAACAAATAATTGGCATTGACTTGTAATATTTAATTCTTCAAAAAATAATCTCCACATACAATTAAATTTTCTTTGACAAGTACGCTTGCTAATCTTTTCAGGCATTGATTTCAAAATGTTAGTATCAATATCAATCAAATATTTTGGTCTTCTAAAATGAATTCTAGAAGGTGTTATAATCTCTTCCATTCCCTCAATATTTTGAACATCAACATAAGGTTGAGTGTATTGCGTACCTTGAACTGAAGATGATGTGCCTTGGCAATAAGATGCAAAAGACAGAATATCACCTACTTGATGTGTTGATTTTGTGCCTTCAGCATGACATGATGGAGTGTGTATATCGTCGGATCTACAAATTAGTCTCTTCAACATGAGAGGACGATATGACTTCAATATTGGAAGATGGTGTAGCAAACAATATGACTCCAACATTGGAAGATGGTGTAGTGGACGATATGACTCCAACATTGGAAGATGGTGTAGCGAACAATATGACTCCAATATTCGAAGATGGTGTAGTGGACGATATGACTCCAACATTGGAAGATGGTGTAGCTACACAATTCAATTGTCTTCTTGAGCGTAACAGTCTCATTCGTTCTCTTTGTCTTTCCAATTTTTCCTCTTTGTTTCTTTGTACCAGTAGTTCTTGATCCTCTTTGAAAGTCAATTCTTCATTATTGCTTTGCAATTTTTTTTGCTCACGTAGTAATTTCATTTTATCTCTTTTAATTGCCAAATCTCTCTCCCTATCTTCATTTGTTTGAGTTTTGGGTTTCTTCCTTGGCATGATGATGATTTCTACATGTCAAATTATTCAAACATATGAATTACTTAAAATGTGTAAATTACAAATTTATTCAAATACATATAAAATTATAATTATTTGAATGAATACACAATATATATCAAACGACTTGTCAGATTTCTAACCATTTTGAAATAACATTTCATTCAAACATACAAATTTCAATGAATTCACTATATATTAAACAAAATGTCAAATTATAATCAAATTTGTATCTATATATCAATAAACAATATTTAAAATAGATTGCACTAACCTTTTCTATACAAGGAATATTCAAAAAGTCTTCAAATCATGTATCCAATGATTGAATTTGGTATTTGCTAGCTTCCAAAAGTGTTCAAATAGTGTTTTCTATGTTGAAACCCATGATTTCTATCTGAATAACAAAGTGCATAATAGACCAATAGCAAAGAATGGATGAAATGGGCCCCAAAGTTACTTTTTGACCATTTTTAGGTGATTTCACATAGTGCGTATGTACTAAAGCACGTACGCACTATGTGAAAACTCATCACTCTCCATCCTCCCTACTCTCTATCCTCCCTAGTCTCTCTCCCATCCCCTACCCTCTCTCTCTTCCTACTCTCTCCCCCCTCTCCCATCCCTTACACTCTCTCTCTCCCCTCTCCCATCCTTTACTCTCTCTCTCCCTCTCCCTCTCCCACAGCCTACTCTCTCTACCTCTCTCACCCTCTCTCCTCTTCCATCCCCTACTCTTTAGATCTCACACACAATCTTATCCCCCCCACTCTCTTCTCTCTCATCCCCTACTCTCTACATCTATCACACACACTCCCATCCCCCCTATCTCTTTCCCTCTCCCTCTCCTACCACCTACTATCTCTCTCTCTCGAGTTCTCTCTCTCCCTCTCTACTCTCTCTCTCTCTCTATATCCCATCCCTTACTCTCACTCTCTCTCTCCCATCCCCTACTCTCTCACACTCTCCCATCCCCTAATCTCACTCTCTCTCTCCCATCCCATACAAGCTCTCTCTGGCACCACCTACTCACTCTCACACTCTCTCCCATCCCCTATTCTATCTCTCTTACACACACACACACTCACATCCCCCTCTCTCTCTCCCTCTCCCACTCCCTCTCCCGTCCCCTACTCTCTCACACTCTCACACTCTCTCTCATTCCCTACTTTGTCTCTCACACACACATTCCCATTCCCCCTCTCTCTCCCTCTCCCATCACCTACTTTCTCTCCCCCATCTCTATACTCTCTCTCTCTACCACCCCCTACTCCCTCTCACACTCTCACACTCTCTCCCATCCCCTACTCTCTCTTTCACAAACACACACACTCTTATCCCCCCACTCTCTTCTCTCCCATCCCCTACTCTCTACATCTGTCACACACACTCCCATCCCCCCTATCTCTCTCCCTCTCCCTCTCCCACTCCCTCTCCTATTGCCTACTATCTCTCTCTCTCAATTTCTCTCTCTCCCTCTCTACTCTCTCTCTCTCCCATCCTGTATGAGCTCTATCTACCACCACCTACTCACTCTCACACTCTCTCTTACACACACACACTCCCATCCCCCCTCTCTCTCTCCCTCTCCCACTCCCTCTCCCACCACCTACTTTCTCTCCCCCATCCCCTACTCTCTCTCTCCTCTCCCATCTCCTACTCTCTCACACTCTCACACTCTCTCCCATCCCCTACTCTGTCTCTCTTACACACACACTCCCATCCCCCCTCTCTCTCTCCCTCTCCCACCACCTACTTTCTCTCCCCCATCATTGTACTCTCTCTCTACCACCCCCTACTCTCTCTCACACTCTCACACACTCTCCCATCCCCTACTCTCTCTCTTTCATAGACACACACACTCTTATCCCCCCACTCTTCTTCTCCCCCATCCCCTACTCTCTACATCTATCACACACACTCCCATCCCCCTATCTCTCTCCTTCTTCCTCTCCTACTCCCTCTCCTATTTCCTACTATCTCTCTCTCTCAAGTTCTCTCTCTTCCTATCTACTCTCTCTCTCCCATCCCTTACTCTCTCTCTCTCTCTCTCTCTCTCTCTCTCTCTCTCTCTCTCTCTCTCCCCCCATCCCCTACTCTGTCGCTCTTACACACACACACACTCCCATCCCACCCTCTCTCTCCTCTCCCATCCCCTACTCTCTAGATTTGTCACACACACTCTCATCCCCCCTCTCTCTCCCTCTCCCACTCCCTCTTGCACCACCTACTATCTCTCTCTCTCAAGTACTCTCTCTCCCTCTCTACTTTCTCTCTCCCATCCCCTACTCTCACTCTCTCTCTTCCATCTCTTACTCTCTCTCACATTCTCTCCCATCCCCTACTCTCTCTCTCTCTCTCTCTCTCTCTCTCTCTCTCTCTCACCCCCATCCCGTACGAGCTCTCTCTACGACCTCCTACTCTCTCTAAAACTCTCGCACTCTCTCCCATCCCCTACTTTATCTCTCCTATAAATAAATACACATTCCCGTTCCCCCCCCCCCTCTCTCTCTTGTAGTCCCTCTCCACTGCCTACTCTCTCCCATCCCCTACTCTATCTCTCTTACATGCTTCCATTCCATCTCTCTCACCCTCCCACTCCCTCTCCCAATGCCTACTCTCTCTCTCTCTCTCTCTCTCTCTCTCTCTTCCTCCCTCTCTCTCCCATCCCTTTGCCATTGCCTACTCTCTCTATCTCTCTCTCCTCTCTCTCATTCCCTACTCTCTCTCTTTCACACACACACACACCCATCTCCTCTCTCTCCTCTCCCATCCCCTACTTTTTCTGTCACTCGCTCTCCCTCTCCCACTCCCTCTCCCACTGCCTACTCTCTCTCTCTCTCTCTCTCTCTCTCTCTCTCTCTCTCTCTCTCTCTCTCTCTCTCTCTCTCTCTCTCTCTCTCTCTATCTCTGCTACCCCCTACTCTCTCTCTCTCTCTCTCTCTATCTCTACTACCCCCTACTCTCTCTTACATTTTCACACTCTCTCCTATCCCCTACTCTCTCTCTCTCTTTCTCTCTTACAGACATTTCTATCCACACTCTCTCTCCCTCTCCCACTCCCTCTTCCATCACCTACTCTCTCTTCCATCCCCTACTCACTCTTGAGCTACTTTGTCTTCCCACTCTCCTATTCCATACTCTCTCTCTTTCACACACATGCACTCCCATCCTCCTCTCTCTTGCTCTTCCTCTCCCACTTTGTCTCCCACCGCCTACTCTCTCTATCTCTTTGTCTCTCTCACACACACATATAGGCATTCCCCTACCGCCCACCCCCCACCCCACCTAGCTCTCTTTTGGTCTTGGTTTGCAATTTAGGCCTCAATAGTGCATGCACACTATAGCACACACACGCTACTAAGAATCTAATGCTTTCAATAGCGCATGCGCGCTATTGAAAGCTTTACATTAAACCCAAGCCTAAGGCTTGGTTTTGCCTTGGAGATCCAACCCAAAGGTTTGGAGTTTATAAATAGGTTTGATACATGTTTTCCAGCAAACATACCAAAAATGATTGATTTTTCTTGTGTGTTCCCCTTCAAGATTCCTCGTGATTGGGTATCGATAAGATCAGGTTACATAGCATTATAGGTCTTTGTGTTAGCTATCTAAACCATATAATTTATTTCTAATTTGAACTATTTCAAGCCTTTCATCTATAATTTATTTTGAATGTATGTTCATTTTTTGTCAAAAACCACCATGTACTAATTGGGCTATAGATTTTAGCTCATTCATCAAATTTTGCAACAACTTAGTTTTTTAGAAACTAGACTCCATTCTACACACTTTGAAAAAATAAGTTTTGATTTTAGATTAGTTTTCAATTATTTCTAGGGGGAGCACACAAATATTTCACATTTTTGGGATGTGTCTAGTTAAAAAATTCATTCAAAAAAAAATACAAATTATAAAATTACCAGAAAAATTTAGGATAAACTACATAGTGTTAAGTAACTTTTGACCAGAGCAATTAAAGAATTTCAAAAAAAAAGTTAAAATTTTAGGGGGGGCACACTTTGTACTGTGTTATGTTTTTTTGGAATAAACAGTACCACTTTTTGTGGCCCCCTTTTTTGAGGACCTAAAACTAAACCACTTTGAAAAAAAAATAGTAGTTTAGAAACTAGATTCAAAGGACTACAACTTTTTTTTTTGTCATATCTTAAAATTTTGAGTGTAACTATCTTCAAATTCTTGTTGAAGTTCAAAATTTGTAGATTTCAAGAAAAAGGTGTCCACTTATACCCCCCTTTTGGCACCACAACTTGGTGCGCTTACCCACACTTCCCTTTACCCCTTGAGGCACTATCCCATTACTTTATTCAAATTTTTGGGAATGCCTTGGAAACTACATCTCAAAACTTTTTAACACCAACTTAAAAATATTATAGAACTATGAACTGTAATCAAATAATATTGAAAAACCAAGAATCTCATAACTGCAAAATTTTGAAGACAATAAGGAAATGTCTACAAAGCTTGTAACAATTACATATTTGAAAGTAAAAAATGTTTGATAGATTAATCTTTTGAGCTTTAGAATTTAGAGTAGGCTCACTAGTCTACATAAAATATCTTGAACTCTAGCAAATATGTCTCTCAGATATTCTTAGAGTAACCACAGTTAGTTAAAAAAATCTCAACACTAGTTAGATCTATCTTCTAACCTTTACAATTCATAATAGTCACACCAGTCTAGTTAAGAAAAATCACAGCTTACAAGGCATCAAGTTGAAGTCTTCTTGAGCAGAAATGAAGCTCTTGTGGTAGACATGAGACCAACTCCTCCATCCAAATACTTCTTTAAGAAAGTAACAAAAATAGAGGACTCTAGATCTTCTTATTTTTCAAACTCTGTAATTTTTTATATTTTCAAACATATTAACAAACCACTTCAAGGCAGACATAGTAACAAACAAAGGAAGGCATATTACACCTTGACAAACTAATACAATATTGCTAAAAATCAATGTTGAATTTCAATAAATAACACAAATTTTGAAGCACAAAGACTTAATATGGATTCTCTAATATAAACTTAGTTAAGGTTAGCATCTTTTCATGCTAACTCATACTGAATTTTGAACATTTTAATTGTACAATTAATAAAATATTATTTTCTATGATAAACCCATGGCTAATAAAATTGGGTGTGAAGTAGCTTTGGTCTAGTACCAACTTCAAGCCTGTTAATTTTTTGACCCTAATTCAGTGAAGTAACATCGTGAAGGGTTGTCCACTTTTAGTCACTTTATCTTTTACTAAAATTGTATTTAATTATGTGTCATTTGGTTAAATAAAGTTTTTTTCTATTGGAGTTAGGAGAGATTCACAATGGATACAAATTCACTATTAGGCTAGTAAAAAAAAATAGTCATCTTGTCTTAGATATTTATTTTTGTTTAATATGCAATATTATCACTTTGAGAAATGATCAAATATATTTCAGTCTTTGTGAGATAAATGGGCTCAAACTAAGGTAGATGGACATCTTTGTTTACATCTACACCTCTATTCAACATAGTAGGGATCACAATGTCCACATCCTATATCAACAAAAAATAATTAATTAGATTTGTCTCCATCTTTCAAGAGTCTCGTTCAATAATAAGCATAAAATGTAGTTTGGATTTATGACAATAAACCTTGAGGTCATAGAAAATCAATATCTTAGTGAAAAGGACAATTTTAGGTGTAAAAGAATGTATACACCTTTCTTCTATGAGCATTGGTCTAGAACTCACATTTCCTCTTATGACCCAAATCAAAAATTTCAAGAAGTCACATTGTTGGTGATATAAAATTTTATGGAAGAGAAGAATATACAAGAGAAAAACCTTTTTGTTTAATTTTGTTTCCTATCTTTAAGGTAGAAGTGATGCAATTTTATCATTTTGCAGTATTCTATTGAGCTATGTATGCATGTGCATCACACCTGTGGTGGAATTTTTCTTAGATTTGATGGAATATCATTTCCATATAATGGAGTGGTTTACATCACAAATCTCTTTCTTAAAAAAATAGATTGTTCAACATTCCTTTTTTAAAAAGATTGCATGATAAATTGAAATCGGGAGGTTATACATTGACATATTTGTGATAGAAACTTGTATGTGGATGAAACCTATATAGATGAAACCTTTATAGACTTCAAGGTTATTAGAAATACATCAATGCCAATAGTTCATTAAGCTTTTTTTATATCATTATTAGTATTTCTTTCAATAGAATAAATGATACTATCTTTTAACTCTTGAAATCTATTGCGCATGGGCTTAGTTTTCTATGTTTTGCAACCTTATGTGATCAATTTCGGTAAGCATTGATTGGTTTTAGTATTGATCTTGTACTCCTCATTGATTTTGCATTTTACATTTAAATATTTTGTCAGACTAAGAGAATGAGCTCTACACTCACTTTTAAAGTATTGATTGTTAAATTACTTTGTTTCTTTAATTCATAAAAAATATTCACTCACGAATTATAAAAGTTCACCTTCTGAAATAGAGACAATTTGTAATTAGGAACAAAACAATTTTCTTCCATGTATTTTAGTATAGTGCTTTTAACCTACAAGAGCCACAAACTCTATTTAACACTACTATTTAGTAGATTGCTTTCTATATTTTACCATGCAAAAGTTCAATTGTACTTTCAAATTAAATACCTATCAACATACCTCTTGCACCTCTTTCTGGTGCAAGTGCTAGTATAAAATTTCATTACCTAAGTGCTACACCTCCCTGTAAAAACACTTACCATTTAACATATGTAATGTGCTCACTTAAAGTTGGAATGTTTTTGTTTTAAAATGGAAAGTCAAAAACTTTTTACTATTTTTGATGAAATGTGTGAATACATTAAATATTATTATTCTTTATATTTGATTAATTTTATTTATAAATTTTTTTGATTAGATTGATTAATTGACATCTTATATTATAATTAATATATAAAATAATTTATAATTAGTATATCAATGTTTAATTTGATCAAAACATTTGTCAATTAGATTTTTTGAATTTTTTTTTATTATGTTTCTTTTTTCAAATATAAAGATTGTATTTAATATAATGCGCTCACTTACGTAAATATTCTTATTCTTTACATTTGTATACGTGTGATAAATTAGAAATTTTTACTATTATTTTTTTTTTTATTAGATTAAATTGACATTTAATATAATAATCAATATATAAAGTAATTTGTAATTGGGCATATGCACCGAGTTGTGGTGCCAAAAAGGTGACAAGGAAATTTTTTTTTCCTATTTTAAAAAGCGCGTACGCACTATAGTGCGTGCTTTAAAAAAATAAAAAGTATATATGATGGGCTGCAAACCCGTAGCTCATCATTTTCATCAGCATTTTCTTCTACTCCTACAGCGAGCAGCGCGTACGCGAGTTGAAGACTCACCATTTGCACCACCATTTGCCAAAATGCCTCCTCGTCGATGAAATCCAAGACCACAAGCGCACCCACGACGACGCCGTAAGTGATATAAACCTAACTTTGCATTGTTTGATATATTTTTCATATTGTTTTGTAAGTTTTTTATATTCTTTTGTAGGGTTTTTACAAATTTCATTTAGATTTGTTTATTTATTTGAATTTCAATTGATTTTTTATCAGGAAATGTTCATAATCAACCAGAAAATCCACAAGAACATCAAAACCCTCAAGAACCCCAAAACCAAAACCCTCCTCAAGAAGAAGAACAAATTTCACAACCCAAACCAATTGCAAGACCTCCACCAGGCACACAAGAAAATATAAGAAATGAAATAGAGAGAGGCAAAACTGAATTAGAAGGAATCATTGCTCGGTTGAAAGAATCTGGACAAACCAATCCAATGAGGGCTCAATTGGCATCATCCCTCGAATCCATTAACACTCAAATAGCCTCAGTTAGTGGGCAGTTAGATATTTGGCGGGCTAAGAGGGATGAACAAAGAAGATTTTATGCAAATAAATTGTCATATGAAGATGTTAGAAAAAAAGAAATACCAAAAGGTAGTATATGTGCATTATTTAGAAAACCTGGTGAGCAAAATACTGTTAGAGAAGGTACTAAACGATTCCCCATCCATTGGTGCATACATGATGCTATTAGAAATAATTTTTGGGATAGATGGTGGATGGTTTTTGATGCCCCTCCTTGCAACAATCACGAGGTCCCCATGTATTTTTTGAAGAAATTATATTGTGAGTTTGTCCTTGGGGAGATCCCCAATTATTTTGATATGTTAGACTCCTAGGGTAGAGGTGGGGCGTCAACATTTGAGAGGCCAGGAGCACGTCGTGACCCTAATGTAGTTAGGGCAGTCGTGGTCCATCCATAGCACGAGCATGTGATTATTCCTTCAGTTGTGAAGGAACATGTAGAGGCCAGCACTCTATGGACCATTAATGCTTTGACGCAGACCCTCATCCATTCCACAAGCCCATTAGTTGAGGGGGAGCCTTCTATACATCGTGGTCACATGTGCACTTCATGCGGATCCTTATGCACATTTGGCACTCATGTCGGAGATGGTGTAGATGATGGGCTTGTCACCGATCAGTTCCTAAACGATACATTTGGCATTGGCACACAGGTAAATTACTAATTTGATCACATTTCATACGTATAGTGAATGATTAATTAATTAGGATTTATTGACATTGTTCAAAATTTAGGGTCAAAGTGTTCCTAGGCCTAGCAGCGATCCTCCAGGCCCATTTTTTGTCACTTCGATGAGTCCTGAGGTATGTATCAATTTAATCATTTTAATTAATACATATATTTATTACGTAATCATATTAAGGATTGACCAAAAAAAATATGCATGTGCATCAGTTCTCCACAGGACCCTCAACCTTTACCACAAACGCAGAGCAGAGACATCATACGAGCTTCACACAGGTACAATTGTTTCATGTTAATTTAATTCATTTGATTATATTTATTCCATGTTTCATGTTAGATATAACGTGTATTGTATGACCTGTAGCTCATGATGTCGGACACACCTCCTCATTTGCGACAGTCTATTGATAGTGGAGTGGCCGCAGCTATGGCTAGCTCACAGCCACTGACGGAGGTATGAAAGAATTTTCTTCGTTTTAGTTGTTGTTTATAATAGTTAATCTCAAAATTTATAATGTTATTTATAAGTGATTATATTTATTGAATTGTTGTAGGGTCTTGTCATGCCTGATCGTCCACGAGCATTTGAGGTGGACTTACAGAGTGACTATTTGTTGGCGGTAAGAAAATAATTGATTTTGTGAGTACATATATTTGATTTCAACGTATAATAAATATTGATTCATATCTACTTTCTTTGTATCAGTTGGACCTGGAGAAGAGCCTCAACAAGAGGTCAAGTGAGCGTGTCAGGAGGGCCCCGTCATCTCCACTGTCTCCCTCCACACGACAGTAGAGGATGTCGAGAGACTTGTCTCCTTCCCCTCGTGGGAAGGAAAAGATGTAGTTGAGATATTTGATACATATATATAGAGACTTGTTTCCTTCCCCATGTATATATATAGGCATCTGAGAGACATATTCAATACACATTTGATGTACATATGACATTCTATATTTGATGTATGACATTATTGGTTAATATATGATATGTTTGTTCATATACGACATTATTGGTTATCATAATATATTATGTGTTTGTTAATGTATATGACATTATTGGTTATCATTTTATATTATATGTTTGTTCATGTATGACGTTAAATTAGATATGTTCGTGTATGACATTAAATTAGATATGTGCATGTATGAAATTAAATTCAATTGCTAGAGAGTTGCCATTATGTCTACCAACTAGTAGATGTTTTTTTTTGCTTTATTAGTATTTCTCAAAAACTGCAAAGAAGTTGTTTCTGGTGAATAGTTGTAAACAATTGTGATCATCAACTTCATGTACTCATGGCTTTGGCTTCGAACACTTGTAACTTTGGCTATAAGAATCCATGGCTTTGGCTATGTGCACTAGTGGCTTTGGCTGTGAGCATTTATGGCTTTGGTTGTAGGCACAATATAGCCTTCGTTGTAGGTTGTCTTTCTTGCTACATGTCGAAGTTACCTTCAAGAATATCATTAGTCTAAGATCATTACAATTAAAATACTATGACATAATACCTTGGAAATAATAGTCTTTAACGCATTACTTTATTTGTTAAAACATCATGTAGTATCTACTATAGATATAAATTTCCTTTGCAAATAACTAGAAGATGCTATGAATCTTAATACAGAGTTAATCACGAACTCATTATTCCATCCAAGAAGCATATATCACCCTAAGCCAATTAACCGACAGGATAAAAATTAATTCAATTTCAACAAAATTTTGACTATAACAAGCATCTTAGGGATTCTTACAAGAGTTAACACGATGTTCACAAGAGCATTACAAGTTCTTGTAATGCTATTTCACATATTGTAATCATATTCAGTTTTGAATGGCCATTTGTGTTACAAGCATAAATGTTCTTTAAGGTCTTTTAATTCTAGACATGAATTTTATTATGAAGCTTTTTTATGACAACCCACTCAATGCATATATTGTTGTTCCACATTATGCTAATTTGACTTTCATTGGTTGATTTGGGTCTAGACATGACGTTATTCACTACCTTTTTTATATATTTTTTTTTGTAGTGAGGTTCTGGCCTGAATGAATGTATTAATCATCGAAGTTGTGAACCTTGGTCGAGATCCTTACAAATATATTTTTAAATTGGACGTCAAATAGTTTTCTCAGTCACCCCCTGTACACAGATACTGAAATTGTAGTTAACTACAAAATTAATACTGAATTAACACAAGTTTAATTGAGAAGTATTATGTACCTCAATAGGCTAGATTACTATTGACCGGGAAGCTTTATCTTAGAGCAGTTGGTTTCCTAAATCTTTAGCGCAATGACAGACTTATGGAATGTGGAATTAGGTCTGCTAGCTAAGGAACATTCTTTAAAAGGTAGAGGAAACTCAAGACTCACGTGTTTCCAATCAATATAAATATTTAAATCGCTTCTCTAATTTTTTCTATTTATGATCTTCTTAAAACTTAACTTTCTAAATGCATTGATGGGGAAATAAAGATCTTCTAGGAACTAAAGGCTAATCATGTTTAATACTTACAATTCTCTTTTTTTATCTAATAATTTAAAAAAGATTGTACAAGTGTTTTCAAAGAGCAACACTTGTCACTAACATCATAAGAAGGAATATCCAAGGAGACTTACCACTGATCCCCCACCACCAAATTCAAGAGCAAACAAAATTCCACTACTAAAGAGATAGTAAAAATGATCATCCCTAGTCTCTCCCTTATCACAAAATGATTACCATCAAAATTTGCATTTCCAATTGTGTCATGTGCGTTGAAGCGATAGTAACATTTTCACTCTCTTACCTAATGTCTCCCATTTCTGAAACTCCTGGGGAAGGGCAAGGCCATCTTCTAAGTACTTCAAAATACAACGAGTTCTATTTTTTCACATATTGATAATCGTTGACTTAAAGTATAGTCGAAGTATTGACAGTCCATAGATATGCCCCGTCAAAGATCGCAGCCCTATGGCATTTAGTGGCCCTTAGGGACATTTTGGTTCAGCGTGCCTGAGAACGTTTGAGCATTGAAGGGGATAGGAAGAGGTTGGGGATAGGGTTTACCTGGCCACTCGGAGCTAATGGAGTAGACAGTTTGATTCCACGACGAAAGATGAGAGAGATTTGGCAGTTGGCAACTTTGTACTGGCCAACACTACAAGTTTCAACATCACTCGAGATGGCATTGTAGAATGAAAACGTAATGTGATCTCCAAAAATTGAGAGAGGTTATTGTAGGTCTCTGCAACACAATCCTGTAGGAATTGGAATCTCATCCATATCTTGCACGAGCTTCGAGATATGCCCCGTCAAAGATCGCAGCCCTGTGGCATTTAGTGACCCTTAGGGACATTCTGGTTCGGCATGCCTGAGAACATTTGAGCACTGAAGGGGACAAGACAAGGTTGGGGATAGGGCTTACCCAGCCACCTGAAGCTAATGGAGTAGACAGTTTGATCCCACGACGAAAGATGAGAGAGATTTGGCAGTTGGCAACTTTGTACTGACCAACACTACAAGTTTCAGCATCACCCGAGATGGCATTGTAAAATGAAAACAAAATGTGATCTCCAAAAAGAGAGAGAGGTTATTGTAGATCTCTACAACACGGTCCTATAAGAACTAGAATTGCATCTATACCTTGCACAAGCTCCGAGATATGCCCTGTCAAAGATCGCACCCCTATGGCATTTAGTGACCCTTGGGGACATTCCGGATTGGCGTGCCTGAGAACGTTCAAGCACTGAAGGGGATAGGATGAGGTTGGGGATAGGGTTTACCCAGCCACCCGGAGCTAACGGAGCAGACAGTTCGATCCCACGACGAAAGGTGAGAGAGATTTGGCAGTTGGCAACTTTGTACTGGCCCACACTGCAAGTTCCAGCATCACCCGAGATGGCGTTGTAAAACAAAAATGGAGTGTGATCTCCAAAAAGTGAGAGAGGTTATTGTAGGTCTCTGCAACATGGTCCTGTAGGAACTAGAATCACATCCATACCTCACACGAGCTCCAAGATATACCCTGTCAAAGATCGCAGCCCTATGGCATTTAGTGACCCTTGGGGACATTCTGGATTGGCGTGCCTGAGAACGTTCAAGCACTGAAGGGGATAGAATGAGTTTGGGGATAGGGTTTACCCAGCCATGCGGAGCTAAGGGAGCAGACAGTTCGATCCCACAAGGAAAGGTGAGAGAGATTTGGCAGTTGACAACTTTGTACTAGCCGACATTGCAAGTTTCAGCATCACCCGAGATGGAGTCGTAAAATGAAAACGGAGTGTGATCTCCAAAAAGTGAGAGAGGTTATTGTTCATCTCCAAAAAGAGTGTTTAAAAATGCAAAAAACAGCGGGGGGTCCTTTGTATGGTTTGGGAGTTTGACCGTTAAAACTAGAAATTGTCCTAGTAGTAAGTGCTGGTAACAGTTTTCAAATTTGATTGTTGAGTGTTGAGAAACCTCAAGTTTGGGATTTTTATTGTTGGTTTGAGTCTATAATAACCATTTCCATCTGAAAAGTGGAGTGTTGAAACCATTTAAGAAGTATTTGCATAGTTTTCCCTAAAATTTGAGTGCATAAAAAGGGGTATGTGATTGCTCCCAAGGTGGATTTAGTGTTTTCTCCAAACAAGAGTTGCATTTTATGTTTGAAGTCATCTAATATAACCAAAGTGAAGGTTTTTGAACCATTTTGGGGTTCTAGAGACATTGCAAAGTAAGAGTTCTAGAAAGCCCTAGGGTAAAGGGGCTAGAAAGGAGGGTTTTGTAAAAACCATTGTAAAGTTGATCATGAGACCAAAAAAATAGAAGAATCCTTGCATTTGAGTCATGTCTTAAGAATTTTTTGGGTCATGGGAGTTCCAAAAGTCAAGGGATTGTGAGTTTCTTTGTAAATGACCTCAAACTAGGCCTAGTTGGCAGACTGAAATAGCCAATTTTGAGAGATATTTTACAAAACAAGTGTAGTTGGTTTTGGAGTATGTTTTAGAGTGAGGAAAAGGGTATTTTAATCACTCAATAGTTTAGGAAGTTCTGTGGAAAATTTTTGAGAAAACAACAAATTACTGACTGGCAAGGGCTAGTTGGAACAAGCCTAGAAGAGGCAAAATTGAGAAAGTGTAAGAGATGAGTTGTTGAGAGTGTGCAAGGAGTTGTAACATGTTAGATGAGATGTTTTGAGATGATCCAAGGTGTTGAGGCCATGATATGATGCCAAGGACAAGTTCTGGTACTTGCATAGGGTGTTCCAACCAAGCTACAAATGCATAGGATAGGACCTTGTAAGGTACTTGCAAATTATGGTTCTAATGCCGACAAAATAGAACTCCCACCAAACTTGGAAATTTACCTTATCTTTAATGTCAAGGACTAAGTTCAATATAAAGGGCCTACATTCATAGAAGGACAAACAAAATCAAAGGTTGAAGAAGTCACTATCCCATTATAATCTCAGCCAAAAGCTGAAAAGGTTATGGATTCAAGAATCAAGAAGAAGACTTGTCATGGCACCTATATGGAGCATCTTATCAAATGGAAGGATCAACTAGAATCTGAAGTAACATGGATAGATGAGAGTGATTTTGGAAAGAAAGGTATTCCTACGAAATTCCTTCAGATTTATCCACCATGAGTTCTTTGTCACATGGGGAGAATGGTGCAAGAGCACCTAGTGAGTTTGAAAATTTTGGCCTAATTAGGGCTCTAGACCTAGTAGGTCAAGTAAGAAAGAAAAGGACATCTATGATTTGGGTTGGTGAGTGGAGTCTTGTGATGATTAGGAGAGTTTGGAAATATCAGGTTGAGGACCATATAATAACCCTAGATATTGCATTGGGGTTTGTGTCCAATTTTTCCTAGTAGAGAGAAAATGCCTTCATTTGAATATTGGGGTGATTGAAGTTGACATAGTCAATTGGTGTGCATAGATCCTAGGGAAGGGGATAGTTGGGAGATATCCTCTTGGGAATAGGGTCAGGAAGAAACCCTATAGGATCAGAAGAAGTCATTGGTTAGTTTGGGCATAGTGGCCTAAACTAGCAGGGTGGGTCTCCTTACATTACTGTTGGTTAGAGAATTCCAATTTTTATTTGTTCAAGGCTAAGAGACATATAAAAAAACTACATTTTCAATTATGATCTCAAGGCCTGCATGGCAGTCCAAGTACATGGATGGATGATGAAATAATTATTCTTGAATTGGCTAGACCACTTTGTAAGAACAATTCCATGTGGGGTGTTTCTCTCAAAAAGGTGTCTTCTAGTATTTGATGATCATGGAATCCATATGAAATGGAAAATAATTGATAAAGCAAAGAAGTTGGGCATAGATTGTGTGTCACTTGTAGCGTATACCATCTATAGGTGTCAATCATTGCATGTTAGTTTTTTCTCACCATTAAAATCTTACTTAAAACATATTTGGAATGTGTGGTTGGCTAGGAACCCTCAAATCAATATTGGTCGTGAGGAGTTAGGAATGTTATCCAGCAAAGCCTCCAATTTGGCACTTACACCCGATAATATAATGAGTGGTTTCCATAGGATAGGGATATGGTCTTTGAATAGGGAGGTTTTAGTGAATGATATAGGCCCAAGAAAGTGCTTCATTGTTGATGAGGATGGAAAATAGGGATCTAAACCACAACCCACAAGTAGTGGATCAGAAGAAACAACTACTGTAGATGATGCAAATATTGATGAGTTGTAAAGCGAGGGGGAGGAAATCACTATTGAATCCTTCCTAAAAATCAATGGCTTATTAGATCAACCAATTAACACTTTGTTGAGGAGTTATGGACAAAATATGAAGGGACTAGGTACAATTGCACCTAAAAATACCCAACCAGAAAACCTAAACCAGCCAGTGGACTATTACAGGATATAAAACCTTGAGCATACAACAAACATTGATATTAGATTAAGCTTGCTAATGCAAGATTCACAACCAGATTGGTTGTAGGAGGTTGTCACAAACCTTGGGTAACCAAATACTTGTGGGGATGAAAATGTTTCCCTTTTAATTCCATCCCCACCACATGTTGACCCCAAGGACGTCATCTAATGCTTTGCAAATGGTGGCAACCATGATGAAATAAATAGTAAACAATTTTTTGATACCCAAGCCCAAAATGACTATGATGGAGATGTTGATTTTATACGTTACATGCCACTAGATAGAAAACAACATAGTGGTTTACCCAGTAGATTCCTATAGCTACCAAAGAAAAGGATACAAAATTCTAAGGAACAAGAGAGACTAAGAAGTTATTTGAGGCTAATGCACTTTACATGAAGGAGAAGATCAGGGATAGGAAAGATGGGAGAGAGGAAAAGATTGCAAGAAATGAGATCTTAGATGTTATAGAGAGGGGAAAATGAGTTGCGGAGAAGGTTGCACTAAAGGAATAGAAGAGGAAAGAAAGAGAGGATAATCTAAATGTTTGAAAGAGATATAGACCAAATATTGGAGGTGCACCTTCAACAACTATAGAAATTATATTTACAACACTAGTGGAAGGAGATGTAATTGCACTAGCCCTAGAATCAATTAGTATGCCCAACATACCTCTTCTCCCATAGCATAAATCACATTCTGATATGTTCAATGCTCTAATCCCTAGATTAGGAAATATTCTTACTTAATAAGTGTAACCCCAAGCATTGTCACCATAGTTGGCAACAAATGGTGAGAGTCCCAATCAACTAGTGAAAAAAATGACTAAGTTGATGGAGTTGAATCCTACATTACACACATCTCCTAGTAGTGGACAAGAGGATGTTGGGATTGGGAGCATAGCACCTATTCCCTTTCCCAATTTTATGGACAATTGATGGGAACTCAAGTAGATGGGAGAAATTCCAATTTTTTTGAAGCGATAAAGTTTTGTGATGTATTTAGAATATCTAAGATAGACTTATTTTTTATGTGAACTAAACCATTCTTACATTACTATTTAAATGTATTTGTATTGTTATAATAGTTTGATTGTTGGTCATGGTGTACTACTAGCATGCCTAAAATTTTAATTAATTTTTTTGGTAAATTAAGTCAAGAGATATCTAATTTAAAATATGTAAAGTTTAGAAATATAAATAGTTCATCATAGTGATATTATAGAATTAATTTATTTTAAATAATAGAAATAATCATAACAAATAGATAGAAATAAAAAATAATAATTTTATACAAAAATTTTTAATTTATTTTAAATAATTAAATAATAGAAACATCATAGAATTAATAATTCAGTATAATCATAACAAATAGACACTAAACAATCCCAAATTCAAACATACGAAGGTCCAACTAGAATAATGACTTTAAATAACCAAATACCAAAGCCAAACAAAGGAAATGGGACTTTTACCTTAAATGAATAAATTACATGAAGAAGGGTGGCTAGCTGTTTGGAAATCTACTTATTTTTCTTCTCTCCCTCCTGTCATCCAAGAGAACATGCAATGAAAGAAAAATATTGTCACAATAAGAAAATATGAAAAATATCGTTCTAGCTTTAAAAAATTGGAGACATCAAAACATAAAATCTAGATTCTAAACAAATCAAAACATAAAATCTATGATTTAAACTAAATCTTATCACTTACGCATCATAACAATACGGTCCACCTTAGTCATGTGGATGGTCTTGGGGAAGAGGTTGCAACAATGTATTTGGATCCAGCTGATCACTCTTTCTCTCTCTCCCTCTCTCTGTATTCAATCTAATGAACCAACTGGATTTGCTTGACATTTTAATGTCTCAAGTATTGCCTCGTGGTCTGACTCGCGAACTTTCCAAAGATTCTTATTATGTGGTTTTCCACCATATTTTATCAAGTGGAGATTTGATGCGACAACAAGATTTGAATAATGAAGAATCTTCCTCTCTGTTTGCCAATCCTCGAATAACCACAAGTTAGGGTTCTTCATACAATATCGTCTAAGCCATGTGCCGGTTACAACCACTGCACCGACATGGTACTCTAAACCTTCACCATCTATAACCGAGTGATCCAATTTTTGTTTGGCTTGAACACAATGACACAAATAATAATCTATCCCTTCTCCATTGTCTTCAGGTGCAATAACAGCAAAAACATGGCTTGCAGTGACAAATGTACAAAATGCAGACATTAATTCAGAAAATACTTGCGTAAAAGTTATAAAGTTACATATTGAAATTACAAAGATATATAAATATATATATTACCAAGTTGCACTAGATCAGACAAGCGATCAAAGTCAATAGACGATTCCATCTGTACCAGTTCCAATGCTTGTGGGGGATGATAGGTGTCAATTGGGTCCAAAACCCGTATATCCCATTTGTCCACCCATTCAGTTGACTCACAGTCATCCCAATTTTCCTCTGCACATGATGGACAATAGCATGCCATTTTTCATGTGTGGATACTCCATGAACCTGCATCAGAGCTTCTAAAAGAGTGCAACTCACTGGATCCTGTTAGTGTGCAACAATTCTGATATGGTGCAATGTTAGTATTATCTATCAACCAAAAAAATCTACGAACCGTAGACTCACCTTCCTTACCTGGACCCATTGTAGCGTTACACCACTGGACGATGGATTTTGCATCTATCAATATTGCTCCATCTTTGTACTTTAGTTCTTCACGAGCTAAGGCTCTTTTGATGCATGCGCCTGCACCATCGTGCTCTCCCTTTCTATGACCAGCCTCTGTGAAATTCCACATGTATTGAATTCTACACAACTTGTGCATCCTTCTCAACCAATAGAACATCCGTGCATTCTTGAATTGAGATGCACAATTGTCTGACCAAATAATGTGCCGACGATATGTGATGCCCCTGTTAGCCAAATCTCCATAAAATAGTTGAAAACAACCATGTACAAACTCCGTAGAATGTGATCGATCATCGATGATGTAAAAATGGTACTCCCTCAAAATCTTCCTGTCATCCTCTGTACTTGTAGGTGAATGCATGAATGTTATGTGAACAACTATGGAAACCTGTTGAGAAGTATAATACTTTGCTTGTACCTCATTTTGTGGTTGTAGTGTGTAGTTCTCTACGAAATCTACAACCAAAACAATGGTATCCAGTGGAAACGTATCCTTGCACAACTTGAATTGCAAATCCAGCCATCGAGCTCTATGGGTATGCCTTGCATACTCGTAAATAATGTTTTCACGAAAAATCTTCATGAACTCATACACTGGAATCTTTTCAATGACTAAATCACATCTTTTACCATGTTTCCCATCTTTTAGAGCATATGTCACTGTCTTAAATTTTTCGTAATCTACTATTTCATTTCCAATTGCATGTGTACTATCCATATGTTGACAAGTTGATAAAAGTTGCAAAGAACCACAAAATAAGCACGTACCATCCAAGCATGATGTCTTGTAAAATTGTTGGCCGTCCCTTATTTCACATAAAATGTTGGATATGAATTTCCTTGAAGATCTTGGTGGCTCATTTATGTCACAATCCTGCAAAACAAACTGAGAATGCAAAATTACGCATATATGCCTAAAAACATCAAAATGGTTAGAAAATTCAATATGTATCCTACAACAACAAGTTGTGCGTGTGTGATTTATCTTCACATAAAAAGGTTTACCCATCTCAAAAAATATTTGACTTATTCAAATTTGAGGATACATACCAATAAATTTTGCAAAAAATTGTGTCTGAGTTGAGTCCAAAAAATGTTTCGCATGTGGCTTGCGATTTTGGCTACCAATCCTCCTTCTTACAACATCTCTTTGATTAGGGGAAACACGTGTGTTATTTTTTCAAAAATCTTCGATCAATGATTTCAAGGCTTCACTAATTTCTTTATCCTTTCACGATAGTCTACCGCTAAATGTCCATAACTCATTTTTTGTTGGATCTTCCAATCTCTCACGCCTTAGAATGGCTCTCCTTAGAGTACCTCTACCAATTTTTAATGTTTTGCTTGTCTTTCTCATGAGTCGAGCTTTCTTCATTTGGCTACTTACTATTGTCGATGTAAGTACTCGTCTTGCGATATTACTATCTTTGGTGCGTGATTTAGAACCCACTTTGTCATAAGCATTCATTAAATTCTTTACAATGTTTTTTTTCATTTGAATCATCCATCGTTCTTAGCCCAAGAATCTTCATGATAGGCCTAAATTTTAAATTCCTCATCATTTAAACAAATAATTGGCATTGACCTGTAATATTTAATTCATCAAAAAATAATCTCCACATACGATTAACTTTTCTTTGATAAGTACGCTTGCTAATCTTGTCAGGCATTGATTTCAAAATGTTACTATCAATATCAATCAAATATTTTGGTCTTCTAAAACGAATTCTAGAAGGTGTTATAATCTCTTCAATTCTCTCAACATTTTGAACATCAACATAAGGTTGAGTGTATTGCGTACCTTGAACCGAAGATGATGTGCCTTGGCAATAAGATGCAAAAGATGGAATATCACCTACTTGATGTGTTGATGTTGTGCCTTCAACATGACATGATGGAGTGTGTATATCATCGGATCTACAAATTGGTGTCTCTTCAACATGAGAGGACGATATGACTTCAACATTGGAAGATGGTGTAGCGGACGATATGACTTCAACATTAGAAGATGGTGTAGCTTCACAATTCAATTGTCTTCTTGATCGTAACAGTCTCATTCGTTCTCTTTGTCTTTCCAATTATTCCTATTTGTTTCTTGGTACCGGTGGTTCTTGATCCTCTTCGAAAGTCAATTCTTCATTATTGCTTTGCAATTTTCTTTGCTCACATAGTAATTTCATTTTATCTCTTTTAATTGCCAAATCTCTCTTCCTATCTTCATTTGTTTGATTTTTTGGTTTCTTCCTTGGCATGATGATGATTTCTACATGTCAAATTATTCAAACATTTGAATTACTTAAAATGTGTAAATTACAAATTATTCAAATACATATAAAAATTATAATTATTTGAATGTATACACAATATATATATATATATATATAACAACTTGTCAAATTTCTAACCATTTCGAAATAAGATTTCATTGAAACATACAAATTTCAATGAATTCACTATATATTAAACAACATGTCAAATTATAATCAAATTTGTATCTATATATCAACAAACAATATTAAAATAGATTGCACTAACCTTTTCTATACAAGGAATATTCAAAAAGTCTTCAAATCGTGTATCCAATGATTGAATTTGGTGTTTGCTAGCTTTCAAAAGTGTTTGCCACCTTGAAATAGTGTTTGTTAGCTTGAAATAGTGTCTTCCACCTTGAAAGTGTGTTTGTTGTGTTGAAACCCGCGATTTCTGTCGAGATAACAGAGTGCAGAACAGAACAAAAGCAGAGAATGAATGAAACAGGCCCCAAAGTTTCTTTTTGACTGTTTTTAGGTGATTTCACATAGCCCGTACACGCTATAGCGCATACGCACTATGTGAGAACACATCACTCTCCACCCTCCCTACTCGCTCTCTCTCCCTACTCTCTCTCTCTTCCTACTCTCTCTCCCCTCTCCCATCCCCTACACTCTCTCTCTCCCCCCTCTCCCATCCTTTACTCTCTCTCGCTCTCCCTCTCCCACCGCCTACTCTCTCTATCTCTCTCACCCTCTCTCCTCTCCCATCCCCTACTCTTTAGATCTCTGACACACACTCCCATCCTCCCTCTCCCACTTCTTACTCTCTCTCTCTCTCTCCCCCATCTCCCTACTCTCTCTCACACTCTTACATCTGCTACTCTCTCTCTCCCATCCCCTAAACTCTCTCTTTTACAAATACACACTCCCATCCCCCTCTCTCTCTCCTCTCCCATCCCCTACTCTCTACTCTCTCTCTCCCATCCCCTACTCTCTCTCACACACTCTCTCCCATCCCCTACTCTCACTCTCTCTCTCCCCCATCCCATTCTCTCTCTCTACCACCTCCTACTCTCTCTCACACTCTCTTCCATCCCCTACTCTCTCTTACACACACTCCCATCCGCCCCTCTCTCCCATCCGCTACTCTCTCTCTCTCTCTCTCTTGGGCTGCTCTCTCTCTCTCTCTCCCCTCTCCCACCACCTACTATCTCTCTCTCTCCCTCTCTACTCTCTCTCTCCCATCCCCTACTCTTACTCTCTCTCTCTCTCTCCAATCCCCAACTTTCTCTCACAATCTCTCCCATCCCCAACTCTCTCTCACACTCTCTCTCATCCTTTCACTCTGTCTCTCTCATCTCGTACTCTCTCTCTCTCTCTCTGCCACCTCCTACTCTCTCTCACACTCTTTCCCATCCTTTCACTCTGTCTCTCCCATCTCGTACTCTCTCTTTGCCACCCCCTACTCTCTCTCACACTCTCACACTCTCTCCCATCCCCTACTCTCTCTCTTTCATAGACACACACACACACACACACACACACTCCCATCCCCCCTCTCTCTTCTCTCCCATCTCCTACTCTCTAGATTTGTCACATGCACTCCTATCCCCCTCTCTCTATCTCCCTCTCCCTACTCTCTCACACTCTCTCCCATCCCCTACTCTCCCTCTCACACTCTCTCCCATCCCCTACTCTCACTCTCTCTCTCTCCCCCATCCCATTCTCTCTCTCTGCCACCTCCTACTCTCTCTCACACTCTCTCCCATCCCCTACTCTCTCTTACACACACTCCCATCTGCCCCTCTCTCCCATCCGCTACTCTCTCTCTCTCTCTCTCTCTCTCTCTCTCTCTCTCTCTCTCTCGGGCTACTCTCTCTCTCCCCTCTCCCATCCCCTAAACTCTCTCTTTTGCAGATACACAATCCCATCCCCCTCTCTCTCTCCCCTCTCCCATCCCTTACTCTCTAGATCGCTCACACGCACTCCCATCCCTCTCTCTCCTCCTCTCCCACTCCCTCTTCCACCACCTACTATCTCTCTCTCTCTCTCAAGTTCTCTCTCTCTCCCTCTCTACTCTCTCTCTCTCTCTCTCCCATCCCCTACTCTTACTCTCTCTCTCTCTCTCTCTCCAATCCCCAACTCTCTCTCTCACACTCTCTCCCATCCCCTACTCTCTCTGACACTCTCTCTCATCCTTTCACTCTGTCTCTCTCATCTCGTACTCTCTCTCTCTGCCACCTCCTACTCTCTCTCTCACTCTTTCCCATCCTTTCACTCTGTCTCTCCCATCTCGTACTCTCTCTTTGCCACCCCCTACTCTCTCTCACACTCTCACACTCTCTCCTATCCCCTACTCTCTCTCTTTCACAGACATACACTCACACTCCCATCCCCCCTCTCTCTTCTCTCCCATCCCCTACTCTCTAGATTTGTCACACGCACTCCCATCCCTCTCTCTCCTCCTCTCCCACTCCCTCTCCCAGGTCACCTACTATCTCTCTCTCTCAAGTTCTCTCTCCCTCTCTACTCTCTCTCTCTCCCATCCCCTACTCTTACTCTCTCTCTCCCATTCCCAACTCTCTCTCACACTCTCTCCCATCCCCTACTCTCTCTCACACTCTCTCCCATCCTTTCACTCTGTCTCTCCCATCTCGTACTCTCTCTCTCTCTCTCTCTGTCGCCCCCTACTGTCTCTCTCAGTCTCTCCCATCCTTTCACTCTATCTCTCCCATCCTTTCACTCTGTCTCTCCCATCCCGTACTCTCTCTCTGTTCCACCCCCTACTCTCTCTCACACTCTCACACTCTCTCCCATCCCCTACTCTCTCTGTTTCACAGACACACACACTCTTATCCCCCCACTCTCTTCTCTCCCATCCCCTACTCTCTACATCTGTCATGCACACTCCCATCCCCCCTATCTCTCTCCCTCTCCCTCTCCTACCACCTACTAGATCTCTCTCTCTCAAGTTCTCTCTCTCCCTCTCTACTCGCTCTCTCTCTCTCCCATCCCATCCCTTACTCTCACTCTCTCTCTCTCCCATCCCCTACTCTCTCTCACACTCCCATCCCCTAATCTCACTCTCTCTCTCCCATCCCGTACGAGCTCTCTCCGCCACCACCTACTCTCTCTCACACTCTCTCCCATCCCCTACTCTGTCTCTTTTACACACATTCCCATTCCCCCCCTCTCTCTCCCTCTCCCACTCCCTCTCCCACTGCCTACTTTCTCTCCCCCATCCCCTACTCTCTCTCCCCTCTCCCATCCCCTACTCTCTCTCTTTCATAGACACACACTCCCATCCCCCCCTCTCTCTCTCCTCTCCCATCCCCTACTCTCTAGATTTGTCACACACACTCCCATCCCCCCTCTCTCTCCCTCTCCCACTCCCTCTTGCACCACCTACTATCTCTCTCTCTCAAGTACTCTCTTTCCCTCTTTACTTTCTCTCTCCCATCCCCTACTCTCACTCTCTCTCTTCCATCTCCTACTCTCTCTCACACTCTCTCCCATCCCCTACTCTCTCTCTCTCTCTCTCTCTCTCACCCCCATCCTGTACAAGCTCTCTCTACTACCCCCTACTCTCTCTCAAACTCTCACACTCTCTCCCATCCCCTACTCTATCTCTCTTATACACATTCCCATTCCCCCCCTCTCTCTCTCTCTCACTCCCTCTCCCATTGCCTACTCTCTCCCATCCCCAACTCTATCTCTCTTACACACTTCCATTCCCCCTCTCTCTCTCCCTCCCACTCCCTCTCCCATCGCCTACTATCTCTCTCTCTCTCTCTCTCTCTCTCACTCTCTCCCTCTCCCTCCCATCCCCTACTCTCACTCTCTCTCTTTGCCACCCCTACTCTCTCTCACACTCTCTCCCATCCCCTACTTTCTCTCTTACACACACTTCCATCCCCCCTCTCTCTCCCTCTCCCACTCCCTCTGCCATTGCCTAATCTCTTTCTCTTCCATCCACCATCTCTCTCCCTCTCCCACTCCCTCTGCCATTGCCTACTCTCTTTCTATCCCATCCCCTACTCTCTCTATCTCTCTCTCCCCTCTCTCATTCCCTATTCTCTCTCTTTCACACACACCCATCCCCCCTCTCTCCTCTCCCATCCTCTACTTTTTCTCTCACTTGCTCTCCCTCTCCCACTGCCTACTCTCACTCTCTCTCAATCTCTCTCTCTCTCTCACTCTCACTCTCTCCCTCTCTACTCTCTCTCTGCTACCCCCTACCCTCTCTCACATTTTCACACTCTCTCTCTTTCTCTCTTACACACATTTCCATCCCCCCTCTCTCTCTCCCTCTCCCACTCCCTCTCCCATCGCCTACTCTCTCTTCCATCCTCTACTCTCTCTCAAGCTACTCTATCTTCCCCCTCTCCCATTCCCTACTCTCTATTTCACACACATGCACTCCCATCCTCCTCTCTCTTGCTCTTCCTCTCCCACTCCATCTCCCACCACCTACTCTCTCTCTCCCCCATCCCCTACTCTCAATCTCTCTCTCCCAACTTGTACTCTATCTCACACTTCCTCTCTCTCCCATCCCCTACTTTCAATCTCTCTCCCCCATCCTGTACTCTCTCTCTCACACTTCCTCTCTCTTGCATCTTGTACTCTCTTTGCCACCCCTACTCTCTCACATTTCCTCTATCTCCCATCCTATACTCTCTCTGTCACCCCTACTCTTTCTCACTTCCTCTCTCCCCTCTCCCATCCCCTACTTTCTCTCTATTTCTCTCACACACACAAATAGCCATTCCCTCGCCCCACCCCCTAGCTCTCTCTTGGTTTTGGTTTGCAATTTAGGTCTCAATAGTGCGTGTGCACTATAGCGCATGTGCACTACCTCGAATTCAATAGCGTTTTAATAGCGTGTGCACGCTATAGGGCGCACGCGCTATTCAAAGCTTTGCATTAAAACCAAGCCTAAGGCTTGGTTTTGCCTTGGAGATCCAACCCAAAGGTTTGGAGTTTATAAACAGGTCTGAGACGTGTTTTCCAACAAACATACAAAAAATGATTGATTTTTCTTGTGTGCTCCCCTTCAAGATTCCTCGTGGTTGGGTATCGATAAGATCAGGTTACATAACATTATAGGTCTCTGTGTTAGCTATCTAACCATATAATTTATTTTTAATTTGAACTATTTTAAGTCTTTCATCTATAATTTCTTTTGAATGTATGTTCATTTTTTGTCAAAAACCACCATGTACTAATTGGGCTGTAGATTTTAGCTCATTCATCGAATTTTGTAACAACTTAGTTTTTTAGAAACTAGACTCCATTCTACACACTTTGAAAAAAAGAAGTTTTGATTTTAGATTAGTTTTCAATCATTTCTAGGGGGAGCACACAGATATTTCACATTTTTGGGATGGGTCTAATTAAAAAATTCATTAAAAGAAAATACACATTATAAAATTACTCGAAAAATCTGGGATAAACTACATAGTGTTAGGTAACTTTTGACTGGAGCGATTAAAGAATTTCAAAAAAAAAGTTAAAATTTTAGGGGGGCCACACTTTGTACTATGTTATGTTTTTTTGGAATAAACAGTACCACTTTCTGTGGCCCCCTTTTTTGAGGACCTAAAACTAAACCATTTTGAAAAAAAAATTAGTAGTTTAGAAACTAGATTCAAAGGACTACGACTTTTGTTTTTGTCATATCTTAAAATCTTGAGCGTAACTATCTTCAAATTCTTGTTGAAGTCCAGAATTTGCTGATTTCAGGAAAAAGGTGTCCACTTATACCCCCCTTTTGACACCACAACTTTCTGCACTTACCCAATTAGTATATCAATGTTTAATTTGATCAAAATGTCTATTAATTAATTGTTTTAATATTTGATTATGTTTCTTTTGTATTATTTGATTTGAATTTTATTTTTTTCTAATTTCAAATTGAAATAGAGTTTAGAAAAAAAAAATTAAATTATATATAGATAAATAGAAAATTTATTAAATTTAGGCATTTATATATAAACATAAAAATTTATTAAATTTATAATAAACAAATATAAATGATTTCAAAAGATCTCTCTTTTTGTTTTCTTTATAATTGTTTGATAAACATTCTTATAGACATAATTGCAATATCTTTCAAGTCCTAATGTGTTTCACAAGATTAGCCACATGCAATTATCTATAGAAATTTAAAGAGTAAGAAAAGGAGTTTGTATAAGGCAATCTCTAAAATTGAATTATCTATCTCTACAAGGCTAACCTTATTGCCATTTGCATTGTGGTGTTGTCAAAAGGAGTAGAGGTTGTATGGATATAAAGTTGTCTTCGTAGGACAAAGATGAGTTTGGTATGGAAGTATTTTTACTATGGGCAAGAGAGTAATCATGTAACATTTAGGTGTCTTTGTAATAATATGAAAAAAACTTTATCTTAAAAATAAGATTTTTCATCTCAACAATACTATTTTTATCTCAAAAAATTTACTTATGTGGATATTGGGATTTATATTTCAATAATAGTAATTTAATAAATATATTATTTCTATTATTTTAGTTAATTGTTATATTTTTTAAATTTATCTAGAAACTAACAAAAAATCAAACAAATTAAAATAAATAAGATTTAAAATTCTTAACCAATAAACAAATCTATATTTCTATAAAATCAACAAAACATTTGAATTGTAAAAGAGATCTAATAATTATTCTTTATTTTAAAATATTTAAATATTTTTATAAAAAATTTAAAAACATATTTATTATAAATATATTTCTTTCAATACAATCATTATATTTTTTATTAAAAAAAACTAATTTCATTATATTTTATTTTTCTTCTTGTAATATTTAAAATTGCTCAACAAACTAATACTAATATTAAATTCTATTTTAATTTGAAATTAGAAAAATAAATATTCAAATCAAATAATTTAATATTTGAAAATAGAAGCATAATAATTTTTTTTAAAAAAATTGACCAAATTAAACATTGATATACTAATTATAAATTATTTTATATATTTATTATAATATTGTTAGATTAGGTGAAAAACTAATCTCCCAAGAACACCTGCATGCATAAACTTGTCACATGGATGAAGCAAAAAACAAAGGCAAGGAAAAATCATGGAGGCCAAAAAGCCAAATCCATCTTATGGACATGCAAAGAGCAATATCTCATATAATCCAATAAGTGAATAATAAAATACAAAGAGGTGAATCCTTATAAAGGAATCACGAAATTCGAAAAAGGAAACTAAAGCCTAAAAAAGCTAAGGTTGCACAATATAATTAATAAAATATTAATTATATGCACCTACAAGATAGCTTAAGCAAACTAGAGTAATAGGAAACTTAATTAATTAAATCAAAGTGATTTAATTAATAAGTTAGAACAAATAATTACTCTAACACCCCCCCTTAAGCGAAGCTCAGGAGGTAAGCTAACCTAGCACAGCTATGAAAGAAGAATTGGGTCCCGGCAACAAGGCTTGATCAGGTACCCAATCACAACAAAATCTCTATAAAGTGGAGAAATAGAGAAAACCACATGGGAAAAACCCTACTCCAAAAAGAGATAGCAAAGAATGTTTCAGAAGAGATCAGAAGAGAATCATTGAAGAACAAAGAGATCAGAAAAGAATCATTGAAGCATGAAGAACCGCAAAACTCTGTCAAAATGCTGATTTGTAGAACCTCCATGGAAATAGAAGGCACAAACCATCAACTAAAGAAGCATAGAACAACAATATAACCTCCCCTTAAGGCAGGTGAGGTGACAGGCAGCTGAAAAGATAGGCCAAAAATCTCCTACAACACAGGAGCCAAACACATCGAGAGTGAGGTACAAATACCAATAAAGGCACGTGTCATCGACACTGCATGAGAAAATAGAGAAAGAGGGTCTATAAGCGGCAAACAACTATCCCCCCCATGGCACTTTATAAAAATAGTGCGAGTACAACGAATCACAATGATGAAAAGGATCCCGAAACGCAAGAGTGGCACTTTATCTCAGTGCGTTGCATAAAGATGCTTACAATGAATATCAACAATGATCAGCAAAAATTTAGGCTGAAACAACAGAAGGTAGAGCCCAAAACGAAGCAACTGAAGCAACAAAATCGATCTCCGGACCTGAAACAAACAGGATATCCACCAGAATGCTAAAATGCAAAAGACTGAATAAGATGTGCCTGGAATAGAATCTGGAACAACAACCAGCATCACTGGAAAGAGCACAGAAAGAGCTTTCCAGTGATATAAAGAAGTCCAAAATCGAAGATCAGAAGCTCAAGATACACCTGTCGGAGTGCAAAACAAAACATCTTGCTTTGACTGCCAAAACAGGCAACCAAACTACATCAAAAGCCAAAAACACCTATACCAACATCTCCTTCTCAGAACCATCTTTCCAGAACATTTTTCGGATCGAAAAAATACGTCTGTATGCTCAAGTTACGGAGAAAAAACCTCCAGGGCCTTCGGAATGCAAGAAAAAATTATTTTTTTAAAATAAAAATAATAATTAAAAAAAACAAAACTTCCACCACCACCCCACCGCCGGTTGAGCGGTGGCCGGGTGGTGGGAGGGCGAAGGCCGCCACGGGCGGGGCGCGGCGAGGCCGTGGTGGGAACTGCCGACGGAGCCGCTGCCGAAGCCGCTAAGCGGGCCACTATTGGTGACCATTGCGATAACCGCAGTGGAGCCGCTAGCGGTTAGATAACCGCGGCGGCAAAAAATAAGCCGCAAAATGATTTTTTTGTAATTTTTTTAATTTTTGACGCATCATACTGCGTGCAAGGGGTCGGACAAAATTTTTTTGCCTCCCAGACCAACGGTGTCCAAAATGGACAAATTTTATATGGATTTTGACTGCAAACGGCCTTCCGGATCTAATGGAAGCATCCGTTTGAGCCCAAAGTGCCCCCAAAAAAATCAAAAAAGTTGTCTGTACGGCCTCCCACTGCTCCGAAAAACGCAGCTTCTAAAACGCTTCAACAAACCACGAACAGCGAGCAGCAAGCTAGCTCTGATACCATGTTAGATTAGGTGAAAAACTAATCTCCCAAGAACACCTGCATGCATAAACCTATCACATGGATGAAGCAAAGAACAAAGGCAAGGAAATATCATGGAGGCCAAAAAGCCAGATCCATCTTATGGACATGCAAAGAGCAATATCTCATATAATCCAATAAGTGAATAATAAAATACAAAGACGTGAATCCTTATAAAGAAATCACGAAACCTGAAAAAAGAAACTAAAGCTTAAAAAAGCTAAAGTTGCACAATATAATTAATAAAATATTAATTATATGCACCTACAAGATAGCTTAAGCAAACTAGAGTAATAAGCAATTTAATTAATTAAATCAAAGTGATTTAATTAATAAGTTAGAACAAATAATTACTCTAACAAATATAAGATGTCAATTAATCAATGTAATAAAAAAAATCAAATATAAGGAATAAGAATATTTAATACATTTCATCAAAGCATAATCAAAATTTTCTAACTTCCCATTTTAAAACAAAAATATTCCAATTGAAAAGGAGACGGAAGTTGTAGTGACGGAACTGACGGCACTGGCTATGACCGGGTGCAAATATTCGACCATTTAGCCAGGCCGTGTCCTACCACTAACAAGAATCGATTGTGATGTACTTGGACTTTTAATGTAATAAGACAGACTAACAATATAGACTGAAATAGACTGAATCAAAGAATATCTCCAAAAGCCCAAAGCCATGCAGAGGCTCTTCCGTCCCGAAGAAACATCCAATTCCTACTTAACTAGGGACTGATTAATGAAGTAAACAAAGGCAATGGAGGAGCTTCAATCATCGGACGAATTTGTTAAGGATGGGTCAGTGGATCTCCATGGCCGGTCTGTTATGAGAGCTCACACTGGAACATTGAAGGCATCCCTTTTCATAATTGGTGTGTATGAAATTATGAATATGCCCTCTTTTGTGGGTGTTTTTGAGGTTTTACAAAAATTAATACAAATCTGAAAAGATATTGTTGAAAATTGATAACAGCCGTATTTGGAATCAAATTGAGTTCAGTGACAATTTGGATTACAGTAGTTGAGCTACCTAATATGAGCCCTTTCTTCTCTCATATTGTAGATTATTTTTTATTTTGACAGAAAAACAACTCTTATATTCTTTTAAATTTGTTCAAAGAGGGGTCTGAGTATCAGTTTCAAAAGTCAGCGAATGAGAGGGAATAGAACACAGTTGTTTTCTTTCTGCATGTGTATCGTAAAAAAATATTATTTTATGGTTGTTCTTTCTGAGACTGTTGAATAAAATCTTTTTGAGCTGATAAATTTTGAAGGAATCAATTATTAACCATACCAATTTCCTCCCATTTGGTGCCCTTTTATATCTATGACACTGAGCTAAAAGTCCTTGTATGCTCAGAGAATGCAGATTGTTCCATCGACATGAGAAATCCTTTTCTGTTTTTTTTGCTTTTCATGAATCCATCTATTTACAGCTGTTAATCTTATTTGTTATCACAGGTGTGGAGATTGCGGAAAGGTTTGCTTATGTTGGCATATCTTCAAATTTGATAACTTATCTCACAAGTGTTTTAAATGAAAGCACTGCGAGTGCTGCAAGCAATGTGAACATATGGTCAGGGGTGGCTTCCATGTTGCCTTTTTTGGGAGCTTTTGTTGCAGATTCATATTTGGGCCGGTACTGGACAATCCTCTTTGCTTCACTCGTCTATTTGGTTGTTAGTATTCTTTTCCTTGACAAAATCCTTTAATTTTGTCATAATTATCAATGAGTAGAGTAAATTTGAACAAATTCCTCAGCCAGTATAATGTCACTCTATTTTATGATGTTTGTAATTGAAAGCCAAAACATGGAGCTATTTTATATACTACAGGTGAGGGAGATACACCTCGGCTCCTTAGGACACAGCAAAATTACAAACCCCCCAAAGATTCTAATATCATGGTACAACCACTTGAACTAATTTAATCAGGAGTGGAAAGTTTTGGCTGCTTTCTACCATGCACGTGTTTACTGAGACACTCATATTGAAGACAGACGGATTGCATAGAGTGACATTAGAAGACATCACCGCCTGAGAGTCATAGTCACAGAGCACTGAACCTATACTCTGGGTTCAAGCAATACAGGACAAATGACAAACCCTAGTAGTCTGTTGGAATCTATATCAACAAATAACAATTCGTCTTGCCCAAGAGCCTTGTTTACTCTGATGACAAAGAACCTGCTCATGTGTAGAACAATAAAAGCGGGTATCTTGCTAAAGATCTCAGTTAGGTCTTTTGAATACAAACCCATGTATGTTATATGTGTGTACTATGAAGTGATAACAAGTGAAGATGATACCGAGCTCAAAAACTCAGATTGGTCTTTTGGTTCAGCACCCACATTTGCATGTCTAAATAGATAACAAGGAAAATGGGTACCTTGCTGAAGACCTCGTTTACTCTTTTGGCTGAGGACACATACCTACAAATTTGGGAGTTTTTGTGATTACGGAAACTGAAAATCATATTCTGTCCAAATGTTGGAAAGTGGAAATTGAATTCAAGTTCATTTGCTTTCAAAATAGCTGAATAAAATTGCATTTTCTTGTAGTTTAAATCATGTTTGTTATATCCAAGTAACATGTCATATAATGGAATGTAACAGGGGCTAATCTTGGTAACTCTATCAGCTTCTCTCAGGAGTCTCCAGTCCTCATCAAGCAGTTATAATTCCGAGTCTGGCTCCAGAGCGTCAAATTTCAAGATTGGTTTTTTTTACTTCTCACTATACTTGGTTGCTTTGGGGGAAGGAGGTCACAAGCCATGCCTACAGGCCTTTGGGGCAGACCAATTTGATGATGAGGACCCAAAAGAGAAGCAGCACAAAAGTTCATTCTTTAACTGGTGGTATTTTGGTATTTGCTTGGGATCCCTTGGAGGGGTCACTGTGCTTGCGTACATCCAAGATGATGTTGGATGGGGTGTGGGATTTGGCACGCCTGCCATTACCATGGCAATGTCACTTCTTGTGTTCTTGTGTGGGACTAGGTTTTACCGAAACAAATTGCCTAGTGGAAGCTCTCTCACTCAGGTCATCCATGTGTTTGTTGCAGCATTCTACAAACGTAATGCCCCTATTCCTTTCCGAGAACACAATCAACCAGCTTTTATTCAAGAAGCAGAGGTTCTTAGAACAGAGTCAAGAAGACGACTCTTGCAAACAAACAAGTTCAGGTAAGGAATCCATGATACTATTTGCCCAAAATCCGGTGCCATTGTATTTAAGCAGAATGGTACTTCAGAGTTCCGGCTCAAATGATTGCAACAGAGATTGTTTCGTCTTTTTCAAGATGTCCACAACGTTTCCATTCCAGGGCACGCTGGAGTCAAATCAAAAGGGATGCTGGATGCAATTCGTTGACCTCTCTGAAGGAAGTCAGTGTAGACAGCAATAGTATTTGGGAATAATGCTAGTTCAAATTCTTCAAGTTCTCATTTGTGTTTGTTTTAGCACTATATATTTTGAAGATTCTTTTCAATGAATGCCCTACTCTTGTTTTCTCAGGTTTCTTGACAAAGCAACAGTTGAAGATGAATTAGACTTTGAGTGCAAAGCAACACGCAATTGGAGACTTTGCACAGTCCAACAGGTTGAAGAGGTAAAACTTCTTCTAGGTATGTTACCTATTTGGATGGCATGTTTGATGTATGGTGTTGTCTTTGCACAGTCCTCCACATTCTTCACAAAACAGGGTAACACAATGGACAGAAAAATTGGTACGCATTTTGAGATCCCTTCTGCAAGTATGCAGTGTTTTATTAGCATATCTATTATGCTATTGGTCCCTGTCTATGACCGCTTCTTTGTTCCAATTGTAAGAAGATTATCAGGGAATGAGAGGGGTATAACATTGCTCCAAAGGATAGGCACTGGTATATTTTTTTCTGCACTTTCAATGATTGTTGCTGCAGTGATAGAAATGAAAAGGCTCAAGGCAGCAAAGGATAATGTTATCATAAATGTTTTTTGGTTACTTCCACAATATGTACTTTTTGGCACAGCTGATGTGTTCACAATGGTAGGAATGCAAGAATACTTTTATGATCAGATGCCGGACACAATGAAAAGCTTGGGTATTGCTGTCTATTTGGGTGTCATAGGAGTTGGTAGTTTTTTGAGCAGTATCCTAATTTTGGTCATTGAGAATGTTACTTGCAGAAAGCAGGATCAATGCTGGTTTGCAGACAACTTGAACAAAGCTCATTTAGATTACTTCTATTGGCTTCTAGCTTCTTTGAGTCTCCTCGGCCTGGGCATGTTCATTACCTTAGCCAGCTGCTACAAATACAAAAAGACTGCACCTTCAAGCACAGAAAATTCTACCTAAAAAGTAACTTCATGTTATGAGAGTTCCACAAGTACTGCTCTATCACTTCTACTTCTGTAATTTCTTATTAGAATGTGCTTTCCACATTTATGAACTGGGTTAAAATCCCTACAGTGCACATTCTGTAAGTAGCATGTAAGCGGACATCTCAAACTCTAAAATTCTACTAGAGGCCAGATGAATAGCTAAAGATTATATGGGTTGACACGATAAATTCCATCTCAAAAACCATACCTACACCTTGCTTCCCCTGTATCAGTTGAAACGTTATTTTATCGATATAACTACAAAATTAAACTTGTTATTTTCTCTTAATTTGTAATTCTACGGTCAAAACTATTCATCTCAGGTTGAATATGCTTGGTGAATTGATTCTCTCATATCTACCCGTCGTCTTGACATGTAAGAATTGTTGGTAAACAGGCATCATTACGTTGCGAATACTTTGCTTCGATCAACCATATCAAATTTTGGTATTACATATCATTCTTCAGTTCTTTCAAGAAGAATGTTTACCTCTACGATTCACTGACAAGATATTATCTTAAAAAATTCACTATGTATATTTCCTACATACTCGAATGCATTTATTTTCCTGAAAAATCCGTTCATTCTCTATGTGCTCTTCTTCCTAATGGATACCATCTTTATTATTATTTTTTTCTATTTTGTGATGATTCAAGGAGGATTTGGATATTTAAAGATTTTAGAATAGTTTTGTTATGCCGAGAGGCATATATAATAGGAGAAACAATTCCCAGTACAAAGAATATTTCAAGGAATAATTCGTGTAAGGAAAAAAGATTTGGTGAGAGTTACAAACGAAATAATAGCTGGCCGAAATAATAGCTAGCCGAAATAATAGGGGCAAAATAATTTCAATATGATTTTTTTTTTGTTAAATATAATTTTGCATACACATTCATACTTATTTTTTGTGGAGAGTGGGGGAATTTGAAACAAATTCGTGGAATGTGAAGAGACGTTTGTTGGGAGATATGAGGAGCCTCTCAGAAGTTATAAAACCAAGGCTCATCATTTCATTTTCATTTTATGTTTTTGCAGGAAGGAAGAAGTGGAGGTTATTGGAGGATTAGATTGGAGTTTTTGAATAGGAGCAGATTGAAGTTTTGGAGTAACATTTTTGCAGGTGAGATTTCTATTTTTTATTTACATTTTAATTTAGATTTAAATGTAGATGTAAATTGAAATTCAAAATTAGTTATAATATTCTACTTTGATTTAGATTTCAATTTTAATTAATTTCATTTAGATTTAGAATTATGTTCATAACTATTTAGGATTGCATTTAATAGTTTAGTCTTGCATGTTTGATTTAGATTTAGATTTGTATTCAAAATCTATTTTATTTATATATTTTATATTACTTTTCATTTACATATTTTAAGAGTGCATGTTTCATATAGTTTTAGATTTTCATATTTCAAAATAGTTTTGGTTTGCATGTTTCACATTTGAATGTTTCACAATAGTTTTACATTTGCATGTTTCTAAGTATTTATATTTTCATGTTTCAAAGCATAATTTTATCATTAATCTGGATGAGAATGCCACCATATCAATACAATTTATAGTTTATTAAAGTTAATGATTTATTTAAAGTAGATAAATCATATATTTAATATATATTTTAACATTATTGAATTATAAAATAAAATAAAATTTTCAAAATAATAGCTAGCCAAAATAATATTTAAGCCAAATGGATGCTGAAATAATAGAACCTGAAAAAATAAGGCCAAAAAAATAGAACGCAAGAAAATAGGGTTGAAATAACTTAATTAAAATTTTAAATATAAAACATTTTCTTTTTGTTAAATATATTCTTGCATCGACATTCATGCTTTTTTTTTTGTGAGGAGTGGGGGAATTTGAAACAAATTCATGGAATGTCAAAAGACATCTATTGGGGGATATCAGGGTTCTCTCATAAATTATAAAACAAATGCTCCTCATTTCATTTTCATTTTCATTTTGTGTTTTTGCAAGGAGGAAGAGATGGAGATTATTGGAGCAATTAGAGTTTTTTAACAGGAGTAGATTAAAGTTTCATATAGTTTAGCCTTGTATGTTTGATTTAGATTTAGGATTCAAAAACTTTTTGATTTAGATATTTGCTAATACATTTCTTATTTAGATTTTTAATGTGCATGTTTCAATTTAGTTTTACATTTGCATGTTTTACATTAGTTTTAGATTTGCATATTTCAAAATACTTTTGGTTTCCATGTTTAGATTTGTATGTTTCATAATAGTTTTATATTTGCATGTTTCAAAATATTTATATTTTTAATGTTTCATAATTAAATTTAATCGTTGATGCGGACAAGAAGGTCACCTTATCAATAAAACTTGTATTTTATTAAAGTTAGTGATTAATTTAAAATAAACGAATCATATATTTAGTTTATATTGTCATTATTTAATTAGATTATATATGTGGCTACTAAATATATTAATTAAGAAAGAAAATCATAAGTCTAAATAGATTCCTTAATGATAGGGAGATTTATTGATTACAATTCTTAATCATTGCAATAAAAATTGCATTAGCATTATTAAAAATTCAACAATATATAATGTTCTCACATCATCATGGAGAAATAATTTTCATAAAATTGACTCTTATATATTCTTTCACACTTTTAACATCATCTAAATTGTTGTGTTGGGACTTATAACTTCCCTTTCATGAATTAATTTTTCCACTATTTGAGTCATTTGTATAACATATATCCCAAATTTGACCATAGTTGTACTCCAAATACTCCAACACTACACCTAAATCTCATACTTCCCTTAACCCTATCCCTTATTTTAACGTAACATTTAACCACTTATTAACCCTAACCATAACACTGAGTGTCATATAAATGAAATTGTAAACCTTGGATCCTAACTATAACTCTTACTCTATATATGATTGTACTAATCATTTAGTAAATTATATACCTTAGCCTAACCCTATATGTATAAGTATCTAGAAATAATTTTTTTTTAATAAGTGATAATATGTATATACACACACCCAGAGAGAGAGAGAGAGAGAGAGAGAGAGAGAGAGAGAGAGAGAGCATATATGTAGACAAGAAGGAGCTCATATTATGTTTCTTATAGAGGCATGTTTTATGTAGAGAGAGAGAGAGATTATGAAGTGTATCTAGAGAGTAGGCACAAAGAGAGTTAGGGTTAGGGTTAGGTTTAAAATTAGAGTTAGAGTTGGGATTAGGGTTAGGGTTAGAATTAGGGTTAGAAATATAGTTAGGATTAGAGATAGAGTTAGGGTTAGGGTAAGGGTAAGAATTAGGGCGAGGGTTAGAATTAGGGTTACAAATATAGTTAGGGTTAGGGTTAGGGTTAGAATAAGAGTTATGGTTAGGGTTAGAGATAGAGTTAGAATTAGAGTTAGAATAAGGTTTGGAGTTAGAGTTAGAGTTAGAGTTAGGGTTATATTTAGGGTTAGAATTAAGGTTAGGATTAGAATTAGTGTTAGAGTTAGCGTTATGGTTAGTGTAAGGGTTATAGTTAGGGTTAAAGCTAGAATTGGGGTTAGGGTTAGAATTAGGGTTAGAGTTAGGGTTATATAGGTTCGGGTTAAGATTAGGGGTAGAATTACAGTTACAATTAGAGTTAGAGTTAGAATTAGGGTTAGGGTTAGAATTAGGGTTACAAATATAATTAGGGTTACAGATTGAGTTAGAGCTAGAGTTAGGGTAAGGGTAATAATTAGGGTTAGGGCTAGAATTAGGGTTACAAATAAAGTTAGGGTTAGGGTTAGATTTAGAGGTAGGATTTGAGTTAGATTTAGAGATAGAATTAGAATTAGAACAAGAGTTGGAGTTAGAGGTACGGTTAGAATTAGGGCTAGGATTATGGTTAGCATAAGGGTTATGGTTAGAGTTAGGGTTAGCATTAGGGTTAGGGTTATAATTAGTGTAAGTTTTAGTGTTAGTGTTAGTGTTAGTGTTAGGGTTATAATTGGGACTAGAATTGAGTCTAGGGTTAGGTTTAGGGTTAGGGTTAGAATTAGAGTTAGAGTTAGGGATCAAGTTAGAGTTAAAGTTGGAGATAGAGTTGGGGTTGGGGTTAGGGTTAGAGTTAGGGATCATCATGGAGAAATAATTTTCATCAAATTGACTCTTATATATTCTTTCACACTTTTAACATCATCTCAATTGTTGTGTTGGGACTTATAACTTCCATTTCATGAATTAATTTTTCCACTATTTGAGTCATTTGTATAACATATATCCCAAATTTGACCATAGTTGTACTCCAAATACTCCAACACTACACCTAAATCTCATACTTCCCTTAACCCTATCCCTTATTTTAGTGTAACATTTAACCACTTATTAACCCTAACCATAACACTAAGTGTCATATAAATGAAATTGTAAACCTTGGATCCTAACTATAACTCTTACTCTATATATGATTGTACTAATCATTTAGTAAATTATATACCTTAGCCTAACCCTATATGTACAAGTATCTAGAAATAATATTTCTTTTTATAAGTGATAATATGTATATACACACACCCAGAGAGAGAGAGAGAGAGAGAGAGAGAGAGAGAGAGAGAGCATATATGTAGACAAGAAGGAGCTCATATTATGTTTCTTATAGAAGCATGTTTTATGTAGAGAGAGAGAGAGAGAGAGAGAGAGAGAGAGAGAGAGAGAGAGAGATTATGAGGTGTATCTAGAGAGTAGGCACAAAGAGAGTTAGGGTTAGGGTTAGGGTTAGGTTTAAGATTAGAGTTAGAGTTGGGATTAGGGTTAGGGTTAGAATTAGGGTTAGAAATATAGTTAGGATTAGAGATAGAGTTAGGGTTAGGGTAAGGGTAAGAATTAGGGTTACAAATATAGTTAGGGTTAGTGTTAGGGTTAGAATAAGAGTTAGGGTTAGGGTTAGAGATAGAGTTAGAACTAGAGTTAGAATAAGGGTTGGAGTTAGAGTTAGAGTTAGAGTTAGGGTTATATTTAGGGTTAGAATTAAGGTTAGGATTAGAATTAGTGCTAGAGTTAGCGTTATGGTTAGTGTTAGGGTTATGGTTAGGGTTAGCATTAGGGTTAGGGTTAGGGTTAGTGTTAGGGTTATGGTTAGGATTAGCATTAGGGTTAGGGTTACAATTAGAGTAAGAGTTAAAATTAGAGGTATTGTTAGTGTTAGTGTTAGTATAAGAGTTAGAGTTAGAATTAGAGTTAGAGTTAGGGTTCAAGTTAGAGTTAGAGTTAAAGTTAGAGATTGAATTGTGATCAGGGTTAGATTAGGGTTAGGGTTAAAGTTACCTTATTAGATTTAGGGTTAGGGTAAGAGTTAGGGCTAGGATTAGGATTAGAATTAGGGTTAGTGTTAGAGTTAGAGTTATATATAGTGTTAGGGTTAGGATTAGGGGTAGGTTTATAGTCAAAGTTAGGGTGAGGGTTAATATTGGGGTTAGGGTTACAAAAAGAGTCAAAGTTAGAGTTAGGGTTAGAATTAGGGGTAGGGTTAGAATCAAGGATAAAGTTAGAGTTGGAGTTAGAGTTAGAGTTAGAGTTAGATTTAGGGTAAGAATTAGGGTTAGGATTAGAATTAGCATTAGAGTTAGAGCTAGGGTTAGAATTAGGGTTAGGGTTAGGGTTAGGGTAAGAATTAGAGTTAGAGTTATAGTCAGGGTTAGAGTTAGGAACAGAGTTATAGTTAGGGTTAGAATTAGGTTAGGGTTAGAGCTAGAATTGGGGTTAGGGTTAGAATTAGGGTTAGAGTTAGGGTTATATAGGTTTGGGTTAAGATTAGGGGTAGAATTAGAGTTACAATTAGAGTTAGAGTTAGAATTAGGGTTACAAATATAATTAGGGTTACAGATTGAGTTAGAGCTAGAGTTAGGGTAAGGGTAATAATTAGGGTTAAGGCTAGAATTAGGGTTACAAATAAAGTTAGGGTTAGATTTAAAGGTAGGATTTGGGCTAGATTTAGAGATAGAATTAGAATTAGAACAAGAGTTGGAGTTAGAGGTAGGGTTAGAATTAGGGCTAGGATTATGGTTAGCATAAGGGTTATGGTTAGAGTTAGGGTTAGCATTAGGGTTAGGGTTATAATTAGTGTTAGTTTTAGTGTTAGTGTTAGGGTTATAATTGGGGCTAGAATTGAGGCTAGGGTTAGGGTTAGGGTTAGGGTTAGAATTAGAGTTAGAGTTAGGGATCAAGTTAGAGTTAAAGTTGGAGATAGAGTTGGGGTTAGGGTTAGATTTAGGGTTAGGGCTAGAGTTAGGGTTAGATTTAGGGTTAGATTTAGGTTTAGAGTTAGAGTTAGGGTTAGAATTAGGATTAGGTTTACGATTAGAATTAGGGTTAGGATTAGAGTTAGAGTTACATATAGTGTTAAGGTTAGTATTAGCATTATATATAGTGTTAGGATTAGGATTATGAGTATGATTAGGGTTAGAGTTAGTGTTAGGGTTACAATTAGAGTTAGAGTTATAATTATAGTGATGGTTAGAGTTAGAGTTAGAGTTAGAGTTAGGGGTAGGGGTAGGGTTAGGGTTAGAGATAGAGTTGGAGTTAGAGTTAGAATATGGGTTTAAATTAGGGTTAGATTTAGAGTTAGAAGTAGAGTTAGGATTAGAGTTATAGTAAGGCTTAGGGTTAGGGCTAGAATTAGGGTTAGGGTTAGAATTAACATTAGATTTAGGATTATAAAGGGTTAAGGTTAGGGTTAGGGGGAGAATTAAAGTTAGAGATAGAGTTAGAGTTAGAGTTAGGGTTAGGGTTAAACTTAGATATATATACTTATATATACTCTTATATATATATATATATATATATATATATATATAAACAAATAAATCGATACTAATTTTATCAAAAATAAAAAATTAGAATATATATATATATAATATTAAAATTACTATCATATCTTCCATATCCGCGGCGATTGCTACTAGCTTATATATAAAAAAAATGCCGAGAGTCATCCTTCTTGAGGCATCTATTTTAATTCAAATCGTATCCAACACAAAAAAAACCATTACGATTTAAATTAAAATAGGTGCCTCGAGAAGGATGACTCTCGGCATTATATATATATATATATATATATATATATATATATATATATATATATATATATATATATATATATATATATATATATATATATATATATAAATAAAAGCTATTAATTAGATTATTAGTAGCTTCCTCTATTTATCGAATAGAGTGTGTGTATATATATACATATTTTAGGGTAAAAGCACAAATCTGTGTCACTTTTTATAAAGGAGAAGTGATATTAGAATTTAAGTCTTCAACTTTAACGAAATAAAAGTGGCATTTGTGCTTAGAATTTGAAGATGATGTAAACTAATGAAATGTGTAAAATTGGATGAAGTTTATGTCTATAATTTTTTTTTTTTTAAATTGAGTGAAATTTTTATTTATTTTTGAATTTTTAAAGTGTATTTTTTAATTTTTTAAGAATACTAAAAATATAGAGTTTTTTTCCCGTCAAACAAATGTATGCAAATTTTCATATTTTTGGTTTGATTTTGGAATATGTTAGAGTTAACATGTATATCTAGTGCACCAAAAAAGAAAAATTGAAATTCGGCTAATATTTTTTAAGTTATAACTGGTCAAAGTCAAAGTTATCAGAAATTGACAGTTTTTTTCTCCCGTCAAACTTTTTCCATCAAATCTACATTTTTTTTAAAAAAAATTACATATTCTTGAAGAAGACTCTCTCCTCTAGTGCAACATAAAAAAATTTAATTTTTTAACATGATTTACTATTTTTTTCTTATTTTTTAATGGACATCTTCCTGAATCTTAAGATACCTACTTGTAATATTTTCAAATTATAACATATTATTCATAATCAAAATTTTAAAAAAATTATATGATCGTAATCGTGACTCTAAGAACTACAAAAGTATATTTTTAGTTTCAAAAAAAAACTTCAATTTAGTGGGTCAAATTGGCCTTCAAAGTGAGATGTTTATAGAAGTTCTGATTTTTGCTTGTTTGGCTGCCACATAGACAGTTTCGGTCGTAACTGTTTCGGCCAGAACAGTTTCGGCCGAAACAGTTACGGCCGAAACCCCTGTCGGCAGAATAAACCGCCAGCGGTTAATGTTACTATTTGATATTAAAAAATATTATTTTTTCTTTTTTTAAAAATTAAATATACATGGACATTGAAAATTGGAAGAGGGTTTTCAATAGACAATTAATTTTGAAGCAATTTTCAACAACTGTTCTGCGGATTTAATCAATATTGCAAAGGATCGAATATTTTGAAGGTGTTTTTTTTCTCATCTAATTATTTTTATTTTTATGTATTATATATTGAACCATTAGCTGATATTTAATTAAATCTAAATTTATTTATTTTTGTTTCTATAGATTGAAATATTCAATGGGTAGTAAAAGGAAAAGATCAAGGAAATATGATAGAAAAAGAGATGACAAAATGAAAGACCATACAAAACATAATCAAAACCAACCTATTGAAATTCCTAAACAGGATGAGATTCATGAAGAAAATGAAAGTAATGAAGAGGAAGAAATTGGTAGTTCTATTGATAGAGACAAATTAGAAAGCATAAAAAAATTGATGGATTTGGATGAAGAACTACTTTTTAACCAAATTCCATCTAAAGATATGATAAATGATAACACTATCAAAAAGCATTTTCAGAACATGTGGGATGAGTGTTTCAAGGATAAAAGTATATTTGGACAGGCACAATTATTTGTCAAATTATTTAGGAGAAAAGATATGAGACCTGTTTTAGAGTTGTTGGGTGTTGATAACAGGAAAAGCCATGCCCATAATATTAATAAAACAATAGTTGAAAACTTGCAAAATGCTTATAACAAAATTGACAACACAACTCGAGGAGGTGATTTGAGTAATGCACGCAAAGCATTGATGACTACTATATCTAGTAGAAAATTGACACATAGAAAATAGGTACGTGCAATTTTTGATGTACTACATATATCTAGAAGAACTGTCCAGAGATACATCAAGAGGAGAAATATGCTAGATGATAACATTGAGAATAACTGGGTGAATATTTGTAGAGTTCCTCGAAAAGACAAGATTTCTGAATAAGTAAAAAGATAAGTTATTGAATTTTGGACCACACATTCTCGTGTTTCTTCCATCAGGCATGATACTATACAAATTAAAGATCAAGAAACAGGGGCCAAAATTGAACATCCAACACATTTCATAGATTTAACTCAAAGTGAATTATTTGAAGCATTCAAACAAGAATTTTCAAATGTCAAAATATGTTAGAGAATGTTTGAGAGTTTATGTCCTTCCTTTGTACGCATAAATAAGATGCGTGAAACTTGTTGTTGTAGAAATCATGTTGAATTTGGTCTACACTTGCAATCATTTAAAAAATTTATGGCAGTACTTGATCCTAATTTGGTCATCCCTAGCAGTACAACACAATTTTTGAGGTCCATATTATGTGATAAATTAGATGATTCAGATGAATTCAAAGTGCAATGCATCAAAAACCAGTGTGAAGATTGTGCAGATTTACACAAATTTTCTGAAATTATGCAAGTTGAGAATATTAATGAATCCACACTAGTTTCATGGATGAGATATGAATATGAGACATACCAAAATAATAGAGGAGATGAATCTAGAAAAATTGTATTGAAGGAGAGTGAATTGCATTATGATGAGTTCATGGTCAAGTTTCGTCCATTAATATATCCACATATCCAACATTGCCATGGTGCACGATGGCAAGCTAAACAATTTCGTGATTCCAAAAATTGTTTTCCACCTAGTTGTATACTTTCAGTTGTAAATTTTTCTGAGAATTATACATTTGCACCTCATACAGAGCTCCAAAGCGAATATTATCATTCTAAACAAGTTGCAATATTTGTGCAAGTGACCTATAGACATGCACAATTTGAGGTGGATCAGATAGAAAGATTGGATGAAAATGAACGCATCATCATCAAAGAGGTTCATTTCTATATTAGTGATGATAGAGTTCATGATAGGAGTTATGTGGCTCATTGTTTTGCAATGTTCTTTGAAGATCTCAAAAACCGTGGAATAAATGTTTCAGAGCACTAGATTTGGTCTGATGGATGTGCAAGTTAGTATACACGAAATAGTTACACATTTATTTAACTTTATTTTAACTTATATTTATTTGGACATGTCTATTTCTATTTGATATATGTACATGGATAATTGTAGATACTTATCATGTTTCATATTCACAAGACAATTCAAATCTACAAAAGCATTTAATTGGTTAGCAATGCAACATGCTAGAACCAATGTAATATTTTTATGGAATTTCTTTGAAAGTGGACACGAAAAAGGGGAGCATGATGGAGAAGAAGCATGTATAAAACGTGCGCTTCGACAACATGAACTTGCAGGTAAATATATGCATTTTTAAAACATGCATGTTTAATACTCTAGTACTTAGCATATATTTTAAATTTTATATATACATGCATATTGTATGTACATACAGGGAATATGATAGAGAGCGCAAATCAAATTGTTGAATGGTGCAAAGTTCATTTTGCTACTCGAGATATTAAATACAATAAGCATTACTTTTGGGAGGTGAAAGGTGAACTAAATTATATTTATTTTTAATGTATTTTTCAAATCAAGTTGAGTTTTTAATTAAATATTTATTTTGAAATATGACAATTATTTTTTGTATTTGTAACAGATATAGATCGATCTAATCCTTACAATTGTCAAACGATTCCTGGAATTAGAATTTTACATCAAGTGATGACTACAGGAAACCATAAACTTCCAGTAATTAAAGTAAGAGAAAAAACATGTTTTTGTGATGACTGCATTAAGGACAATCTAGTGAGTGCATGTGAAAATATTGGGAATGGATATGTTTCACATTGGGATTTGAAGGAGAGAGTTAGAAAGCCTCCTCTTGAAGATGTTGACACTGACATTGACATTCATGATCCTGTATATTCAGTTGATTATGAGCGCATTTCTGATTTAGTTATGGTAGGTTTGTGTGCATATATACATATATATAAATTAATATACATGTATATTTGTTTTAAAATTAATTTATATTTATCTATATTTTTATATACATGCAGGAGATATTTTTGCAGTTCAAGCCTTACCAAATAATGCGGAAAATGTGGACTATTATCTTTTAAGATGCACAAAAGCAAAACACAAGTTGCTAGAAGGAACTATAGATGCTGATCAACAGTCATATCCAATTGGATTAGTTTTTATTGAAGGAACATGTTATCAACAAACAAGGGTAATTGATAGTGGTATTGAATTTATTGAATACAAGCCTAGAGAAAAGGTTTTACACTACAGTAACCATGTTATATCAACCAAATTACAATTTGAAGTAGTACAAAGAAAAGGGCGTCGTGGAAATCAAAAGTGGAAATTGCCTATTGAAGAACATGAAAAACTTCTAGAGATAATAAAAAGTAGAGAGGATCCTAACAATACATTGTTTGTGGAGCTCTAGTTTACCTATGTACTTATTGTGGAGCTCTAGTTGAGTTATGCCTGTATAGCTCTTATACTTTCATATTTAATATTGACAGGATATTTGTTTTATAAATTTTTGTACATTGGATCATTTATTTTGGATATGCAAAATTAGACATGTATTGTTATTTTTATTTAAATTCGACATGGATATCTCATTTAAGACCAGGTCTCTTAGGACCTCCCCTTAAGACAACCCCTTTAGTATTTGTATGTATTTATATGTACATTGTTTATGTTTTCTTACATATGATTGTTAATGTTGTTATGTATTTATGTACATATAATCTTTATATGTTCTTATATGATACATTTTTTATGTTTGTATATAATCGTTATGTTCTTGCATGTATTAACTTTTACTAATTAAATGTTGTAACATGCATTCTTTAGGTCATACTCTTTATATGTTCTTACATGTATATGTTATATGAACTATGTTACATATTACATACATTATATTTTATTAATTAAATGTTGTTAATTATAGTTAATTAAGAATGTATGTCATTAAATATAGTTAATTATAGTTAGATTAAATATAGTTAATTAATACATGTCATTAAATAGAGTTAACTATTAAGACATTAAATATAATTAGATTAAATATAGTTAATTATAGTTAATTAAGGCATGTCATTAAATATACTTAATTATACTTATATTAAGACATGTCATTAAGTATAGTTAATTAAACTTAAATTAAGGCATTAAAAATAGTAACATGTATGTATAAACATGAATATTGAAAACATATGCATATGTATTTTAACTTTTATTAAAATTAAATGTTATAGTTCATGCATTCTTTCTAGGTGATCATAGTCTTTATATGTTCTTATGTACATGTATATGTTATATTCTTATGTACATCGACCATTAAAATTATATAGTTAATTACACTTAGATAATTACCGTAGCATTATGTAATGCTTTGCTGATCTGACTGATATCTAAATCATGTAATGAAAAAATAGTATCAGCATCCAAGTCAATAGTGTGGCCCTGATCTGAAAGCATGGAAGTAAATAGACCAGGCTGTCTGGCACTGAGATCTTGAGTAGGGGGGGGGTGTTGTAGGGTCCTGAGTAGCTGGGGTTGGTGTTGTAGCTTGGGCCTATGTAGCAGTAGAAGGTGTAGGAATGTCCTCCTGCCTCTGTGAATCCTCTGGAACTGTTGTACGTGACAAAATATGTCTAATATGAGAGCTCATGTCACTTAGTGGAATCCTTGAGAGTGTAGATAATGCTCGATATGCATCTAAAAGATCAGATGCTAAATATGATGCCAAATGATGCAATGCATCCACCTCTAAGACTGCAAATGTCTACAGGAGAAGGTATGTCTGCAACTCCATAATCATCATCAACAGGTGTGCTAGATGATGTAGTTGTGGGAGCGGTACCTCGAGACCATAGCATATATCTACCACATCGATCAAAAGAAATCTCGTGTAACTGTGTGGCGACGGTGGTGATGCTCGAAAAAATTTGTGTCCTAATTGTGTCATCAGGAACACTCTCACCTATAGTAGCCATCCATGGACCTCTCAACATAACCCAAAAGGTTTGGACCCACCATTGCCCATTTGTTAACGGGCGCAGGAGTGTTCACAGATCTAAATCTGTCAGAAAGTCTCCCCTGACCCTGGCCAACATGCCCTGGATAATCTATATAGTCAACATCATAGTGTAAATGAAATTCTGCAAACAATTGTTTGCAGAAATATAGAGGGAACTCATCCTTCTGTGGCCATCTATGATGAGTAGCCAACCAACGAGGATACATCAATGGTGCGACGAGTGGATCAGTACACTTCATCGCAGAGTAGCCTCTGACTCTACGACGATCTGTATAAGATGGAAACATGGATTTCACTATGCCAGTGGAAACCTTAGTGTCAATCTGTGTGTACTTCATAATGCCAGTGACACTGTGAGATAAAGAAGAATAAAATGTCTCAATGCTCATATCATCAAAAGGGTTGTATGATTCAATTGTCTGAATCATACAAAATAACTCCTCTCGCATCAATGTGACCTTCTCCCTATTAGGGAGGGTGGTAGAAGAGGAAAGTGAGGTATCCAAAACCTGCATAGCACGAGATAATCTCGCACTATATCTCTAAATAACTGCTATCTATCATGAGTGGAGGAGGTCAATCTACATGTTGTATCGAACTCAGCACTCTGACCCCCACCACGAACACTGGCATCCCCTGAGGATGTAGGAGCATGATCCCCAGAACCAGATGCCATAATGTATATATGAAAATAAATATGAGGATATGAATGTGAAGCTACAAGAGTGATAAATATCTAGAGATTTGCACATGCATATATATACAAATATAAACATACAAGTGTATTTAAATTAAAATAATTAAAAGTTAAATTTAATTTGAAACACGTGTACATATAAATACACAACATTAAATGTATGGTGCTAAATTCAATCATGTAACATACACATGCATTTTAAAACAAATTATCTTAGAGACCATATCTAATGTACATTGTAACGTGCTCATTCAAATGTGAAAAATAAATATTGGTACATGTACATGTATATGCAATAAAAATAAAATAAAATTTCTTGATTAAATGATAACTAAGTGTACACATGTATACATGCAATAAAAAAATGTAATTCTTGACTAAATTCTAGATTTTGATGTAAATGCTTTGATGATTATGGGGAGTGTAGATGAGAGTTAGGACATAGGGATAGAAAAATTTGTTACTAGATAAGTAAATGAGTTTAGTTAGCAAATGTTAGTTTACAATTTAAAACTTTTGACTTAATTTAGTAGTTTGAATTAGAGTTAAGAATGTTAATAAAGTAAATGGGATATGGTTTTATTAAGGTTGATAGTAAGGTCAGTCTATTATGTGCTAGTAAACATATGAATACCTATTACAACCTATAACAGATGTAATGACCTAGTAGGAGTCCCTAGGTCCCCTTAACATATATATGGATAAAAATACCTAGAAATGTATCATAAGAGGTTGTTATGTGTCATTTGGTAATATAAGAATCATCATTACCTAATAAGACCTATTATATCCTAATAATACATATTAAGACTTATTAGAACCTATAAAAAATAGTATAACCTATTATGACTCATATGTCCCCTTAAGACACACATGTATGGATAACGAACTGAAAAACACAGTTGACATAAGTGATCTTAATGTGTTGTTTGGTAATGTAAGACTCATTATTACCTAACAATACCTATTATGTGCTAGTAAACATATGAATACCTATTAGAACCTATAACAGACGTAATGACCTAGTAGTAGTCCCTAGGTCCCCTTAACATATATATATGGATAAAAATACCTAGAAATGTATCATGAGGTCGTTATGTGTCATTTGGTAATGTAAGAATAATCATTACCTAATAAGACCTATTATATCCTAATAATACATATTAAGACTTATTAGAACCTATAAAAAATAGTATGACCTATTACGACTCCTCTGTCCCCTTAAGACATAGATGCATGGATAACGTACCTAAAAACATATCATTTCACTGATCTTAATGTGTTTTTTGGTAATGTAAGACTCATTATTACCTAACAATAACTAGTTGTTAAAATGAACATCATCAATATCTAAGTGTGGTTCATTCGGTTAGTAGAGGGCCTATGTTATGGTTAGAATGTGGTATGGATTATGATTGTAGTTAATATAGGGTTATGTTAGAAGGTGTATTTAATGTCAAAATTAATTTCACCATAAGATATTATTGTTTCACCTCTAGATCCATCAGGTTATGTTAGAAACTGAACAATGTCCCCTAAAGGTTTGCTACATTTTTTACTAATGTTTTTCTACATGTTTACCTCATGTTTTTCTATATTTTTTAACTAATTTTTTTGACATTTTAACCTAATGTTTTTCTATATTTTAACCTAATGTTTTTATATATTTTAACCTAATGTTTTTCTACACTTTTACCTAATGTTTTTCTACGTTTTTATCTCATGTTTAACTACATTTTTGCTAACAAATTAATTTAAATACCATTCTAAAACAATCTAAAATAATTTAAACATATTAAAAAATAAACAATTTTAAGTATTTCACTCATAAAATAGCTAAAAAACAACTACTTTAAGTACAACTAACATCTATTAATCAAAAAACACGTTAAAAAACTATTAAAAAGTGGGGAGGAAAAAACCACTAACCAGTTACGGCCAAAACACTTGACCCACTCTCCAAAAATCTATGAACTGCAATAGTGAAAATGATAGCCGCAAGAGGTTTACGACAATTTTATTATAGCTTGGGGTTTCACCCGTAATAGTTTCGGCCGAACGGGTTTCAACTGGAACAGTACAAGCCACGTAGGTGCGCGAAACCGCCACGTAGGTTCGACCGAAACAGTTACGGTCAAAAAAAATTCAGCCGAAATCCTTACAGCCGAAACGCCAAAGGATATCACAAAGGGTGACACAGGTTTGTGCTTTTACCCTTTGACAAGTTCTTAAGTAGAGTTGAATTAACAAAGTTAAAGAGTATATTAATTCAATATAGAAAGGTTGAAGTGGAAAGTAAATACAATAATAATTAGGTATGGTGTACAAGGCTCGAAGACATCATAAGGGATGAGGCCAGGATCATGTCCTAGGCGAATTTGGCAGCGTTGATGCTCCTTAGTCCTTATCTCTTAGCTGAAGAGGTTTCAGGCATGTGTGGGTTTGTATCAAGTATCTAAAACTTGTTTATGGATAACCTCCATCAATTTTTTTTTTTTTTAAAACATATGTATCAGTTGTGTTTTTTTTTTTTCTTTCAGAAGTGTCAATATAGAGATATGCAAAGCAAGAAGAGTCAACATACTAATAGAAAAAGAGTACTATCCAACCTTGTCTTTATTCATTAAGTAATCTAACATGTGAGACAATTCCATCTAATATTCATTCAAAAAAGTGACCACCATTTGAAAATTAAATCCACAATTAATCATTTGCCAACTAAGAACATAACAACACTAAAAATATTCAAATTGACATATTGTTATTAGGATTCAACTATGTACTTTTTCAAACAGCGCACAACCACCAATAAATAAATTTTTTTAGAATATATAAAAAATTTATTAATTGTAGCACTTCTCAATAACAAAAAAATCTATCATAAAAAAATCTTGAAAGGAAGAAATATGTTTACATTTTATGTCACTTTGTGTTGCTCACTATCTAATGTTCATTGATAGTAATGAAATTAGTAGATTTCTACTTCTAACACCTATTTTGGTAGAGAAGTTTTATATATAGCCATAATGTTAATTAAAGATTTAAGTAGTTTGAATAAGAATTATACAATTTATAACTTGAGCATTAGATATTTTAACTATACTTTTTAATTGTTATTTTAGTTCATTGGAAAAATATTTGTATCTAGTAGACAATAAAAGAGGGGTTCAAATTTATTCAAATCAATAGAAATATAGAGAAAGGGCATCAAACAACCTTATCAATATCCACCAAGTGGTCAAAATGATGAGACAAACCCAAAGGTAAATGTCTCTTATCCACAATATTGCAAATTTACATGTGATTAGTAGCCTATTTCACAAGACAATCCACAACACCATTCCACTCTCTTAGAATGTAAGTAAAAGTAACATAATCCAAAGAAGCACAAGTTAAGAATCTGATTAACAACCAAAGCTAACTACCAACAAAAATTCTTAGAATGTTGCCTAGTTAACATATGCACCACTACTGGTGAGTTCATCTCACAAATGATCCTTTTCCATCCTAGAATAGAGGTACACTCCACAACATACAAAATAATAGTTGTCTCCATCAAATTGTTAGTATGATGGCCTTTATAAATAGAGAACATAAACCAATCAATCCCCAAACTATCTCTACCAACTCCACCAATACTTGTAGGACTAGGGTTTCCCCGAGAAGTCCTATTTGTGTTGATTTTAAAAATACCTCATGGAGGCAACCTCCATCTACCCACCCTATTAATTTTTTGAAGAGGGTGTTTACATTTATTACTTGAGTGAGCTCTACGAATGAATATGAAGTCAATTATAATAAATAACATCACTAGGATCCACAACTTCAAACAAATCACATTAATCGAAATGGTTTCTCTTACGGAATGTATCATTTTCACCCACACGTGGTGAACCTCCAACACCACATCTTGAAATATCCTACAATTCCTTTCCAACCATATACACTAATTAATAATAGAAGGGCCAAGAATCCAAAAAACTTGAAGACCTGTACATGCCAAAATAAATTTTGACATGAACCTTACCCCATCAAACAAAAAACTCGTGCAAAGAAGGCACATGCCAAAAAGCTTGATTCCAAACATCCCACTAAAGGTGCCAAATATGTCCAGTGAAGGAGCACTGAAAAAAGAGATGATAGTATGTTTCTAATCTTTTATAGGACAACACACAATGTGAAGGGCCCTAAAAGCCACACCTACAAAGATTATCCTAACTAAGACACTGATTCTGGACCACCAGCCACATGAAAAAGGTTCACTTGGGCCAAGAGAACCTACACCAAGCATGTTTCCACAATAAAACTTGAATGTCCCCAATAATCTGCCACACTAAATCAACATAACTTAAATCAACAAAAAACTTGCAAGACAAATAATTGCTAGCCCAAGTGAGAACACCATTTCTAGCCAAGTTAGGACACTCCCTAGATGTTAGAATTTGGGCCTGTTCTTGTCTGTCATTCACAGATCCACTTGGAGTTTATTCAGATTCGAGTTTCTAGCACTAAAAAATTATCAAACCACTATTATATGCAATCCTATAATGCTTAACTGAATACCAACCAATGATAGTAAAGATATCATAAATGGCATGAAGGTGGGGGTGAGTAGAAAGAATAGAAGGAAAAGCATCCCAAGAATCCATCAAAAAATGAGCTTGAGATCGAGAATGAAAAATCCAAAAGAGTCCTTTTTGAAGTAGTTGAACCCCAAATTTCAAAGTATTTCAAATCATAGAATCTCTTCCCATCAGAGGAGAGTGGGGAACATCAAACTCAGTAACTCCATTAAGATACTTAGAGGTGAGGATACGAGCCTACGGTTGATGTTGACTAGTGGCACCAATATACCTTAGCAACAAGAACTTTCCCATTAAAAATAACCAAGGCCACCCTCTTTCTTAGGTCTACACATAGTTTCCCACTTAGAAGGCTTATTTAGGAAGTCGATAAGTTCTAATTCCAAAGAAATTGATGAGAAATGACATCAAATTCTCAAACAAAATGCATAGGGGAAACCTAAAAAACACATCTATAAATAGGAAGAGCTTGAATAACTAACTTTGGAAGAGTTAAGAAACAAAAGATAACCAACGATGTATCAAGTAATTATCTTGTAACTTACCAAGCAAAGTCTACCATGAGAAACTATGATGTCAACCAATTGTAAAAGGAATACCCAAGAAAGAAAAGGGGAAAGACTCAATCTAAAATTTAAAACATCAACAACAATATGCCTCTAAATGGTTGGGGGGTATTGAAGATGTAATGTCCCCATCCTTTTAGCATCTCAGTGGAGTTCTTAGCCTTGACATTCTCCGAAGGCTAAGTGGAAAAATAAGGAGAAATTGATTAAATTAATTTCTTACAAAGTCATTAAATAAATTAAAATAAAAAGCTGACTTTATATTTTATTAAGTTAATTAATTAGGAGTGCATTAATCATTGGAAGGGAAAAACTTCTAGTAATTGCAATTATTAAATATTTTATTTAATTATTGTATTGCAAGAGAGAAGCTTCTAGCGAGTGCATTAATTATTGGAAGGGAGAAACTTCTAGAGAATGCATTATTAAATATTTTATTTCCTTCTAGAAGAGTGAAGGAAAAGTATAAATAGAAGTGAGAGCTTCATTGTTTATCATCCGATTTTGTGAATTGCATTTGATATCAAGTTGGGAGAAGAAACTAAGGTTTCTAATTTCAATCATCCATTGGAGAACGTCAACTCTTCAATGTTGCAACCATTTGAGGTGGTGAAATATCCATTGAATTTGGAATTTACGAGAGCTTCAATTAGGAGTTCTATTTGTGCTTAATTGGAGAAAAGATTTTGGCTGCTACAGTACACATGTACGATGCCATGCTATAGTATCTGTGTTTTTATTCATTTCCATTCTCAAGCATCATTATTATCATTGTACTTCATCAACATATGATTTTGCTGTGATAATTCAAAATCAAAATTTTGGCATTACTGTAGTCATTATTGTATTTCAATTGTTTTGCATCTAGTTTCCATGTATTTGCACTGATAATACCAAAAGAATTGCACTTGCATATTAGTTCCTTGTAAGAGGATAGTACATTGGTATCAAAGCTTGCTTGGAAAGCATTTGACAAATTGTTGAACAACTAAACTAGAGAAGAATCTGGTACTTGTTGAAGTTATAACCAGTTGGGGTTACTATATTGGTATTAGAGCTTGCTTGCAAAGTGTTTGATGAAATGTCAAACAACTGAAGTATAAAGATTTTTGGTGTTTGAAGAAGTTATAACTAGTTGAGGATACTACATTGGTATCAGAGCTATTGACCTGTCATCCTATTGGGTAAATTGGACATTGAATTAGTTAGTTAATCATGTTTACTTCAAGTACCAAGAAGCAATGCGACAAGAATATGGAGAAGCTTAAACAAAGTTTGAAAATATTGGATGAAAATCATAAAAGGATGAATGAATTCATTTTAGATCCTGAAAAACTAGACAAAGTGGTATGACATATGGTTTCCATTTTTAAGAGGACTACATCACAGAATAAAGAGAAAGAGGAACAAGAGGTCTCTATAGTATCTAGAAGCCTCTATGATGAATTCCCAGGAGTTAGTGATCATCATACAACTGACCTTATAAAGAGAAAAAATCAAACCTTCGAAAATGAATCAAAAAATTCATTTGATGACAATGAATCCTAAGATCATGATGTGGATGGACATGCAGTCACCTTGGAAGTGGAAGTGCTTGAAGATACTATTATATCAGCAGCTTCTACCTTGCTAGTTGAGCCATCCTATGAGGTGCATAGCAACTAAACCCTAGATATTGAGGTGTGCATAGATGATAGCATACACAATGTTGCTTATCATATGGTGAGTGACATTGATTCAACCACATATCATAGTGCAGATGACAAATTGGAAGATTTGGGTGGAAATGTTTCATCACAAGGGGATCATCATTTAGCAAGCCAATTGAAGGTTAATGATAGGATGATTACCACAACTATTGAGCATTTTAATGTTGCTTGTCAAATGTTGGCCACCTATGGTTGGAGTACTCCTTTGAAAGATGAGCACCATGATATTGTTTTTTCCCTTGCAGAGATACATGCTCTCCGAGAAGTGATTGGAATGATGAAAAAAAATTACCTACAACTACTTATAGATAGAGATTTTCTTCTTGAGCGGGATTGCATTTGTTATGTTGCATTGCAAGGAAAGGAGGAGAAGGTTGATAAGCTCACTCATGAGCTTGAGGTGACTATGGATTCATTGCAGAGTGCCTAGTTGGCCCTTCAAGAGTTACAATTATAGATTGAAAAGCTTACAGAGGAGTTGAGTTTGGCACAGTCTCCACCAGTTGCAAATATAGTACAGTTACATGCAGAGGCAATTGCTAAGGATCTTATATCCACGGGTTGTAGTGGGGATGTGGTTACATCTATCATAGATATAGGTACAAAAGTTTCAGTTGGGATGAGTATCTTGGTTGTATCGAGTTCTCCTGAGGTTAGCACCGTGACAGTTGATACAAGACAATTTACTGGTAGCTCTTCTATGACAATGGTGGATTCTCCTAAGAGCTGTGTGGTAGTACATGACACTACTCTGTCATCCACATAGGGCATTCACAAAGTGTCATTTGGTTGGGAGTATGGCTCTAATGTTGATTTGTTTCCATCTCCTAGAATAAAATCTGTCACTTCATTCCATGAGGCTGATTTTGGATGCCAACTTGTTGTTTTTCAGAGGGATCAACTGCTTGATTCAAGTGTTGTTAGTGATGAGCCATTGGCAGAGGTTGGCGCATTTTACCTCAAATATATAGTGAGGAGTGCCCATCACTTTTCTTTTGACCCACGCACGGAGAACTTGATGATGCATTGATATGGATTGGTTCTAGAATTATATCATCCTTTGTGGGAGGGGTATTCACCATCTTCAGAAGATGGGATTAGCAGCTGCAAGCATCCAACTCAACTGTTTGTGGGAGATTACTTGCAAGGACATTTGTCAGTTATACATCATGTTGATATCTATCCAACAAGGTTTGCTACTCCTATGTCACAAAGTTTTCTTATGGGTACATGGTTACAAGATGACTATGGTGTCAGTTGGCATGATGGTTTGGTTAGTTATCACATCCATGGGAGTTTAGCGGGAGTTGTAGAGAGATGTTGTGTTATAGACACTCCTAGATATTTTTATCACTATGTGGCGAATGGATGTGGGGTTTGGTTGTTTTGGGATCCAAGTGGTGATAGGTTCAACATGATGTATTGGATGGGTTCCATTGGTTTGATTCACCACTTCTAGCATGGTGAAGTTGAGGTCAAAGTAGCATAGAGGAAGTCAGAGGGCATTGGAGCGGTGCTTATGCAAGAGAAGCACCCTATTGCTTATGAGAGTAGGGAACTAAGAGGGCCAGATTAGAGCTTCAACATATATGATAAAGAGATGTTAGCCATTATGCATGCTTTGGCTAAATTCAGGCAATATTTGCTAGGTAGAAAATTTGGTATCAAAATCAACCATAATAGCCTAAAACACTTTTTGGGGCAATGAGATCTCAATGATAGGCAATAGAAGTTGGTGAGCAAGTTACAGTCCTATGACTTTGATATTACATATTTTAAAGGGACACATAATGTAGTTGTTGATGCTTTATCATGTAGGCCCCATTTGAGCTAGAGGATTAGAGACACTTGATCCTTGCAAAGTATGCAAAGGATGCGTGGACTGTCAGATTCATAGATGGAACTATTCAAGATAGTAGATACACCCTTGTGAATGAGCTCATCATTTACAAAGGGCAGATATTTTTGGTTCCAGGCTCAACAGTGAGGAGGATGGTTCTGAAATCTTTTCATGATTCACCTATGGTAGGACATCCTGGTTTCTACAAGGCATACTAGCAGATTAGAGAGTGCTTCACATGGAAAGGGCTCAAAGCAGAAGTACTTTAGTATATTAGGGAGTGTCCCACCTGCTAGCAGAATAAGCAGGAACATTCCTATCGAGGCAATTTACTTTAGCCACTTCTGATTCCTGATAGAAAGAGGGAGTGTTTATCTATGGACTTCATCTTAGGACTACCTAGAGCCCAAGGTAGGGATTGCATATATGTGGTTGTGGATTGCCTTACGAAGTTTGCACACCTCTTTCTGATCACTGCTACATACACTGCTACACAGGTGGCAAAGTTATTCTTCAAGGAGATATTCAGCCTACATGGCTTACCTCAGAGCATTGTGAGTGATATAGACAACAGGTTTATGAGTCATTTTTGGCAGGAGCTATTTAGGTTGTGTGCGACAGAGCTCACTTCAAGTACTAGCTACCACCCTCAGACAGACGGTCAGACAGAGATAGAGATAGTAAATAAATGGGTGGAGGGATATCTCAAAAATTATATAGCAAGGCAATAGAAGGCATGAGTAAAGTAGTTTTATCTCTATGAGTATTGCTACAATACCACTTATCACATGTCTATTTAGATGTCACCCTTTATGGCCCTGTATGGGTATGAGGCACCTAATTTTATGGATCTACTTTTGAGTGACAGTAGAGTACCTAGTGCAGGTGATTTGTTACAAGAGAGTCAAGACATTGTTAAGATTCTCAAGGATAATATAACCAAGGCACAAAGTTAGTAGAAGCAGTATGCAGACCAGAAGAGGACAGAGCGGACTTTTGAGGTTGGAGATATGGTGTATCTTATTTTGCAGCCTTACCATCAAAGCACTCTCAAGAAGAGTGGTGCCGAGAAACTTAAGCCATGATACTATGGTCCATTCAAGATTATCAGGAAAGTGGGAGAGGTGGCTTATGAGTTAGATTTTCCAGCTAAGAGCAAGGTGCACAATGTTTTTCATGTGTCATGCCTCAAGAAGGCACTAGGACATCATATTGTTCCTTTTATAGTGCTCCCACCCTTGGATGAAGAGGGAAAATTGATATTGGTGCTAGAGGCTATCATTGATGTCAGGGAAAGAAACTTGAGGCGGCGTACTATAAGGGAGTATTTGGTGAAATGGAAGGACCTGCTAGTAGAGGATGTGACACAGGAGAATGAGGAGATTTTATAGCATCCAGACTTGAAGTTACTTGAGGACAGGCAATTTCAAGGAGGGCGGACTGTAATGTCCCCATCCTTTTAGCATCTCAGTGGAGTTCTTAGCCTTGACATTCTCCGAAGGCTAAGTAGAGAAATAAGAAGAAATTGATTAAAATAATTTCTTACAAAGTCATTAAATAAATTAAAATAAAAAGGCGACTTTATATTTAATTAATTTAATTAATTAGGAGTGCATTAATCATTGGAAGGGAGAAACTTCTAGTAATTGCAATTATTAAATATTTTATCTAATTATTGTATTACAAGAGAGAAGCTTCTAGCAAGTGCATTAATTATTGGAAGGGAGAAACTTCTAGAGAATGCATTATTAAATATTTTATTTCCTTCTAGAAGAGTGAAGGAAAAGTATAAATAGAGGTGAGAGCTTCATTGTTTATCATCTAATTTTGTGAATTGCATTTGATATCAAGTTGGGAGAAGAAACTAAGGTTCCTGATTTTAGTCAGCCATTGGAGAACGTCAACTCTTCAGTGTTGCAACCATTTGAGGTGGTGAGATATCCATTGAATTTGGAATTTAGGAGAGCTTCAATTTAGGATTTCTATTTATGCTTAATTGGAGAAAAGATTTTGGCTGCTATAGTACACATACACGATGCCACGTTGTAGTATTTGTGTTTGATTCATTTCCATTCTCGGGCATCATTATTATCATTGTACTTCATCAGCATATGATTTTGTTGTGATAATTCAAAATCAAAATTTTGGCATTACTGTAGTCATTATTGTATGTCAATTGTTTTGCATCTAGTTTCCATGTATTTGCACTAATAATACCAAAAGAATTGCACTTTCATATTAGTTCATTGTAAGAGGATATTACATTGGTATCAGAGCTTGCTTGCAAAGGGTTTGACAAAATGTTGAACAATTGAATTAGAGAAGAATTTGGTACTTGTTGAAGTTATAACCAGTTGGGTTTACTACAGAAGAAGAAGATGGTAGACTTATGCTCATTAATCTTTTAGATTGAAGCAATGAGGTAGATATCCAAGTCATGCTTGAAAGATTTAGCTTCAAAAAGACGAGCCAAGTCCATACAAGACGTGTCATCCACAAACTGAAGATGTTTGCAGTAGCACATACTTCTCCTAGCCAATGAATGGTTTTATTCGAGTCACTCTTAGCCCCATCTTTAAGGTAGAATTTTCCTATTTGTACATATTTGTGAATTATATTTTGGCTTTCCAAGTTTTATTATGCCTAGTTTGCTTTGGTTTAGCTTAGTGGCTTTGATTTTCTCCCTTGTACCCCCTTGCAAGTAACTCCTTGATCTCTATTTTCTTCGACACTATTTCCCAATGAATCTAGCACTAGTTTGAACCAAAGAGTTTGAAGTTCTCTACCTTTTAAATGAAAAAGTAATCCCTAGACAACGCCAATATTTTTATTAAGTAGGCAGTGAGAGGGCCATGATCTCACACAGAATCACATTACAACAGTATAGTACACCAAACATTTATATGTGTTTTCTTAGAAATATGTTGTATTCTTTTATAACTAATTTATATTGTCAAAGAGTTTTATGGTTGAAATAGGAAATACAAGCTTACGAAAAAAGAAGTTAAGAGTACATTTTCCTTTGTATATTTATATGAAGTTTTGTATGAAATAAGTTTACAAAATTTGCGTGAAAAAAGGTTGATGCAACCATTGAGAAATCTAAAATGCAATTGATACAATTAGGCTAAAATCATAATTGAAAATGAAACTCTATATGTTATAAAAGGATGGGTAAAGTTGGTATAAGCAACATGAATCATAAACCATAGAGTATAATTTAACAATAGAGCATGAAGAGGAAAAAGGAAATAAACTCCAATCACATTTGGAAGCAAAGAATAAATGAGTGAAAATAGTTAAATTTTGTTGATAAAATAAGGTAAACTATTACATGTGTGAACACTTCAAATAATATGCATATTTGATATTTATTAACACAATATTTTGTTATCTATTTAGAGATTATATGTAGGGAAACATAAATGAGTAAATCATAATAAATAAACATATTAACACTTATTGAATATGGAGAAATTATTTGATGAAAAACTTCACCATCAATGAGAGACACAAGTATTTATCAATATTAAATATGAGATATACATGTAATGTACTTTCTACCTTAATTTTAATAGCATTTTGACAATCTTGGTGTACTCAAGAGGTATCTAATTAACTCACTATTACAAACCCTCAACTCATGCTAATGCAAATATTGCTAAACACATAAAAATATAGTATTACAATACCGTGGGCACCAAAACCATGATCCAAGAAAAAGATGAGAAGTACTACAAAACAACAACAAACATGGTATCCACATTTACTTGGTAAGGACCAAATTTCAAAGAAAGATGCATTGATTAAAAAAAATCCTTGGTGTACTCAAGAAGTATATAATCAACTCATACTACAACCCCTCACCTCATGCAAATACAAATAGTAAATAGTACTAGGCACGTAAAATGTAGTATTACAATGTCACACGTACGGAAACCATAATCCAAGAAAATATGAAAAGTACTCATTAAAAAAGTCATTTTTTAAGGCATTCCACTCTAATCCTTACATGAGCTCCCACCCCATACATTGTCTTTAATTATACTTGTGTGGTCTTTGATTGCTTATGTAAGCTTTTGGCACTAACTAGTGAGGACAAATTAGAGGACCCTTTTAGTCTACTTGTCATCTACATAAGAGTTAGAGGGCCTTTGAGTCCATTTGTCATGGACATATGATTATAATTAAATATCACAATCCTAACAAATTTGAATCTTATTCAATATGAAAACTAAACCCTAAATTCAAATGTTTGGTTGATTTGAAGTATATAGCAAGTTCACAAAAAATATAAAGAAATAAAATTACTTTAAATTTTTGCATAAATAATCTAAACTATAAATTAATTTAAAGAATAAAATACAATTAATGTAGATTAAATCAAAGCTAGGAGAATAGACATGAATTGAATTTAAAATAAGAGGGCAAATGCACTTAGCTTTAACAAGTAGAGAATATATGTTTATGTCATTCTAAATACATTTTTGATGGTACATAAGTTCACACTCTGAGTCTAGAAGATGCCCCATGGCATAATATAGCCTTATAAATGATTATGGTTAGGTCCAAGCCGCCAAGTTCAAGTCTAGTCTCATAACCTTGATTTGATGTCCAATAATGATTCTTGCGACATAAGTGTATTCACCTTTTCCTTATGTGTGTTTTGAGTTATCAAGGTCATGTGTCCAAACATCTTTCAAGAAATTTCTCAAACATAACAGTTAAGTTCTCTTAGGTCAATCAATTGGACGTACTAGTTTTGTGGTTTTGAGTAAAATTTGTAGAGGATGTGGACAAATGTACAAATTACCTATATGTTTTTTAATCCATCCATTCCATTAACAAATTACCCATATGGTTTTTAATTCATCCATTCCATTAATAGATTGAAGTGTACTCTAGATATATCTTACTGCACCTCTTACATCTAGACATAATAGACAAAAATGCAAATAAAAAATGAACAAGAACAAATTACTTAACTATATAAAACAAACTAATTATACACAATCTCTAAATTTATATTGAAAAATAAAAATTTAACTCTAAACATTATGATGAATGTTTTATCTTATTAAAAAAAAAATGCATTGTAATGTCGGTTGTTGTATGTCCTAATTAATTGTTAACAGTCTATTCTAATTTGTATTTAGTTTTTATTATTTTAGTGTTAAAATGAGTAATAAAATCAATACTTAACATTAATTAGATCTACATGATGCTTACGAAAATAAAACACTTAACCATCCATTAAAAAAAAAAAATTCTCAATCATTTCTTTAACCATCCATTAAAAAAAAAATCTCAATCATTTCTTATTTATACTTTTTTCCCATTATAAGAGGAATCTATTCCATAAGTTTTCTCATTTAAAAAAAATTGTTCTCAACGAAGCCCAACAAAAATGATCTGTGATAAATTCTACACCACAGTCTACACCAATTCTATTTGTGTTTAATAGCTATGAATAGACAATCTTCAAAACTAGACTACCCCTCCCCATCCTCTGAAAAGAAACCCCAATTCTAAATTTCATCAAAAATAAACACTTTTGTATTGTAACTGGTTAACAAAGGAATCAAAGGCAATGGAGGAACTTCACCAATTGGACGAATTTTTTGAAGATGGATCAGTGGATCTCCATGGCCCCTCTGTTATCAGAGCTCACACTGGAACATTGAAGGCATCCATTTTCATAATTGGTGTGTATGAAATTTGAATAAACTCTATTGTGGATGTGTTGTTTTCTAGGTTTTACAAAATTATTACCATCACTAAAAATGGTTCCGAAAAGTCTTTGGCAGAAAGTTCATAACACATAATATGGACCACATCTCGTGGATTAATGTTTTCAAATTCAACTTCTTATGGAAAATTTTCTACGTTGACAGTTTGATTACAGTGGCTCATTTACACTAAAATGAGTCCTCTCTTCTTTCATATTTTTGCTTCATAGCAGAATAAGAAAGGGTTTTGTTTTGTATTTTGAGAGGAAAATAACTCTATTTTAGTTCCTTTGATTTGTGCGAATAGGGATCTAGATGTTAGTCAAAAGTCAGGAAATAAGGACATGGTAGTTTTGTTTTTGAATGTGGATCAATAAACTATTATTTTTTGGTTGTTGGTGTTACTCATAGGGGTGGAGGTTGCAAAGAGATTTTCTCATGTTGGCATACACAGGTTGTTCCCAAATACCCCTTGTAGATAGAGGGTGAACGGATTTGGGGATAGGGTCGATAGATAGAAGATGATTCTGACCTAGAAGGTTGAATCATCATTCACCCCATCGAAACCCATCATTAACCCTAATTTTGAACCTATTTGAATGATGCATTCTCCATTCCAATGCTCGAATGACAGATTATACAGATGTATCCAACAAGCGTTGTCCTAGGGGATTTCAATCAAGGGTTGAAATAAAAATCCCATTTATGTAAGCAAATAAGATTGTGTTTGAACTTCCATGGGTAAGTTTCACAACTGCATCCCTTTCTGATTCAAATCCAAATTCCACAATAAATAAGTGTTCGGGTTATGGAACTTGTATTAATCGCATATTTCCAATTTTATCTGACAAATGATCCAATCACCTCTCCACTAGGGTTACCACCAATTATTCTACACAACGATTGCAGCCTAAGTAAGAGCTTTGGCTTCTTCATCTGCACTAGAGGACACATCTACCTTGCATCTATCCATGGATGCAACATTGTAATCTGGTTCCTCCATTCTTACCTCCGCATTCTGCTTATGATCACTGGCATTTGCTACCCTCCTGACATTCTCATCTATTTGCTCTGGACCCCTGAGGTGAAGTATCATTTGATCCTTCCTTATGCCTTGGCGAAAACCCTAATTTCACTCCATTTCTGAATAAGTCAGGTTTTTTTGGAGATATTCAACATTTTGCAGCTAATGTTTTCCTTTTATTATGAAGAAGAATACTTAACTAGATTTCCATTCTGAGCATGTTTTCCATTCTGAGCATGCCTTGTATAGTTTGCATTCCATCATACCACTATCTTTTAGGCATTCAATCAAACACATGGCATGCATACTGATTCAGAACTAGCATTTAGCCATATGATCATGTTTCTATCGAAAACTTTAGGATTAAATTGTGTTTAATTTAATACCAATTTCCAAATCATATTACATGGATCCATCGTCATGTTATCTTTTTCCCCACATAGCACAACACAGTAATCTTCAAATCTGAATGCAAACTTCTTTATATTACATTTATTATTACAATTATATATAATTTAAACTGAAATTATTTAATTTTATAACTAATTTAATCGTGTCCAATAAAACATTTATTAATAGATTGAATTTAAAATTATAATGATCTACAAAACTGAAAAAATAACATGGCACTTGTTTTTGGTAGGGTGGGGAGGAGGGGAAGTTCTCAAACTACATTGTCTATGTAGGGACCAAAATGTACTTTTATAAATTAGTTAAAAATTTACAAATGAATATTAATTTATTAGAAACACAAACAAATTAGTTATGTAGGTGTGTTTAGGCCCCTCCATAGCCAAAACCTTGTTAAACCGTAGTATTTTGTTTCCCAAAACTGGGCAACCTCTTCTGATTTCTTAAACTCACCTTTTCATTTTAAACTTAACCAAGAACAATAATTAAAGTGTCCTATGACAGTAGCTAAATGGCCGAATATTTGCACCTGATCATAGCCAGTGCCATCGATTCCGTCACTACAACTTCTTCCGTCTCCTTTTTAATTGTCAATAAAAAGTACTTTTTGACAGTTTGGTAATTGTGGCAGATTTATTATTTCTAAAACAACGATGGATGGGATATGTTATTTAGATATAAAATTTCATTACCTAAGTGCCATGCCTCCCCATAAAAACACTTACCATTTAACATACGTAATGCGCTCACTTAAAGTTGGAATGTTTTTGTTTTAGAATGGAAAGTTAGAAATTTTTTATTATTTTTGATGAAATGTGTGAATACATTAAATATTCTTATTCTTTATATTTGATTAATTTTATTTATAATTTTTTTGATTAGATTGATTAATTGACATCTTATATTATAATTAATATATAAAGTAGTTTATAATTAGTATATCAATGTTTATGAGTGTTTTTGAGGTTTTTGAGGTTTTACAAAATAAATACAAATCTGAAAAGATATTGTTGAAAATTGATAACAGCAGTATTTGGAATCAAATTGAGTTCAGTGACAATTTGGATTACAGTAGTTGAGCTACCTAATATGAGCCCTTTCTTCTCTCATGTTGTAGAAAATATTTTATTTTTGACAGAAAACAACTCTTATATTCTTTTAAATTTGTGCAAAGAGGGGTCTGAATATCAGGTTTAAAAGTCAGCGAAAGAGAGGGAATAGAACACAGTTGTTTTCTTTCCGCATGTGTATCGTAAAAATTATTATTTTATGGTTGTTAACTATGAGAATGTTGAATAAAATCTTTTTGAGCTGATAAATTTTGAAGGAATCAATTATTACCCATCCAATTTCCTCCCATTTGGTGCCCTTTTATATCTATGACACTGAGCTAAAAGTCCTTGTATGCTCAGAGAATGCAGATTGTTCCATCGACATGAGAAATCCTTTTCTGTTTTTTTGGCTTTTCATGAATCCATCTATTTACAGCTGTTAATCTTATTTGTTACTCATAGGTGTGGAGATTGCGGAAAGGTTTGCTTATGTTGGCATATCTTCAAATTTGATAACTTATCTCACAAGTGTTTTAAATGAAAGCACTGCGAGTGCTGCGAGCAATGTGAACATATGGTCAGGGGTGGCTTCCATGTTGCCTTTTTTGGGAGCTTTTGTTGCAGATTCATATTTGGGCCGGTACTGGACAATCCTCTTTGCTTCACTCGTCTATTTGGTTGTTAGTATTCTTTTCCTTGACAAAATCCTTTAATTTTGTCATTATTATCAATGAGTAGAGTAAATTTGAACAAATTCCTCAGCCAGGATAATGTCACTCTATTTTATGATGTTTGTTATTGAAAGCCAAAACATGGAGCTATTTTTTATACTACAGGTGAGGGAGATACTGACACCTCGGCTCTTTAGGACACAACAAAATTACAAACCCCCGAAGATCCTAATATCACTTGAACTAATTTAATCAGGATTGGAAAGTTTTGGCTGTTTTCTACCGTACACGTGTTTACTGAGACGCTCATATTGAAGACAGACGGATTGCATAGAGTGGCATTAGAAGACATCACCACCTAAGAGTCATAGTTACAGAGCACTGAACAAATGACAAACCCTAGTAGTCTGTTGGTATCTATATCAACAAATAACAAATCGTCTTGCCCAAGAGCCTTGTTTACTCTGATAGCAAAGAACCTGCGCATGTGTAAAGCCTTGTTTGCTAAAGATCTCAGTTAGGTCTTTTGATTATAAAACCATTTAAGCTATATGTATGTATTATGAATCGATAACAAGTGAAGGTGATACCGAGCTCAAAAACTCAGATTGGTCTTTTGGTTCAGCATCCACATTTGCAAGTGTGAATAGATAACAAGGAAAATGGGTACCTTGCTGAAGACCTTGTTTACTCTTTTGGCTGAGGACACATACCTACAAATTTGGGAGTTCTTGTGATTATGGAAACTGAAAATCATACTCTGTCCAAATGTTGGAAAGTGGAAATTGAATTCGAGTTCATTTGCTTGCAAAATAGCTGAATAAAAATTCCATTTTCTTGTAGTTTTAATCATGTTTGTTATATCCAAGTAACATGTCATATAATGGAATGTAACAGGGGCTAATCCTGGTAACTCTATCAGCTTCTCTCAGAAATCTCCAATCCTCATCATGCAGTTATAATTCCGAGTCTTGCTCCAGAGCGTCAAATTTCAAGATTGATTTTTTTTACTTCTCACTATACTTGGTTGCTTTGGGGGAAGGAGGTCACAAGCCATGCCTACAGGCCTTTGGGGCAGACCAATTTGATGATGAGGAACCAAAAGAGAAGCAGCACAAAAGTTCATTCTTTAACTGGTGGTATTTTGGTATTTGCTTGGGATCCCTTGGAGGGGTCACTGTGGTCGCATACATCCAAGATGATGTTGGCTGGGGTCTGGGATTTGGCACGCCTGCCATTACCATGGCAATGTCACTTCTTGTGTTCTTGTGTGGGACTAGGTTCTACCGAAACAAACTGCCTAGTGGAAGCTCTCTCACTCGTGTCATTCATGTGTTTGTTGCAGCATTCTACAAACGCAATGCCCCTATCCCTTTCCGAGAACACAATCAATCAGCTTTTATTCAAGAAGCAGAGGTTCTTAGAACAGAGTCAAGAAGACAACTCTTGCGAACAAACAAGTTCAGGTAAGCAATCAATGATACTATTTACCCTAAATCCGGTGCCATCGTATTTAAGCATAATGCTACTTTAGAGTTCAGGCTCAAATGATTGCAGCAGAGATTGTTTTGTCTTTTTCAAGATGTCCCCAAAGTGTCCATTCCGGGGCACACCGGAGTCCAATCAAAAGGGATGTTGGATGCAATTTCCTGACCTCTCTCAAGGAAGTCGGTGTGGACAGCAATAGTATCTGGGAATAATGCTAGTTCAAATTCTTCAAGTTCTCATTCGTGTTTGTTTTAGCACTATACATTTTGAAGATTCTTTTCAATGAATGTCCTAGTCTTGTTTTCTCAGGTTTCTTGACAAAGCAACGGTTGAAGATGAATTAGACTCTGAGTTCCAAACAACACGCAATTGGAAACTTTGCACAGTCCAACAGGTTGAAGAGGTAAAACTTCTTCTAGGTATGTTACCTATTTCGATGGCATGTTTGATGTATGGTGTTGTCTCTGCACAGTCTTTCACATTCTTCACAAAACAGGGTAACACAATGGACAGAAAAATTGGCACACATTTTGAGATCCCTTCTGCAAGTATGCAGTGTTTTATTAGCATATCTATTATGATATTGGTCCCTGTCTATGACCGCTTCTTTGTTCCAAATGCAAGAAGATTATCAGGGAATGAGAGGGGTATAACATTGCTCCAAAGGATAGGCACTGGTATATTTTTTTCTGCACTTTCAATGATTGTTGCTGCAGTGATAGAAATGAAAAGGCTCAAGGCAGCAAAGGATAATGTTGTCATAAGTGTTTTTTGGTTACTTCCACAATATGTACTTTTTGGCACAGCTGAAGTGTTCACAGTGGTAGGAATGCAAGAATACTTTTATGATCAGATGCCAGACACAATGAAAAGCTTGGGTATTGCTGTCTATTTGGGTGTCACAGGAGTTCGTAGTTTTTTGAGCAGTATCCTAATTTTGGTCATTGAGAAGGTTACTTGCAGAAAGCAGGATCAATGCTGGTTTGCAGACAACTTGAACAAAGCTCATTTAGATTACTTTTATTGGCTTCTAGCTTCTTTGAGTCTCCTCGGTCTGGGCATGTTCATTACCATAGCCAGCTGCTACAAATACAAAAAGACTGCACCTTCAAGCACAGAAAATTCTACCTAAAAACTAACTTCATGTTATGAGAGTTCCACAATTACTGCTCTATCACTTCTACTTCTGTAATTTCTTATTAGAATGTGCTTTCCACATTTATGAACGGGGTTAAAATCCCAACAGTGCACATTCTGTCTAATAGAAAAAGAAGTACTACATACTAATAGAAAAAGAGTACTATCCTTGTCTTTATTCATTAAGTAATCTAACATGTGAGACAATTCCACCTGCTAATCATTCGACAAAGTGACCACCATTTGAAAATTAAATCAACAAATAATCATTAGCCAACTAAGAACATAACAACACTAAAAAATATACAAATTGTCATATTGTTATTAGGATTCAACTGTGTACTTTTTCAAATCATGATGGCAATATCGCAATTTGACTTGATGTGGAAAATATCTCCTACTTATCAATAGAAAAATTAGTTTGCACGCAACCACCAAAAATAAAGTTGTCTAGAATATAAATAAAACTATTATTAATTGTAGCACTTCTCAACAAGAGAAAAATCAACCAAAAAAAAAATCTTTAAAGGAAGAAATATGTTTACATTTTATGTCACTTCGTGTTGCTCACCATCCAATGTTCATTGATAGTAATGAGATTAGTAGATTTCTACTTGTCACACCTATTTTGGTAGAGATGTTTTATATATAGACATAATGTTGATTAAAGATTTAAGTAGTTTGAATAAGAATTATACAATTTATAACTTGAGTATTAGATATTTGAACTCTACTTTTTAACTGTTATCTTAGTTCACTAGAAAAATATTTATGTGTCTAGTAAACAATAAAAGAGGGGTTAAAATTTATTCAAATCAGCAAAAATATAGAGAAAGAGCATCAAAGAACCCTATCAATATCCACCAAGTGGCCAAAATGATGAGACAACCCCAAAGGTAAATGCCTCTTCTCCACAATATTGCAAATTTGCATGTGATAAGTAGCCCATTTAGCAAAACAGCCCACAACACCATTCCACTCTCTAGGAATGCGAGTAAAAGTAACATAATCCAAAGAAGCACAAATTAAGAACCCGATTAACAACCAGAGCTAAGTACCCAAAAAAATTCTTAGAATGTGGCCTAGTCAACAAATGCATCACTACTTGTGAGTTTGTCTCACAAATGATCCTTTTCCATCCAAGAATAGAGGCACACTCCACAACATACGAAATAATAGTTGCCTCCAACAAATTGTTAGTATGATGACCTTTATAAATAGAGAACATAAACTAATCAATCTCCAAACTATCTCTACCAACTCCACCAATGCCAATAGGACCAAGGTTTCCCCAAGAAGACCCATTTGTGTTGATTTTAAAAACACCCTGCGGAGGTAGCCTCCATCTGCCCACCTTATTAATTTTTTGAAGAGGGTGTTTGCATTTATTACTCGAGTGAGCTTTGCTAACAAGGAATATGAAGACAGTTATAATAAATAACGTCACTAGGATCCACAGTTTCAAACAAATCACATTTAATCGAAATGGTTTCTCTTACGAAATGTATCATTTTCCACCACAAATGGTGAGCCTTGAACACCACATCTTGAAATATCCTACAATTCTTCTCCAACCATTTATGCTAATTAATAATAGAAGGGCCAAGAGTCTAGGCAACGTGAAGGTACATGCCATAAGTTTTGACATGAGCCTTACCCCATCAAACAAAAGCTTGTACAAAGAAGGCACATGCCAACAAGCTTGATTCCAAACATCCCACCAAAGGTGCCAAATATGTCTAGTGAAGAAGCATTGAAAAAAGAGATGAGAGTATGTTTCTACTCTTTTATAGCACAACACACAATGCAAAGGGCCCTAAAAGCCACACCTACAAAGATTATCCCAACTAAGACACTGGTTTTGGACCACCAACCACATGAAAAAGGTGCACTTGGGCCAAGAGAACCTATAGCAAACATGTTTCCACAACAAAACTTGAATGTCCCCAAAAGTCTGCCACACTAACTCAACATAACTTGCATCAAAAAAAAACTTTCCAAATAGATCATTGCTAGCCCAAGTGAGAACATTGTTTCTAGCCAAGTTAGGACACTCCCTAAATGTTAGAATTTGGGCTAACTCTTATCTGTCATTTGTAGATCCACTTGGAGGTCATTCAGATTGGAGTTTCCAATGCTAAAAAACTATCAAGCCACTATTATAAGCAATCCTATAATGCTTAACTGAGCCCCAACCAACAATAGAAAAGATATCATAAATCACATGAAGGTGGGGGTGAGTAGAAAGATTAGAAGGACAACCATCCCAAGAATCCATACAAAAATGAGCTTGAGATTGAGAATGACAAATCCAAAAGGTCATTGTTGAACTAGTTGAACCCCAAATGTTAAAGTGTTTCAAATCATAGAATCTCTTCCCATTAGAGGAGAGTGGAGAACATCAAACTCAATAACTCTAGGAAGATACTTAGAGGTGAGCATACGAGCCCACAGTTGATGTTGACTAGTGCACTAATACCAATATAACTTAGCATCAAGAACTTTCCCATTAAAAATAACCAAGGCCACCCTCTTTCTTAGGTCTACACATAGTTTCCCACTTAACAAGACTTATTTAGGAAGTTGATAAGCTCTAATTCCAAAGAAATTAATGAGAAATGACATCAAATTCTCAAACAAAATACATAGGGGAAACCTACGAAATACATCTATAAATAGGAAGAGCTTGAACAACTAACTTTCAAAGAGTTAAGAAACAAAAGATAAGCAATGATGCGTTAAGTAATTAACTTTATCTTGTAACTTATCAAGAAAAGTTTGCTAGGAGGAACTATGATGTAAACCAATTGTAAAAGAAATACCCAAATAAGAAAAAGGGAGAGACCCAATCTAAACTTGTAAAATATCAACAATACATCTCCAAATAATTGGGGGTTATTGAAGAAGAAGATGGAAGACTTATGCTCATTAATCTATTATACTAAAGCGGTGAGGTAGATATCTAAGTCATGCCTGAAATATTTAGCTTCACAAAGATGATCCAAGTCCATACAAGACATGTTGTCCACAAACTAAAGATGTGAGAATGAAGGTAGACCATTGCCTCATTGCCAACCATGAATCAAATCTTAAGCAACCTGATATTTAATGAAACAACCTAGACCCTTAGCCAAAATAATGAATAAGTAAAGTGAAAGAGGATCCCCTTGATGAAGGCCTCATGAAGCACCAAAAGGCTTTGAAGATTCTCAATTCACAATAACTGTGAAGAAAGAAGAGGTAACACAACTCATAACCACCTCGCCATCAACATTTTTTGAAGAAAACTCCATATAACCCTTTCATAAGCTTTGTCCATATCTAGTTTAATGAACACAAATCTCTCTATAGAAGCTTCCATATAGTGCATAACCTCAAGAGCCACAACTACCACATCCAAAATATGTTCATGTTGGTCACGTTATCATTAGGTGCATTCTAGTTGGGATATCACCCTGCTCTTTTGGCATGACAACCTACCTACATAATTAGCATAGTGGCACTAATCACTGCTAGCCCCATCCATGTGTAGTCCATCCACGTAGGAATTCTGCTTGATTCATGACTGTGAGTCACTCCATTCATTACTAGCCACAAAACTACCTTTTTCCTCATATATTATTAAAGGGAGACAAATTTTGAGCCTTTCTACAAACAATCTAGATACAATTGTTGACAATTGGCTAATGGAGATATGTAATTATTGTCATTTATGGCAACAAATGATGAAAATGCTTATAGGAGACCTCGAAAATAAAGATACTTAGCTTTTGGTAATCAGATAATTGTCTAAGTATAGAATTTGGTATACAATAGTGTATTGTTTTGTTTATAACTTGTTGTTGATGTCATATTATGACTAGCAAAGTTAGATGGAGATAGTAGACATGTTGGTGATGACATGTATAACCTCGGAAGTCAGTACGGATTGTACGAAAAAGAGATATTCGTGTTTTACCGAAACATGATAGAGAAATTGAAGGAAAGGATTATTTTGTTTACAAAATAATTACTTGTCCAATTAGGGCTGACATCCTAGATGTTTACTCTAAATTGGAAAAATGTATTATGGTCTTAGCTAACATAGCAACAATTTGTGTAAAGGCGTGATATTTATACAAAGGACATCTTGCAATGAGAAGTGGAGATTATATGAGCTAATTGTGATTGTATGCAAACTTTTCTAAGAGTGATATATGTGAAGTTTTGTGAAATCTATTTTGTGATCTGAGATTGAGCTAAAGATCAAAGATCAATTAAGGAAGAAGTTATAGTACCTATATTCTAGAAGTCTGATTACTTGTTTGGGCAGTGAGCTCTTCTTGTAATTGGAAGTGCATGTTTGGGCAGTGGGCTCATCTTGCATCTACTATACTACAACTCCTAACAAGGTTGAAATCTCCTAATAGGGATTCAAAGTCTCCTAATAGGGACTCCTTATACTAAATTTTCTCATTGACTCCTAATAGGGTCCATCCTCTAACAAGGAACTTATATATTAGTATATTATCTAGTGGGTATCATCCCCACTACGGTTTTTCCTTGGTTAGGGTTTCCCTAATTAACAAAATATGGTGTTATGAGTTATCTTTGTGCATTGTTACTATTACTATTCAACATTACTTTATTATGTGTGGTTTAAAGTAAGAAATAATATCCAGTTGGTGACTAAAGTTTGTAGATTATTGATTCACACCCCCTCCCCCTCTCAGTAATCCCCATTTCTATCAACAATGCATTACAAAGAGCAATAATTCAAATATTCTCAAGTTTGTCTACACCTTCCATTTGGGGAATGAGCATCAAGAAGGTAAAATTCAAGGCATGACACATTTGTTTACTAGAAATAGATTCCCTAATAACCTCTAAAAGACCCATCCTGATAATATAACAAAACTCTTGAAAAAACTCAATAGGGAGTTGTCAAGGCCTGGAGCTTTACCTTTATTCATCCCCAAAAAACCTCTTCTACTTCTGGAAGCTAAATTAGATGCATGAGGGAGGCATTTATTGCATCAGTGACAAGAGAGGGAATACATGATATGATCAAGTTCTCCTCATCAATGATAGGATGGGAATAATCAACAAAAAGAGTAGAAAACAATTGTCAAGTGTCACGGGTCATAGTTGACATGGAGGAAATATGATGACCATTCACAATAACAAAGGAGGAAAGATACCCTTTATGACAATGAGCCTGAACATAACGATGAAAGACAAAAATATTCCTATCCCCTTCTTGCAATAAATCAACTCGATCCTTCTATTTCCAATTCAGGATTTTCTTGTTGACATCATACTATTTTAGCACTATCATATAGAAACTAAATTCAATTATTGGGGTTGTCATAAACCAATAGAGAATCATTATGCTCTTCTTCCTACTAGTGATTACCTTCTTGGAGATATAAGTGCTATTCCTTGTATGCAAATCATAGTTGACCATCTTTTAACTTGTGAAAACGAAGATAGCAAGTTAACTTTTAGAATAGACCAATAGGCTGAAAATATTATTGAAGAAGAGTTATTGCCTCCTTTACATTCTGATCATTTTATATTTGATAAAGTTGATACAACTTATAATATTTATGTTTTTTTCCAAAATTAAGTTGATCTAGATCAAGTTACATAGACAAATATCTTCCAAATAGGTGGTTCTTCTTTGCATGAAATGAAACATGGAGTTATGGCATATCAAAGTCATGAGGAATATGATGAGAAGATGATTATTGGTTGCAAGGCTACTCAATGGAGCTTCATGTATATTATGAGTCACTGGTGTATCCTCCTATTGACTCTAAGTATGAAAATGCTTCAAGAAGGTACATATCTTTTTCATAGTGGCACATACTTCTCCTAGCCAATGAATGGTTTAGTGTGAGTCACTCTTAGCCCTATCCTTAAGGTAGAATTTTCCTATTTTTACATACTTGTGAATGATATTTTGGCTTTCAATGTTTTATTGTGCCTAGTTTGTTTTGGCTTAGCTTAGTGGCTTTGCTTTGTTCTCTTGTACCCACTTGCAAGTAACTCCTTGAGCTCTATTTTCTTGGACTCTATTGCCCAATGAAACTAGCACTAGTTTGAACCAAAGAATTTGAACTTCTCTAACTTTTTCATGAAAAAGTAGTCCCCATCCAGAGCCAATATTTTTTATTAAGTAGGCAGTGAGAGGACCCTGATCTCACACAAATAGTCACATTACACATTATAGTACAACAAACATTTATATGTATTTTCTTAGAAACATGTTGTATTCGTTTATAACTAATTTGTATTGTCAATGAGTTTTATGGTTGAAATCGGAAATACAAGCTTACAAAAAAAGAAGTTAAGAGTAAATTTTCCTTTGTATATTTATATGAAGTTTTTTATGAAATAAGTTTACAAAATCTGTGCAAAAAAGGTTAATGCAACCATTGGGAAATCTAATATGTAATTGATACAATTAGGCTAAAACAATAATTGAAAATGAAACTCTGCATGTTAGAAAAGGATGGATAAGGTTAGTATAAGCAACATGAATCATAAACTATAAAGTATAATTTAACAATAGAGCATGAAGAGGAAAAGGGAAATAAAATCTAATCACATTTGGAAATAGAGAATAAATGAGTGGAAATAGTTAAATTTTGTTGATAAATTAACATAAATTGTTACATATGTTAACACTTCAAATAATATGCATATATGATATTTATTAACACAATATTTTGCTATCTATTTGGAGATTACATGTAGGAAAACATAAATGAACAAATCATAATAACATATTAACACTTAATGAATGTGGAGAAAATCATTTGATGAAAAACTTCACCATCAATGAGAGACACAAGTATTTATCAATATTAAACACAAGATATGTATGTAATGTACTTTCTACCTTCATTTTAGTAGCATTTTGACAACCTTGGTGTACTAAAGAGGTATCTAATTAACTCACTACTACAAACCCCCACTTTGTGCTAATGCAAATATTACTAGACACATAAAAATACAGTATTGCAATACCATGGGCACCAAAACCATGATCCAAGAAAACATGAAAAGTACTACAGAAGGATAGCAAACACCACATCCATATTTACTAGGTAAGGACCAATTTTCAAAGAGAGATGCATTGATTAAAAAAATCCTTGGTGTACTCAAGAGGTATATAATTAACTCACTACTACAACCCCTCACCTCATGCAAATACAAATAGTACTAGGCACATAAAAATGTAGTATTAAAATGTCACATGTACAGAAAACATGAAAAGTATTCACTAAAAGAAACATGAAAAGTATTCACTAAAAAATTCATATTTTTAGGGCATTCCACTTGAATCCTTATATGAGCTCCCACCCCATACATTTCCTTTAATTATACTTGTGTGGTCTTTGACTACTTATGTAAGCTTTTGGCACTAACTAATGAGGACAAATAAGAGGACCCTTTTAGTCCACTTGTCATGTACATAAGAGTTAGAGGGTCTTTTGAGCCCATGTAACAACCACTTTTCTTGGGTCTTAATTAACAACTAACATATCCAAGAAATATAGTTATTACTTCATTTTCATAGGAAGATAGTTTATCAATCATGTTCATGTGAATAAGATTTACCGTTAAAATTAGTTAGTCAAAATTTCTTAACTAAGAACTTTAAACACCATCAATGAATTTATTATAGAAATTAAAATCCACATACCATGGAATTTGAACTAAGAAATCATTGTAAGGATATTTCTGCAATCATGTAGATTAGTCCACAAATACTACTATAACAATATCATATAATGACTTTCATCCAATATTGCTGTATCAAAATCAAATGATGATTACCATTCAATACCCCTATATAAAATTAGGGCATCACATACCACTGTACCAATTAGGGCATCGATTACCATTGGATCATTTAGGGCATCAGATACCATTGTATCAATTAGAGCTTCAGATACCACTGAATAAATTTAGCACTTCAAATACCACTGAATCAATTAGAGCTTCAAATATCAATGTATCACTCCTTTCCTTTTGATTTCTTAACTATGGCAATAACATAATATTAGAAGATATGCTCATATTTATTATTCATATAGTTGAAAGATTGATATAACAATCCATCAGAATAAATCTTTCTCTCACAACTAAATGTAAAATAATTGTATCAATGATAAAAATCAATTAATCTTACCTTAGTCTTGCATTTACATAAAGTAAAAATACTTGTTTCTGACAAACAATTGAATGTAAAGCTTATCTTTGTCTGACGCATGTTTGACATCTTGAGGAGAGTTGAACATTGTCAGGGGCTTATCTCAATCTGTGATTTGAGTTAACTATACATAAATTATTGTTTAACTCTATCTCCATTGGCATAAAGATTTATGGATTCATATTATGGTTACTTGGCTTTCACTTTCCATGATCTAATCTATTTTAAAGAGAGTTAATTTTGTAATATCAGACTAGATATCAAACAAGATATTCTCCTGATAAGTACTCTAGCTTATTGCTATGTAAATCAGAATTGTTGTGGAAAATTTGGTAGAATTTTTATTGCAATGTTCAATTTTGGGTTAATCACATACCTTGATATATATATATATTCCGTAAGACGAATGGAATTTTTGCTAACAGTTCAAGAACATGTCTTGAACGCTAGTTCCTAGTATAAATATTTCTCATAGTTGTGGTTGATAACATGAAAAAAACGGTGTTTGAAACTTATAAAAGTCGGGTGTTTGGATCTTGCTAAATGATTTTGTATCTGTACTTCTTTTAAAGAAAGAGACTTGCATAATATTGTCACAATTTAAAGAACCTAAGCTTAGCCAACTGTAGGAGAATATGCATTCAAAAAAATAGAAGGGTAACTTGTATGTTATGTATTCATTGGGGAACTTGCAAACTAACCGACCCCCTCTTGACTTCTTCAGCACTTAACTAGAGTATCCTAGCCAGAATTGCTTGAAGTTGAAGTCACATAATCTAAAAAGGTTTTTAAAGAATGGTAATAGTGGATGTATCAATGGTGTATGGTAAGATATATCCATGGCAATAGTAGACATTTCAATGGCAGATTGTAAAACATTTTAATGGCGGACTGTAAGACGTATCAAAGGCAGATTATAGTCATATCAATGCAGGGACTAGTTGGTAAAAGAAACAAGGAAAATTTGAATGTAGCAAGGAAGGAAGAATTCGACACCAAGGAAAAAAGGGATCCTGAATCTCCCTCATGACTCCCTCAAATAGAGAGCAACATGACTCCTTGGCTTCCACATGTTACAAAAGATTAAAGTCGATTCAAATTCCATTTAAAAATTTTTGTTGAATACCAAGTATTAAATCAATTTATCATGTCAAGTGTTAATCAGTTAAAAACAAAGAATATTAAAAAGAAAATAATAGAGTTGAAAGATTCCAATTCAAATATTATAATAATTTGAATATTATTATAATCTTATATTTATATATGTACATGTAAATGTTAATGGGGTGACATCACTTTATTAAATTATTATAACATAATGGTGCCATCTCATTTTTATATCTATATGTATGTATATAGATATATCTATTATAATAATAAGGTGAAAGATCATATTAAATCCTTTGAGGTACATTTTATATTATAACCCAATTATTTATGTTTCTCAAATTATTTATTTAAATAGCTCATGCGGGTCCCACAGATGTATCATGTTTCAAGTCGCTAGGTCCTCAACCCATCTGCCTAGTGATGGTGATGCTCTTGTGCCTAATTCTCTTCTGACAATGCTTCCACCCCTTCGACATGTTTCCTGCAAGGAAATTCTCTACAGTTAAATTATATTACCATAATATATTATTAATCATAATTAATCATAATGATTAACCATCTTCTCAATTCCATGAATTCGTGATAAATGATCAACTAGCTTGTTATCTTCATTTGAAATTATAATGACTAACCATCTTACCATTTCTCAAGATTTTAACAAATTAAACTACCAACTGACTCTGTGTGAACCTCAATGGCTATATTTGAAATTAGGTCAAAATTGGGATGTAACATACCTTTCCCTTGTGGTTCATCATCCTCGATGAACTCAAAATTAAAACGAACATTATAAAGGAGTATTTAAAATTGGAATGTAACATACCATTCCCCTTTGTGTTTCATCGTCCTCGATGATCTTTGCAAATTAGACACTAAAAAGAATATTCTAGATACAAGATGTATATATAGCATTGTGATATCATTTCTTTTCAAAATTGAATCAAAATCTAAATCATGATTAAAAAACTCAAGGTCCTTTTTTTTTTACTTCAATGTTTCCAAAAACTTAGAAAGATACTTGCACGATATCATAAGATTAAACACATACTCACTTGAGTTCACTTTACCGTACTTGTGGTCATCTCAACATGAATTGAGTTGATTCTATTTCATATTCCTATCATACTCATGTAGACACTCACCATATCATTAGTTCGATTCCATATTGATATCTTCATTTAAGAGAATTTTCAAGGTTCAATAACTGAGAGTAAGATGAGTATTCAAAATTGGGATTCTTCAACTAGCAAGTTCTAGATCTTAATCATAATTGAAATTAATTATACATACCATTTGGCATAAGGCACTTATTAATGGGTAGATCATCCTTGCAAACTTATAGAGCACCTGAAAAAGATTAATAAATCCATGTTTTTCTATTTATGTAACCTCGGCCTTCATGCCCATCTCATAAAATTTCATTAGAATAATAATCTCATAATAGAATATACACTTCATCTCCAAAATAATATACAATAGCTAAGTATGTAAAGTCAACATTGCATGTGTATTATACAAGTATAACAGTGTGTCAAAGGGTAAAAGCATGATATACTATGCAAGATCATCATACATCTAATCAAGATCATAAGCATCCAAAAAAAATTCTCATAAGATTCTTATTGAGTAGCTCATCATTCATCTATAAATATTTGGAAGTTTATCTTTTTCATTTGTATGACCTAGGCTTTCATGCCCATCTCGTCAAAAGTTTACATCTATAAAAAAGCATTGATAGTTTCAATTATGCAAGTGTGTTTACTCCATACTGAAGCACAAAATGATCTTGTTGTTTAATCAACATAAGAAAGGATCATGGTTCATGATTTTGTTTTCCTTCAGTCAAGTTCAAGAATAGATAACAATTTATTTATACCATTTCATAAGGACATGAATATAATTGCATAAAGTAAATGATGGGAACATTCAACTGAAAAGAAATATTTAAACATCATCATGGTTTTGGATAACATTTTATCAAGATTGTAGAAGCTGTTTTGGATTGCACACGCTTCAGCCTCATATCATACTTATCCCCTCACATTCTAACATATTAGAATGTCCCTCCCTACCTCAGGATCAAGCTTCGAATGTTCTTCAGTCCAGCCATCTGAGCTCCCATGTGGTTTGAGTGCCCACTCAGTTATACCTATATAACTGGCATTACAGACATCAAGTGATTATTAGATGACATGTATGCCTATAAATTACCTTGGCCAAGGATTTCCCAATGGGTTCAATGACCTGATCACCACCACTCAACTTTCCAATCATTTCATCTTCTTAATTCTGTTTTATCTTTATGATTTTGCAGTTCGAACGTTTGTCCATTTTATTATCATCTCTGCCTTTTCTGGCTATTCTGAATGATTTCCTAGTGTGATTTTTTCTAGTTTTGATTGTAATATCTAGTTATGTAAAATAAATCTTTTTCAACATTACATTTTCTGTTTTTGAAAAATAGTGTTGGGCCCAAGGTTTCAACATTGAACCTAGCACTCTAATACCATATGTAAAAACCAATTTTCTCAGGTCTTAATTAACAACTAACATATCCAAGAAATACAATTATTACTTTATTTTCATAGGAAGACAATTTATTAGTCATGTTCATGTGAATGAGATTTACCATTAAAATCAGTTAGACAAAATTCCTTAACTAGGAACTTTAAACACCATCAACAAATTTATTATAGAAATTAAAATCCACATACCATGGAATTTGAACCAATAAATCATTGTAGGGATGCTTCTGCAATCACCTAGATTAGTCCACAAATACTACTATAATAGTATCATATAACGACTTCCATCCAATACCACTATTTATCAAAATCAAATGATGATTACCATTAAATACCACTATAAAATTAGGGCATCACATATCACTATATCAATTAGGGCATCAATTACCATTGGATCATTTAGGGCATTAGATACCACTCTATCAATTAGGGCTTTAGTTACCACTGAATAAATTTAGGGCTTTAGATACCATTGAATCAATTAGGGCTTCAGATACCATTGAATCAATTAGGGCTTCAGATACCACTATATCACTCCTTTCCTTTTGATTTCTTGACTGTGGCAATAACACAATATTATAAGATATGCTCATATTTATTATTCATATAAATGAAAGATTGATATAGCAATCCATCAAAATAAATGTTTCTCTCGTGAGTAATGTAAAATAATTGTATCGATGATAAAACTCAGTTAATCTTACCTTAGTCTTGCATTTACATCATAAAAGTAAAAATACACATTTCTAACAAACAATTGAATGTAAAGCTTATATTTATCTAACGCACGTCCGACATCTTAAGGAGAGGTGAAACATTGTTAAGGGCTTATCTCAATCTATGATTTGAGTAAAATATGCAGAAATTTTTGTTTAACTCTATCTCCATTGGCATAAAGATTTATGGATTCATATTATGGTTACTTTGCTTTTACTTGCCATGATCTAATCTATTTTAAAGAGAAATGTAATATAAGACCATATTTCAAACAAGATATTCTCCTGATAAGTATTGTAGCTTACTGCTCCATAAATTAGAATTGTTGTGGCAAAATTGGTAGAAGTTTCATTCCAATGCTTGGTTTTGGGTTAATCACATAACCTGATATATATATATATATATATTCTATAAGACGGATGGAATTTTTGTTGAAAGTTCAACAACATATCTTGAACACTAGTTCCTAGTATAAATATTTCTCACAGTTGTGGTTGATAACATGGAAAAGATGGTGTTTGAAACTTATAAAAGTCAAGTGTCTGGATCTTGCTAAATGATTTTGTATCTGCACTTCTTTTAAAGAAAGCGACTTAGATTAAAGAAAGAGACTCCTAAGCTCAGCTGACTGTAGGAGAATATGCATTCAAAAATATAGAAGGGTAAATCATTTGTTATGTATCCATTGGGGAACTTGCAAATTGACCGGCCCCCTCTTGACTTCTTTGACGCTTAACCATAGTACCCTAGCCGGAATCACTTGAAATTAAAGTCACACAATCTGAACAAGGTTTTTAAACAATTGTAATATTGCATGTATCAATGGTGTATGGTAAGATATATCAATGGCAATAGTAGACGTTTCAATGGTAGGCTGTAAGACATTTTAATGGTAGATTGTAAGACGTATCAAAGGCAGATTACAGTCATATCAATGCAGGGACGAGTTGGTAAAAGAAACAAGGAAAATCTGAATGTAGCAAGGAAGAAAGAATTCAACACCAAGGAAAAAAGGGATCTCGACTCTCCCTCACGACTTCCTCAAATGGAGAACAACATGACTCCTTGGCTCCCACTGGTTACAAAAGATTAAAGTCGATTCAAATTCCAAATGTTTTAATTTGAATACCAAGTATTAAATCAATTTATCATGCTAAGTGTTAATTGGTTAAAAATAAATAATATTAAAAAGAAAAGAATAGAGTTGGAAGATTATAATTTGAATATTATTATAATCTTATATTTATATATGTACATGTAAATATTAATGGGGTGACATCACTTTATTAAATTATTATAACATAATGGTGTCATCTCATTTTTATATCTATATGTACATATATAGATATATCTATTATAATAATAAGGTGAAAGATCATATTAAATCCTTTGAGGTACGTTTTATATTTTAACCCAATTATTTATGTTTCTAAAATTATTTATTTAAATAGCTCATGTGGGTTGTATCCTGCTTCAAGTCGCTGGGTTCTCAATCCATCTGCCAAGTGATGGGATGCTCTTGTGCCTAATTCTTTTCTGATAATGCTTCCACCCCTTCAACGTGTTTCCTGCAAGGAAATTTTCTGCAGTTAAAATTATATTATCATAATAAATTATTTAATCATAATTAATCATAACAGTTAACCATCTTCTCAATTCCATGAATTCGTGATAAATGATCAACTAGCTTGTTATCTTCACTTGAAATTATAACGACTAACCATCTTACCATTTCACAAGATTATAACAAATTAAACTACCAATTGACTTCGTGTGAACCTCAATGACTATATTTTAAATTAGGTAAAAAATTGAGATGTAATAGCCCACTTGTCATGGACACACGATTATAATTACATATCATAGTCCTAACAAATTTGAATCTAATTCAATATGAAAACTAAACCCTAAGGTCAAACCTTTGGTTGATTGTAAGAGTATATTGAGTCCACAACAAATATAAAGAAATAAAATTAATTTAAATACTTTGCATAAATAATCTAAACTATAAATTAATTTAAACAATAAAATACAATTAATGTAGATTAAATCAAAGCTAAGTGAATAGATATGATTGAATTAAAAATAAGAGGTCAAATACACTTAGCTTTAACAAGTAGACAATATATGTTTATGTTATTCAAAATACATTTTCAATGGTACATAAGTTCACACTCTAAGTCTAGAAGATGCCCTATGACACAATATAGCCTTACGAATTATTATGGTTAGGTCTAAGCTACCAAAATCAAGTCTAGTCTCACACCCTTGATTTGATGTGCAATAATGTTTCTTGCTAAGTGTATTCACCTTTGCCTTATGAGTGTTTTTTGTTGTCAAGGTCATGTGTACAAATATCTTTCAAGAAATTTCTAAAACATAACAATTAAGTTCTCTTAGGTCAATTGATTGGACACACTAGTTTTGTGGTTTTGAGTAATATTTGTAGAGGATGTGGACAAATGTACAAATTACCTATATGTTTTTTAATTCATTCATTCCATTAATAGATTGAAGTGTACTCTAGATATATCGTATTGCAACTCTTACATCTAGATGTAATAGACAAAAATACAAATAAAAAACGATCAAGAATAAATTACTTAACTATATAAAACAAATCAATTATACATAATCTCTAAATTTATATTGAAAAAATAAAAATTTAACTCTAAACATTATGATGAATGTTTTATCTAATTAAAAAGTTTTAAAAAAAAATTGTAATGCGAGTTGTTGTACGTTCTGTTTAATTGTTAATAGTCTATTCTAGAGTGTACTTAGCTGATTCTATTTTTGTATTAAAATTAGTAATAAAGTCAATACTTAACATTCATTAGATCTAAATGATGGTTACAAAAATAAAACACTTAACCATCCATCAATAAAAAGAAATATTCTCATTCATTTTTTAATTTATTTATTTTTTCCATTATAAGAGGAATCCATTCCATAAGCTTTCTTAATTTAAAAAAATCTGTTTTCCCAACAAAAATGATCTGTGATGAACTCCACTCCACAATCCGCAGCAATTAGATCTGTGTTTAATAGCTCTGAACAGATCATCTTCAAAACCAGACTGACCCTCCCCATCCCCTGAAAAGAAACCCCAACTCTGAATCTCAGCGAAAATAAACACTTCTGTATTGTAACTGGTTAACGAAGGAATCGAAGGCAATGGAGGAACTTCAACAATCGGACGAATTTGTTAAAGATGGATCAGTAGATCTCCATGGCCACCCTGTTATCAGAGCGCACACTGGAACATTGAAGGCATCCTTTTTCATAATTGGTGTGCATAAAATTCGAATAAACTCTCTTTTGTGGATGTGCTGTTTTCTAGGTTTTACAAAATTATTACCATCGCAAAAAATGGTTCCGAAAAATCTCTGGCAGAAAGTTCATAACACATAATATGGACCACATCTCGTGGATTAATGTTTTCAAATTCAACTTCTTATTGAAAATTTTCTACGCTGACAGTTTGATTACAGTGGCTCATTTACACTAAAATGAGTCCTCTCTTCTCTCATGTTTTTGCTTCACAGCAGAATAAGAAAGGGTTTTGTTTTGTATTTTGAGAGGAAAATAACTCTGTTTTAGTTCCTTTGATTTGTGCGAATAGGGATCCAGATGTTAGTCAAAAGTCAGGAAATAAGGACATGGTAGCTTTGTTTCTGAATGTGGATCAATAAACTACTATTTTATGGTTGTTGGTGTTACTCACAGGGGGGGAGATTGCAGAGAGATTTGCTCATGCTGGCATACAATCAAATTTGATAACTTATCTCACAAATATTTTGCATGAAAGCACTGCCAGTGCTGCAAGCAATGTGAACATCTGGTCAGGGGTGCAATCCATATTGCCCTTTCTGGGAGCTTTTGTTGCAGATTCATATTTGGGTCGTTACTGGACAATTCTGGCTTCTTCACTCGTCTATTTGCTTGTGAGTATTTGTTTTCTTCACAGATTCCTTTTACTTTGCATTATTAACGATGGGTAGAGTAGTTTAGAACAATTTTTTCAACAGTATAATGTCACTGTATTTTATGAGTGCTCGTTATTGAAAGGTAAACATTAGGTTCAAGAGATTTAGCTTAGTTGGTTGAAACAATGAGTTTTCATTGTGGAGACCCTGGTTCAAATTGTAAGTTTAATTGGTTGAAACAATGAGTTTTCATTGTGGAAACCTTGGTTCAAATTGTAAGAAAGACATCTTTGTGAAATTCTAAATTGTGACTCTAAATAATTTCAATGTAAGAAAAGGAAACATTAGAGTAACATTATTTAAGTACAGGTGAGGAGGATTTTAACACCTTAGCTTAGTACAGCATATATACCCTCAAAGATTCCAAAGTAAAGATCAAACAAAGATTTAATTATCCATTTAGAAAATCATTTTACGAGTCTTTCTTGATAAGTGACTACCTTGCCCATGAAACCCTTTGTCGCCTTTTCTTGGTGCCTTTGCCAAGAATATTCACCCAGTAATTATTTCTCTAATTAGCTTTTCGCTACTGGTATGATTTCTCAAGCGAGCACAAAAATAAAGCAGCACAAAATCAGCTAATGATACAGTAACAGAGCACTAAACCTAGTTCATATAAAAAAGGACCAAGAGAAAACCCTAGTAGTCTGATGGTATCTGCATGAGCAAATAAAGATACAAGCCGCCAAAGAGCCTTGATTGCTCTGATGATAAAAAAAATCCATATTGGAACTTTGGTTAAAGATCCATATCTGGTGCATGTGTAAAAATATAAGTGGGTAGCTTGCCGACAGGCCGTTTGATTAAGAACCCATACTGCTAGATGTATGAATCAATAGCAAGTGAGGATGATAGTTTTCTCAAAAACTCGTATTAGTCGTTTCGTTCAGCACCCTTATCTGCATGTGTGAATCGATAACAAGGAAAGAGGGCACCTTTCTGAAGAGCTTTGTCTGGTTTTTTGTTAAGGAAACGTATCTACAAATTGAGGAGGAACATAGAAACTGAAAATCTTACTATGAATTTGTGCCTTCGAAATTGATTACACATCCATTTGCCTTCAAAATAGCTGAATTAATTCTTTTTTTCCTACTGTTTTAATTTTATCCGTTATATCCAAGTAACATGTCATGCAATGAAAAATGACAGGGGCTAATATTGGTGACTCTATCAGCCTCTCTCAGGAGTCTCAAATCTCATTTCAGGATTGGGTTGTTTTACTTTTCACTTTACTTAGTTGCTTTGGGACAAGGGGGTCACAAGCCATGCCTACAGGCCTTTGGTGCTGACCAGTTTGATGATGAGAACCCAAAAGAGAAGAAGCACAAAAGTTCATTCTTTAATTGGTGGTATTTTGTTATTTGCTTGGGAACCCTTTCAGGGTTCACTGTGCTCACATACATCCAAGATAATGTCGGATGGGGTGTGGGATTTGGCATTCCTGCTGTTACCATGACAATGGCACTTCTCGTGTTCTTGTGTGGGACTAGGTTTTACAGAAACAAACTGCCTAGTGGAAGCCCTCTCACTCGAATCATCCATGTGTTTGTTGCAGCATTCTACAAACAAAATGCCCCTATTCCTTTCCGAGAACAAAATCAATCAGCTTCAGTTCAAGAAGTAGAGATTCTGAAGACAGAGTCGAGAAGAAAACTCTTGCAAACAAATAAATTCAGGTAAGCACTTCATGGTACTATTTGCTTTAAATCTATTGCTATATTCGGGCAAGATGCTATTTTAGAGTTCAGGTCAAATAATAGCAACAGAGAATGTCTTTGTGTTTTCAAACTGGGAAATGGATGAAATGGGCCATGGTTTGCTGATAAGACTGGAGGGAGTTTCAAGATGTCGACAAAGTTTCCATACAGGTCTATTGCATTCTTCATGAGTGGCATGCCAAACAAAAGGAATGTTGGATTTAATTTCTCGACCTAGCACCTAAGCTGAAGGAAGATGGTGTAGAGTCTAGACAGTTACGATATATGGGAATAATGCTAGTAGAAGTTCTCAGAGTTCTCATTTGTGTTTATTATAGCCCTATGTAGTTTGGTTTTTTTTTTTGATGACTGTCCTCATGGTGTTCTTCAGGTTTCTTGATAGAGCAACAATTGAAGATGAACTGGATTTTGAGTGCAAAACAACACACAATTGGAGACTTTGCACAGTTCAACAAGTTGAAGAGGTAAAACTTCTTCTAGGCATGTTACCCATTTGGATAGCATGTTTGATGTATGGCGTTGTCTTTGCACAGTCCTCCACATTTTTCACAAAGCAGGGAAGCAGAATGGATAGAAAAATTGGTCAAAATTTTGTGATCCCTTCTGCAAGTATGCAGCTTTTTACTAGCATATCTATAATGCTATTGGTCCCTGTCTATGATCGCATCTTTGTTCCGATTGCAAGGAGATTATCAGGGAATGAGAGAGGTATAACATTGCTCCAAAGGATAGGCACCGGAATGTTTTTTTCTGCACTTTCAATGATTGTTGCTGCAGCGACAGAAATGAGAAGGCTCAAGGTAGCAAAGGATAATGGACTGGTAGACAACCCCTATGCAACAGTCCCAATGAGCGTTTTTTGGCTACTTCCACAATATGTACTTTTTGGCATGGCGGATGTGTTTACAGTGGTAGGAATGCAAGAATACTTTTATGATCAAATGCCAGACACAATGAAAAGCTTGGGTATAGCTGTTTCAATGAGTGTAATAGGAGTTGGTAGTTTTCTCAGTGGTTTCCTAATTTTGGTCATTGAGAAGGTTACTTGCAGAAAGCAGGACCAATGCTGGTTTGCAAACAACTTGAATAAAGCTCATTTAGATTACTTCTATTGGCTTCTAGCTTCTTTGACTATACTCAACCTGGGCATGTTCATGACCTTAGCCAACTGCTATAAGTACAGAAAGGCTGCACCTACTGGCACCGCAAATTCTACCTAAAAACTAACTAATGGCTTGTGTTATACCATTAGTACTTATTCATCTGTTTTACTGTTGTAATTTGTTATTAGGATGTAGATATAAAGCCTAATAGGTGCTTTTCACAATTATGAATTGGATTTAAATCCCAACAAATACATACTGTGTAAGTACCATGGAGGAATCAAACTCTCACATTCTACTAAAGGTCGGATGGAAAGTTAAAAATTCCATTGTTGAGACCGTAAATTCCATCTAAAACGCATATCTGTACCTTGCTTCTACTGTATCAGTTGTGTTTAAACTGTTTCACAGTTATAATCTTTAGAAACATCAACCTGAATATTTAACATGATATTACAGAGAAATAAACATCTCAATAAATCTATACGATAAAAGTAGTCCAAATACAATCTCAAACAAAAATTATAGTAATAGAAAACAAAGATAACGCAGATTTTTCAACTGAGAAAATCATTTTTGATAATAGGTATACTAGCATGGTAGGTTTTTTTCATTATTGCAAAAACTTAACTATTTTACATTACACGAAGGAATCATTTCTTACTTCACCTTTAATCATATGCCTCTATATATGTAGGTGCGTTGAGAATAGTTTTATACATTGTATGAAACCATATGAAAGATAGACATGAATAATCCGAATTATACAACTAGGAATTCCTGTATTTCTCTATATTTCAATATTTCTCTATAATTCAGTAGTATTTTCAATTAATCCTACTATGAACAATTTGTTTCCTACTACAATACATTTTCATTTTCTTTTAAAATCTATTCATTGTCTTTTTAGAGGTCTTTAGACACTTCAATCTAGAAATGTCACTTTGTTAGAAGATTTGACAAATAACTATTAGGCTAACTCTGTTAAGAGATTTGATTCACTCCTACAATAATTAGAGAGTAATAAATGACTTGATCTGATTGCTGATGCAATTGTCTTTGCTGATTTCAGATCTCTATTTTGGCTTGAATATGTGATCCTCCTTGATCAGATTTATCTTTGCAACTTGGTCAACTCTAGATACTTTGTTATCGTTCAAATTCGCTTCCTTGATTTATCTTTTCAATCCCATGCTTTTTCACAATTCAATCCTCAACTTGACCTTATATTTATATGATTTACCTTGTCAAGTCGGCTTGAATACACTTTTAAACAAATGAAATTCATCCCATGAGTTGGCTAGAGCTAATCAACAAAACTGTCAGATCCAATATGGTGATACATGAAAATCTTTTGTTAGCCGACCCAACTCGGTCAACACTAACTCAGAAAAGACTTTCCTTTAGACTTCTTTTAGTGTCTGAGTCAGCTCGGTTAACATTGGTTCCATACCAACTTCCTTTGGTAACTAAGTTAACTCAATTAACTCAATTAACACTAGTTCTGTGTTGTCTTTCCTAGAACGCTCAACATACATGAAAATCTTTTGTTAGCCGACCCAACTCGGTCAACACTAACTCAGAAAAGACTTTCCTTCAGACTTCTTTTAGTGTCTGAGTCAGCTCGGTTAACATTGGTTCCATACCAACTTCCTTTGGTAACTAAGTTAACTCAATTAACTCAATTAACACTGGTTCTGTGTTGTCTTTCCTGGAATGCTTAACATACTAAGTTAACTCAATTAACACTGGTTCTGTGTTGTCTTTCCTGGAACGCTCAACATACATAGGAAACATCCTTCAATGCCCGAGTGAGCTCAGTTGACATTGATTGCTCAGTAAAAGACTTGACATTTGTGTAACATCAAAGACAATTTACAATTGCATAGTTGTTTTTAACAACAATATGGGTTCTATCAAAGACCCTAGAATGGTAAAGATTGGGAAGGTTTGAAATCAGTAGGAAAGGAAGAAATTGTTGCAACTACTAGCTGAGTATAAAGATTTCATAGCATGGAGTTATGATGACCTTAAAATATATGATTTAGATATAATAGTGCACAATATATGTCTCAAACAAACACAAACCAATTCTGCCAAAGATAATGACCAGTCAATCCAATCATTCAATTGTTAATTATGAAAGAGGTATAGAATTTATTGAATGCAAAGATCATTTTCCCAATCTTCCACTCTATCTGGATTGTAAACTTAGTTCCAATATGTAAGAAAAATGGAGAAATCAGACTATATGTGGATTTCATAAAATTGAATCATTTGTCACATAAGGATAACTACATGTTGCCTTCACTTGATGAGGTGCTTCAAATTATGAACAGGTCCAAGATGATGTCATTTCTAGATGGTTATTCTCAATACAACCAAGTGATGGTTCAAGAGGAGGATAGAATGAAGATTTCCTTTACAACTAAGTGGGGAACATTCCCATATAGACACGTCTTTTGAATTGATAAATGTTGGAGCTACTTTTCAACGTGCTATGGAGCATTCAAAGGGCTAGTGAGTGCATACTAATTTACATGGTTGATCTCATGGTATTCTTAAAGAATTGGCCAATCACATTTCTAACCTAAAATAGGTACTAAATAGGTGTTGGAAGTATGGAATCTCCCTTCACCCCAAGAAATGTTCATTCAGGATCACCGAAGGGAAACTTCTTGGACATATAATATATGAGAATGTCATTCCATTGATCCAAAAAGCATTGAAGTGATTCTCAAGTTGTTTCCCCCAAATAATAGAAAGGAGTTGAAATATTTCTTTGGAAAGATTATCTTTGTTTGAAAATTCATAAGTGGTTTTGCAGAAATAGTGTGTCCCCTCATGACATGCTCAAGAAGAATGTCAAAATTGACTGGATGCCTAAGGTTAAGAAGGCTTTTGAAGATATTAAAATAATAATTTCTACTGCAGCAATGCTTGTAAGCCCCAACTACCAATTTCCATTCAAGGTATATTCATTTGCTTCCAAACATTCATGTGCTGGCATATAACCTAGAAGGAGGATGGTGAAGATGAAATACCCATAGCCTTTATGAGTTGTCCCTTGAATAATGTAGAGATAAATTGCCCAAATTTGGACAAGTAGTCCTTATCTCGGTAAAAGTTGTTAAGAAATTCAAACATTACATCGTGTAAAGCAAAATCTAAGCCATTATGCTTGACCCAATAGTCAAGTCATTATTAATGAAAGATGAATTGGGAGAAAGGGGAGGAAAATGGATGGCCATACTACAAGAATTTGACCTTGAGATCCAAACCATGAAATTCGTCTAAGAGAAAGGTCTAACCAAGATGATTGTTGACATTGAATAACAAAATGGGTTGGTTTCATAAACCTATACTAATGAGGGGATCGTTCTAGATGTTTGGTATCAAGACATAGTCTATCATTTTCTACAAAACAAATGCTTCAAAGGGATACATAGCTCCCAACATAGAGCTCTAAGAATAAAATGCACATCATACATGCTAAAACATGGGTAGCTATATAGAAATAATTATGAATATACATACTTGAAATGCTTAAACCACAATAAGGTGAGAGAGGTCCTAGAATAGTTACATGACAAGTACAGTACCAAGAATGGCTTCGTTGAAGCCAAAACACATCATATGTAGGTAAAAAAAGGTTTCCAGCCACCAAATTCATATTCTAAATTGATCGTTCTCAATAATTTACACACTCAAAATGATTATATAGGTTATTCTCAACCCAGGTGTGTAGTGGCCAAGAGAAATTTGAACTATTTGGTACAAGCAAAGGTTTTTCCTGTGAGCTTATTTAACTCACCTATTGGAATGTGAGTTTCCCAAAAAAATTTAAAAGAGGAACACAAGAATTGTAAAGCTGGAAAATCCCAAGAAATTTCACAACTTCCTTGACTGCACACTCTAACTGATGTCTTGGCGCGCGGGTGCGCGCGTGCACACACACACACACACACACACACACACACACACACACACACACACACACACACACACACACATAAAGAAATTAAAAGGAAATGAACTCTAACACTAATCAAAGAAAGAAAGAGAATGATCAAGTGATGGTAGCACAACATAATTGCTATCTCACAAAAATAAAGTTCAAGGAACAATCAAGTGGAAACACACGAGCTTCATAATGTTATCAATCTAATCACCAAATGTCAAAAGGACAAGTACAATGACTCATTAAAAAGGCCTCCAAATGAACTCTCACATCTAGTCAATAGGGATCAAAATTGGTTCACAGGGATTTATCAAAGCTCTCATTGTCTAGAAAAAAATTAATTCCACATTGTTGCACACTTGTGGTGGTTATTACTTGAAAATTTGAAGTAATTAAGACATTGAGCATACAGTGAACGTGTAAATTGAAAGTTTGAGTTGTTGGATAGAATACTCTATAGCCTCTTATGATATTTAATTTAGGTTTGCTACTTGACTAGGGTTTTGGGGTTCTCACTAATGAAGAAATGCCTTTGTCATTTCTTTATTTTGTTAGAGCTATTTGTTGTAGTTCCACAAAACATGCCTTGTTTTTTACTTTAAAAATGGGCACCCCATTATTTTTCCATCAAAGAACCTAGCATCTTGACCTTCAAGTTAGGTTAACTCCTAAGAGGTCTAGATAGTCAGGACATTGGGGAATTAGTGGTGGTATTTTAGTCATCTTGTTTTTTAACTTTTCTCTTGAGTTCCCATTTTGTGTCGCTGTGCACTCGTAACGCCCCGCCAAGGGATCTAAAAGAACTAACCTAAAGTTTCACTAAGTTTTCCAAACATTTTTTTTTATAAAGATAATAACATAACAATAATATATATAAAATAGCAGAAGCAATAACATACATTTATACATAAGAAACACATAATAGATTACATTCCTTGAGGATCCTATAACGTTGAATCACATTTAAGTTTGATTAATACTAAAACTAATATATATATATATATATATATATATATATATATATATATATATATATATATATATATATATATATATATATATATATATATATATATATATATATATATATATATATATATATATATATATATATATATATATATATATATATATATATATATGTGAGGTCCCTTCTCGCACCTACTTATTAAATATGAATTTATTTGTCAAATCTATTGTAGGAAATTTGAACGGATATGAAGTAATGTTTTATGTTGTGAATGTCCTAATGAAATTTAGAGTAGTTGATACATCCATGTTTTAATGCTCAGTGATTCGAGAACTGCTACATTATCTTGACTAATTAAACATTAAAATTTCACTAACAATGATACAAGGTATTTTCACTTGATGATAAGGATGTTGATTTTGATACCTCGATGATTAAGTTTTATGCTTTAGATAATTGAGTATTCTTTAATTGGTGATGTTATGATGTTTAGGTATATGCATACCTAATGATGATTATACTAGTACTTAATTTGAATTAATAAATAAGTTATGTTATTTTGATTATGTGATTACTGATGATTAAATGTGAGTAGAAATAAATTAAATAGTTAATTAATTAAAGCATTATGTTCTAAGTTATGTGATTTCCCTGATAAGTTATATATATATATATGCACGAGATTTTCTTGAGCTATTGATGTGTGCAATGAGTGTGCAAGATATTTATTAGTCAAGGAATCTAACGGAGGAACGAAACTGACCCCTTTGTGCCATTTGTGGAAACCTTGTTGTTCGTAACTAAATTAATTGTGAGATATATGTATGTATCTTTCTGTGATCAGTAAAGGTTAATGTTTGTAACTATGTTCTTATAGTGTCACTTGACACTCATAAATTGTTTATGCTTTTCAGTGTGCTGGTTAGGGTTAGCTGTGTAACCTTTGGACCTAAGTCAGATTAAGTTAGTGTCTTTTTGCTAAATTGTTTCTTAATCAAGTTTAGTCACCCCTAATCCAGATTAGTGCTTAATCTGCATTTTTTTAGAGTTGTTAGTTGGTCCTAAATATTTCCTAGCTTTTGTTTGGTTCCAAATCATTCCTAAGGCTTTAAAACATGAAATATTTATACCCAAGGGGTATGGGTATGGGTTGGGGGCCTTTTCCAACCCCTAAGCCCCTTTTATTGACTTTTGAGGTCACTCAAAAAGTCTATTTTTGCCTTTGTGCGAAAATTGCAAGTGGCTACCATGAGTTGCATCACCTCAACTCCACTTAGTGGTTAACCTTAGTATGGGTTGAGTTAGAGACTTCTAGATTTGTAGGTGGGTGGGAGAAGTAATTGCCTTTTTTGGTGGTTGAGTTTGAGACTTATTTAGAGGTCCTTCTTGGAGTAGTTTTGGGGGTTACCCAATCTCTACATTTAGAGAGGAGTCTTGGAAGATTGAAGCAAGGAAGGGAAAAGCTCTACTCAAACTTGTTCATTTGCCATTACCTCTTTGTGCAAGTAGGAATTCTCATCTCCCTTGTTCGAATTTTCATGTTTGTTTCATGCTTATGCTACCTTGTTGATGTTTGAATGCTTGTATGATTGTGGGTATGTTGGGAAGATTTGAAAACCATATTTTTTTTGAATGTTTTCTTTTCTTGTTTATGTTTGAATTTTGAGATTTACTTGCATGGGTGTTTTGGTATTACTCGCCCTTGGATAGGGCAAAAGTGACCAATTTTGGGAAAGGTTTTTTTAGTTGGACTCCAACAGTGTAGAGTCCCTTCTTAGGACGAGAAGAGGGAGAGAGGGTAGGGTGTTATGGGCCCCTACCTGTCAGCACAAACCACGTATGAGTTTTGGCATGTAAGAATGGAAGAACGGAAGTTCTTGATTTATAGCCCCGATTGGGCACCTGGTTTGGTGTTGTGTCTGACATCTCCTGTTGGAAAAATCCACCTTTCCCTAGTTTTGATTCATTGTGAATCCTGTTGTGAAAACTTAGTATTGATATGAATGTTTGATGTTGTTTCTTTGCTATGCTTGTTTGTTACCTGGTCATATTTTATTCCTTCTATGATCTCAACAGTGCATTGCAGAAAATGAAAGGGATCCCTTGTTAAGGGCCTTGATGGGATTGCATATTGATTGTTGAAATTCAATTATGTTCAGGATTAGAATCTTGTGTAGAGATGTATTTAAACTTTTGTTGAAGTGGCAACGAAGCCAGGTTTTCTTACTGGTTCTTTCCCAGCGGAGCCTTTGAACCAGGTAGTTTTATAGAAAAAGAGATTGAGTAAATATTCTTGCATGAAGCCTTATAATTTTATTTTCAGTTTTGTGTATGTTACTCAAAAATTAGATGTGATGATGTTTACCTTATTGCATTTTTTTATGATTGGTAATCACATTTGTTTTATTTAGTTTAATTAGATAACATGGTGATATATACTTAGCTATGCAATTTTAAGTTTAAAATATGTTAAGGAAAAAAAAAAATTGCATTTGTTTGTACTTAAATTTTGTAATTATACATGAGTGTGGGGAAGTAAAGTAATTCTATTTGAGCACATATGTATTACATTAATCCTATTATCATTTAAAAAGAAAAAAAAATAAAAAATTGTTGGTGTGTTTTATCTTATATTTTTGGGCATGACTATATATATATCTATAACATCCATATTTAAGATTAACTACAAGTTCAAATCCATTTAAATAATATACAATTGTCCCAAATGTCACTTGGCAATAATCAGAATGCACAATCATCCACTGTACAAGTCACAGGGTATGAAAGGGTGAAAGAATGTACATAATAAAATAGATTACATCATCTCTTTAAGGTCCATGAAATAAAATACATACAATAGGTATAACCATCCATCATAGTACATGAGAACAAAATGAAAGAAAGTACAGAACAAGCAACTTCAACTATGACATAGAATTGTCAGATCTCAATGGTAAAAGTAAATAGCACCACCACTTGACCTCGTGAAACCCAAAAAGGGTCCATGTCCACCGCGCTGAGGAGATAGTCTCTCAAGTCCTAAACAAGATATCAAACTCTAAAGTCAAATCCAACATCTAGGTCATGGAAATCCTGAAAGCAATGTAACTCGAAGGTACCAAGACACGAGTGACATCTAAACCCAAAGGAAACAATGACTTGTAGGATATCTACCATGTAAGTGGGCAAGTGTCATCACATGAGTCGACTCTAAGGTTACCTTGGCAGCTTGATTGGACTCTGGCCCCCTAGTGACTCTATGCGGCACTAGTATCCTTTTGTACTAACAAGGCACACTAATGAAGCAAGGTCACAACCAAGCATCCTCTCTAATGTTAGAATATGAAAAGATTAATAACCCATAAAACTAGTGCAAAGAATAGATATCTAAACTATGAATGCAAATGATACAAAATCAAAATAACAACACATAGTCTCCAAGAGAGTAATGCAAATGCTAGAAGCAAAATAACATTAAGAGGATGCAAAAACAAGAGATGCAAATACAAGCCAGGTAGCATGCTTATATAGGCTAGGAAGAGGGAGGAGGTGGCAACACTGACCAATGAAGAGCAACCATCTATTAGATTAAAGATAGCAAAGTATCTTCCCAAGATAGCTAATGAATGCTCAGATGTAGGAAGGTGACACCTCACAACCATTCACCTAATAAGCCATGCTTTATTAACCTAAGCAAGATTATTAAAAGTGTAGGAAAAACCTAGCAATATAGGGAAAAATAAATAACCTATTAGGAAATTAAAAAACTACACTAACACCCCCCATAAGCAAAGCTTAGGTGGATGTAGAAATGGGTCTTGTCCCGATAAGTCAAGTCTAATGAGGTACCCATGTACATAAAATTCCCCCAAAAGAGAGAGAAAAGAGACCCCCCAAAAAAAGTCTGGACTCCGAGTGAGAGGGAGAGCCCCCCCCAAAAGATGAAGCATCCTGCACCCCTAGCAAAGCTTACAAATGAAGGAAGTTGTTCTTAGTAAAGGTTTTGGTGAAGATATCAGCAACTTGCTCAGAAGTCGGACAATAGTGAAGGTCAATGACATGACCATGGATGAGCTCTCGGATGTAGTGCATGTGGATCTCTATGTGTTTGGTCTGCTAATGATGGACCAGATTCCGTGAGATCTAAATGGCACTCTGGTTTTCACAAAATATGATTGATGGCCGTCCAATCTAGATACCAAACTCAGTGAGAAGATGTTGAAGCCAAATGGCCTCAGTGGCAGCATTTACAGCCCCCCGATACTCAGCCTCAGTAGAAGATAAAGCAATAGAAAACTGTGTTTTTCTCGACCAACAAATAGGACTTGAACCAAGTGAGAAGCTATAACCTGAAGTAAACTTGCGATCCTGATAATCACCCGCCCAATCTGAATCTGTGTAGCCCACCAAATCAAATTCAATACTTGTTGCGTAGTGAATCCCACAACTATGAAAATATTGAATGTAGTGAAGGATCCGCTTGGTTTCTTTCTAGTGCAATTGATGAGGCTCCTACATGAATTGAGAGACCATGCCTACAACATATGAGATGTCGAGTCTCATATGAGTTAGATAAATGAGACTCCTAACAAGTTGGTGGTACAAAGTGCCATCAACAAGTGGAGAAGAACATTGAGCTTCAAGTTTGACTCCAAAAAGGAAGGGAGTCAGAGTAGGCTTATAGTCAGCCATATGAAACCTCTAGAGTAAATCTAGAGCATGCTTGGACTGTGTGATGGTGATCCTAGAAGGAGACTGAAAGATCTCAATCTCGAGAAAGTAATGCAGCAAGCCCAAGTCAGTCATCAAAAATGTCCCGAAGGGAAACTTTGACAGCCTTAATGGTGGGTGAAGAACTTCCTGTGATCAACAAGTCATCAACATACAAAACCAAAAATAGAAGTGAATCACCCTATTGTAGAATGTAGACGTTAGGATTAGAATGGCACCGAGTGAACCCAACTGATAGAAGGAAGAAGTCCATCTTGGCATACCAGGCTCAAGAAACCTATTTGAGGCCATAGAGAGACTTCCGAAGATGGCACACAAGTGAAGAATCCTAAAGGAAGCCCTATGATTTCTCCATATAGATCTCCTCATGAAGGTCATCGTGAAGAAAAGCACTCTTCACATCCATCTGATGTACTTCCCAACAATTAGTTGCAGTAATGGCAAGAACAAGTCGAATGGAATTCATTCGGGCAACTAGCGCAAAAGTCTTAGAGTAGTCAATCCCAGGAACCTAGGAGAATCCTTTGGCGACCAAGTGAGCCTCGTGTTTGTCAACTGACCCATCTGTTGCAAATTTTGTTCGATAAATCCACTTACATTGAACAATTTTTCTTCCCTTAGGAAGAGGGACAAGATCCCAAGTGTGGTTCCTCATCAAGGAACTATACTCTTCCTGCATAGTTGTATCCCATTCAGGAATACCAGAAGCCTCATGAAAGGATTTTGGATTTGAGGCAGTAGCAATGAAGACATGTGGAGCATCTTGGAACTGTGAACGAGTCTGCCTGGTGTCTGATGGATCCGCAACCCAATCATCTACAGATTGCAAGGTCTGTCTAGCCCAAAGTGGACTGGAAGATGGAGAATCTAGAGGGGAATCATTAACCTTTGAATGATGACTAGGAGAGGAAGGAGGTGAGTTCTTTGAATCACTCTCTACATCAGAAGTGGGGGTAGAAGACTGCTTAGGTGAATCTGATTCATCAGAAGATCTATCATATATTCCAAGTGACTCTAAGGTCAAAGTAGAAGGAGTTGGAGAAGTGATAGAAAGTGAGCTTGAAGATCTCTCCTCAAATTGAACAATCCTCTCAATGAACAACTCATGTGTAGTAGGGTGGAGCAACTAATAACCCTTCACACCATTAGGATAACCTACAAATATGAAAGGTCTACTCTACGGATCCAAGGCCTTGCGTTTCTCTGCAGGAATGTGGGCCCATGCAAGAGAGCCAAAAACTTGAAAGTGCTTAACTGATGGTTTCTAACTGCTCCAAGCTTCAAAAGGAGTAACTCCCTTCAAGACTTGGTGAGGAACACAGTTCTAGATATAACAAGTACAGTTAATGGCCTCTGCCCAATACTCTAGTGCAAGAGATCTAGAGTGAATCATATAGTTTGCAATTTCCTTCAAGGATCTATTCTTCCATTTTGCAACAGTGTTTTGCTGAGGATTGTATGGAACTGAATTTTGTAAATCAATCCCCTCTAAAGTACAAAATCTTTCAAACCGATGGTTGACATACTCACCACTATTGTCTGTGCACAAAACTTTGATGGATTTCCCAGATTGCTTCTCTACAATTTTTTGAAGTCCTAAAAATGATCAAATACCTCTGACTTCTATTTGAGAAAGTACACCCAAGTATATTGAGAAAAGTCATCAATGAATGTGAGGACATGTCGGGCCCTATTGAAAGAAGGATGCTAAAATGGACCAGCCAAATCACTGTGAACTAACTCTAGTAACTGTGAAGCTCTCCATGCCTTACTTTTGGCAAACTTTTCCTTAGGATGCTTACCAAGAATGCAACGTTGGTGAACACCGCCTGAGAACTAAACCAAAGGAAACCCTATGACCATGCTCTTTTGGTTGAGCTGATGCAAATAGTAGAAGTTAAGATGGCCAAACCAATCATGCCATAATTTACTCACATCATTAGAGTGAGTGAGAGAAACAGTTGAAGGAGGATTAGGAACAAAGTGAGAGAATAGATAGAGTCATGACTGATGATCTACTCTCCCAATTGCAACTGTAGAATCACTGTGCAACTCATGTATCTCCACTGAATTAGGATTGAACTCAACCCGCTTGCCTGAACCTATGTGAGTGATCTGGTATATGGATAGGAGATTAGTTGATAATGAGGGTACACAAAGAATATCATGGAATGTGCCATCCCCCACATCAATAGACCCTCTCGCACACACCTTAATAGGAGTGTCATCACCCATCAAAATAGAAGGCATAGTACATGGCTCCATGGATGCAAGTTCTTCCTTAGATGAAGCCATGTGGTGCGAAGCACCCAAATCAAGAACCCAAGTGGATGGTGAGGAAGCAACTCCAACAAGGGCCTTGCCCTTTCCTTTCCCTTTGTTTTTTTTCTTTTTCCTTGTTAGACCTTCATTAGAACTTTTTTTGATAGACTTAGGAACACTAATATTATTCTTCTCAAGAATGTATGTCAAGTGATCAATTTGTTTCTTCAAACATTTATGTTCATCATGACCAGGTCTTTTACAATAGGCACATTTGAACTTTTCTTTCTTAGGCTTATTGCCCTTGAAAAATGGGGTATCAATAGTTTCTTTTGAAACAACCGGTATCTGATCCTTCTTTTCCTCACTATTATTTTGTTTCTCATCCTTACTATTGTTGTTACTACTTTGTCCTTTTTGTTCTTTTGTGCCTTGGTTGGAAGCCAAGGCATGTGACTTAGAGGACTTAAGAGTGCCCATCTGGATTAGCTTGTCCTATTCTTGAGTGAGATTGATAGCAAAATCATCTAAAGATGGCATGGTGAATTGAGTACCAAGTGCACCCTTAATAGCATAGAAGGTAGAGACAAACACAAAATATTCTGAACTTAGCTTAGAGAGAAAACTAAGAATCAGTTGTTCATCTTTCTTTTCAATTCCACATTGTTTTAACTGCAACCTTACTAATTTCAATTTAGTGAAGAAATCCTGGATTGTGTTGAAATTGTCTAGACTTAAACTAATTAGTTCATTTTCCAACATATGACCCCTCATTGAATCTTGTGTGCCAAATAGTATTTCTAACTCTATCCATATTTCATTTGGTGTATCCAAAGACTCAATGTGAAATAGCAAGTCAGAAGAAACAAACAAACATAATTTTCCATATGACTCATCGCATTTGTTAAACCACTTAAGGCTTATCTTCATCTTTATTAGGTTCAGTTTCAAATTCCATAGTTATCCTATTTAATCCAACTTTCTTTAAGTGAATTTTCATGCGTGATTTCCACTCAAAGTAATTGTATGGAGTTAGGATGGGCATATTTGTTTGATCCATGATGAAGAAAAGCAGAGAAGAAATACTAAAAAGAAGAGAACCCATAAAACTAGTGCAAAGAATAGATATCTAGACTATGAATGCAAACGATACAAAATAAAAATAACAACACATAGTTAGTCTCCAAGAGAGTAATGCAAATGCTAGAAGCAAAATAACATTAAGAGGATGCAAAAACAAGAGATGCAAATACAAGCTAGGTAGCATGCTTATATAGGCTAGGAAGAGGGAGGAGGTGGCAACACCAACCAATAAGGAACAACCATCTATCAGACTAAAGATAGCAAAGTATCTTTCCAAGATAGCTAATGAATGCTCACATGTAGGAAGGTGACATCTCACAAACATTCACCTAATAAGACATGCTTTATTAACCTAAGCGAGATTATTAAAAGTGTAGGAAAAAATTAGCAATATAGGGAAAAATAAATAACCTATTAGATAATAAAAAATTACACTAACATCTACTCCCATCCTAGTCTCTACTAGCACTCGAGGCATGGGCGAGGAAAAACAATGACTCTTGTTAATTCATTTTACTCTCATTTAATGTAATGTTATCACTTATTTAAACAACCTACAATGGGTTACCTAGGTAGCTTCTTTGGGCTCTGTCCTCCATTGCAAGCCATCCCAATATTACATACAAATAACCTACCCTAGGCTCACAAAAGTACAAATCAAAGAATCATAGTTTTCACCTCAGCCCTATACAAGTGACTGGAAAGCATCAAAATATAATTCACAATAACACCTTAGTCTTTTACAAGCAATTGGAAAGCATCCAAAAATAACTGATCGAAGACTCAAAGGTTATATCAGAAGAGATACACCGTTCACCTCAATTTCACATAAGAACATTGGAAAGCAATAACCACCAATAGATCAAACTCCCCATAAAAACACACGACACATTACCAAGGTTGGGTACAAAAGATCAAATTCATAAACACCATCATGACATCATAGAACAAACTCCCAAGCCTTTGGTAACATCCTGATTTGGTCAAAGCTAAGTCAATCTGAAACCCAATATAGAAGTAAACATACAATATAAATTGTAGTTTCATAGTTCTATTTGATTTTGAAAACACATAGTTTGAGTTTACAGTAAGGTTCAAGTTTTCGTTTCGATGCAAGTTTTCAATTTTACCAAAGTTTATAAATTTTTCCCTTATGACTTAACCCATTTCCCATTTTAAATCACATCGCACAGTTATGATTAACTTATGAAAATACAAAGGTCACAATTAAATATCATAAAATAATTTTAAAATAGTTATTTATTAAATTATTAAAATAATTATTATTGATTATTTAATTAAATAATTACAATTTTATTAAAAATCAAAATCATTAAATAATAATAAAATAAATAAATTTAAACTTTATTAGATAATATTCATTATTAATTAAAACTTAATTAAATTAATAAGTAAATAGTAAACTATAAAAAAATAATTATTAATTATTAATATTTAATAATTAATAAAACTATTATTAAAATCATTAATAAAATGATTTTAAAAATAAATAATTTTTAAAACATAAAAAAAATTGACGTGTTTAAAGGCTCGCCATCCTGCCTTATGGGTGGCTGTCGCAGCGGCTATGCTGTCGTAGGTAGTAGTACTTTGTACTATTGTTGTGGCAGCAGTGTGGCTGTGTATAGTAGCGATTGTTTGCTGTCAAGGAAACATGGGAGGATGGTGGGTGGGGGGTTGGTGGCCCCGCCCACCAAAACATATAAATTTTTTTTTTATTTTTTTAAAATTTTGATTAATAAAACAAACACCCCCCAATACAGTTATTTATATAATAAAAGTATTAGCAATGCTCTAATAGGAAAACCCAAAAAAAAATCAAATTTACAATCTAGAATTCGATTTTTAATCTCAAAACCCCATCCAACTAAAATACCCATTTGTAAAATTTATATAACGAGGGTTTCAAAAACTCAATTCCTCAAACATAGATAACTTTGATATGAATATAAATTAAGATTTACAACACAGTTTCATCAATGATATCAAACAAATCTCCAAATATCCGAGAACGAATCTATCCAAACATGAAGTAGACAGAAGATTGGAAAGATGGAAATTTTACTGTGTAAATTAATCACAAGATTCTACTTGAATATGATGCTAACACACAATCCCACGAAGAATTGGAGAAAACCCCTTTCATTTGAAAACTTCCTTCCCCAAAAATCGCTTCTCCAAAAACTCGCTTCCTGAAAAATGAACTCCTCCTCTCTGATAAAGAGTTTTCCCTTAAATTCGGGGCTCTGATTGTACAATCATGAGAGGGAACTTGTTGAACAATATCTTTTAATATTTTATTACTTTTTAAATATTCATGCACACTTTTTGCAATTTAAAATATCTTTATTAAATTAATTTCTCTTTCTCTCTTTAATTAATTTTTGAAGCGTTTTTGATAAAAAAAAATTTATTAACTTAAGTAATAATAATATTTAGCATTTATTTAAAAATGATCTCCTAAATATATTAATAAATTAAATTAATATTATTACACTCCAAAATTAGAACTACAACTTTATCTTTAAATTTAATTCTTTTATTTAATTAATTTCTCAATTAATTAATATAATTAAATATTGAAATTATCTTAATAATTTTCCATTAAATTAAATCATTAAATATTTTTTAATTTGACTTAATTAATAGAAAAATCACCATAGACCTACAAGACGAACTATGAAAACCCATCATAAAATACAACATACTAGATCAAACTCCAGGGTCAAAGTCATGAATTCATGTCATTTGATGAATTTGGAAAGGTGAAACTAACTCAGATACTTGTCCTATTTTCTAGGACAATTAGCTTAGGTTAGGATTTTGACTCAAGAATTTATCTCCCCTCTCTTACCATTGAGATATTGCGATAAGACATGCTCATCCTGGCAATTCAGGGAAGTCAATACCTGATACCTACAATCTGCATAAAATCCATGTATGTACAAACACATATATTCTAAACTAAATAGGCAATGGCAAGAAGTTGTACATCATATAAATCATCACTAGCAGGTGACTACGACTCGCTTCCTCAACTACATCGAAAATGTCAAACATAAAGAAAACATACACCTACACCATACACATGCAAGTATGGAGTAAGTATCCATAGAAAACACATATAAATCATTCATCTAACTAATATCACTAAATAACTAAAATTCACTACATGAACATATATATCATCATCGAACAATCATGAGATAACTAAAATAACTCTCTCTCTCTCTCTCTCTATATATATATATATATATATATATATATATATATATATATATATATATATATATAAACTAAATATGAAACAATATCTAACAATTTGGAAAACAATGTCACTGATCATCAAGCATAAACATAAAGCTAGCCTAAAAGAGTACGGCAATAAAATTAGAAAAGTTAACTAGGGGTAGGCACTACAACACTTGTGCATGTGCATAATGTGCACAAATCCACCATCTCCACATATCCCTTATATACCTTATAGAGATCCACACTTGTGCACCTACACAAGTGCATAAGTTTGTTAATGTTAGTGGGCAAAAGGATGCCAATAAATAAGAGGGGGTCTTGATATATGCTCATTCACATTCATCAAGTCTTTATTTATAGAGTGAAACATGTCTTCATGTGCACAAGTTTGCACAAATATCTTCACCTCCATGGTCATCTCCCTTGTGTAGGTTGCACATGTGTGAAATATGCACAACTACCCCTTACACTTCCATTTGATGCAACACAGGTTGTATACATGTGCATCTCCCCTCCACCTATTCACATTGAACTCCAAGTTGCACATGTTTCATAGGTTGCACACCTGCGCAATGTGCACAAATCACCTTTCTTCATGTTTTTGATCTATCAGTGAGTTTTGTGTCTTCACTAATTTGTTTTTGAGGTCTTCTTAAGTTGTCTATTTTCTTATTTTCTTAACAGAGTTACTGATAATGTCTTTGATGCGGGCGACCATGGCTTCCACATCATCCTCAACACTAAAACTAAATATATCTCCTAAACTCATGACCTTCAATTTCAAATGAGTTCCTAAGACATCAAGGTTTATATAATTTCATTCATAGATCTAAGATATAGAACTAAGCTACATTGAGTGGAATGTGTTCATGGTGCTTTGTAAAAAAATACATGAGAGATTGGAGATGATCTCAATACCGATACACAATGGACTTGTTAATGTTGTATCACATCCTACCTCCATAAAATTATTAGAACTGATCATGAATTTGACACAAAATTATGTTCTTGATCAGAAGGTAGTAAAAAACATCACTGGGGAAATTGTCTCGAATACTAGGCTAGACAATATAGAAAATATCTTTCATCTACCCAATTTAGAAGTAATATTATGGGGTCTCCTACAAGAGTGTAGATAGATGGTAAAAGGAGCACCAAGAAGAAGCTAATGATATAGTACATAAGAAGTACTTGATTACTCATACCCTACACAATAAGCTCAACAAAGTTGATATGACAAGGGGCTACATGATTTTAGATATTAGTTACTCCATTGCACTTCTTAACAGAGTAATGGGTCTTCCTGCAACCAATTTTTTGGAAACCTAGATGGTGATTTTTACTGAAAAGATCAGAACAAGGGCTAACAAGATTGATTGGGGCACTATTATTAGTGACTTATTGGATTAATAATTGATGTTGGTCAAACATAACCCCTCTTTTCCATGACCTCATATGTAGTATGTACTTTCTCTTTACATGGACTCACTAGAAAGAGGATCTTATAGGATCTAAATGTGTGTCCATACATTGTGTACCCACAATTGGTACACAAGGTGTTATGGATGGGTAGTCCTAGATATAGAAGAGTTAATGACACCTTTGTCTTTGTAGTAATCCATTCCATAGAAGGGGATTATGTGAAGAGGCTATCAGTCAAGCGGTGAAAATTGTGACCCAAGTTGGGGGATCTTTCATTTAGTTTTAAACATTTACATATATCTAGGTAATTGGCACAATATTGCACCAAAGAAGCTACCACAATATCCTTTTGATAGATTGATCCTATTTTGTGGGAAAATGAGGACACATTAATAGGTTTGTAGGTCTCCCATTTTTCGGGCCACTAAGCCATTAAAAAATGCACGAAAGGGAAAGAGGGGAATTTCGAAATATGTTTCCACTTATGATCCAAATTAGATTAGCTAGAACCCAAAGGAAGAAGGGCACCAATACTAAATTTGAATTATAAAGGGGAATGCAATACAAGGAAATGTATTCTTTAGCCCTTATAGGATAATGTGTACGTGAAATAGAACCAATTGCTTGAATAACGTGAATTTAAATGCTATGTGTATACACTAATCCCAATTGAGATATAGATCTAGGGAAAAGATATGAAAGGAAATAAAATATGAAAGACTCACCTTGAAATGCATAGAGGAATATTCATTTTAACTCTGAAAGTTGCAGATTTGAACCTTTTTCTAAATATCTAGTCGCAAGTCTTGAAATAAAACGATGAAAGGAACAAGACCCAAAAATCTCTCGGCAAGAGGGCACTGAAGGACTAGGTCAAATTGGAAGGAAATCTTATGAAATAGTTGATGTAGTTTGATGATTCTATAATAAACTTCTCTAGAAAGCTCTTGAGGAATAGGTTTGAGATCTATAAGCTCCAACTGATACCTTGCAAACAAACATCGAAAATGAGGGTTTTGTGATCTGATTAGATTAGGGCTTGACTTGGTCAAGCCCTATAAGGTGAAGGAAATAATTCTAAATTGAAATATAATTGATAAGGGAAATGGTTGCATGTAGTAGAACTGAATAATATCAAGTGAAAGATACCATTACCTTCAAAGATGCAATTGACTTCGATATGTGATCAAGTATATAAGTGTAATATCCTTGACTTAAAGAAACCATAAGGAAATCAAAGAAGCCAAAACCTCATGTATGGAAATGTACGTGACATGCCATGGATGAGTAATAAAAGATCTTGATTAGATTGGAATGATGGATCCTCTCCTTAGAGCCAAACTCCTCTACCACCTTGATGGAAGAATCTTGATGCAAGTAGATTCTTAGACTTGAATGCTTGAATATGCTTGCTTGAAGAAGAGTAGCTTGATTACTTGCTTTGGGATGCCTTAGCTTGTGAAGATGCGATAACTTGAGAATATGATATATGAAAATGAAGCCCCCAATCCTCCTTTTATAGTAGTGTGTATGTGTCCACCTGTAGATCAATTTCTTGGAATCACTATAGAATGAATATGTGTGTGTGTTACCATGGGAGGGATTTAGCAAAAAAAAAGCATAAAGATATATTTCCTCAGGATGGAGAAATGTCACTAATACTCATAGAGGATTTAGAAATGTGCATGTGTTACCCATATATATGCGTTTTAACGTATTTTCTTGTGTGTGCAAAAGAGACATGAAGCCACAATGCATAGATTTGAAGGTGACCAAGAAATCATACCCAGTGGAGAAGGCTAAAGTACTCCAAGCCATACTCAGAATCCATATTTTCTACCTCATGGAAACTATGTACAAGGAGGGTGTATATATTTTCCCCTCCTTAGAATGACTATGTAGTCATAGACATCATAAGGAAGAGAATTTAAGGATAACTGTTTCTATTAACAAGGAGACATTTTCCATCAACAATGTATACCATAAACTTAGCAAAGAGAAATAGCTCTTATAAGATAAGAATATAGATAAACTATGAAAGAATATATCAGTTATGAGAAGAGACCTTTGAAAGGAAGAGACCTTGTGTACAAGACATATACCTTCAAGAGGAGTTTCATTAACAAAGACACAACTTCAACACAAAAGAGAATAATAATGAACCTATTTAGTCCTTTGTGTACATGCAGAATTGGGATTCTTGGAGAAGGATGAAAAACCCATTATAAGGGAAAATGCTTATAATGAACATGTAGTTTTGCAAATAAAGAAGAGGTGATGATCAAGGACATGCACCTCTTGTATAAGAGAGAGTCATGATCAAGAAACAATTTCTTATAGGAAAATAATCCCACATAAGAAATAGATGCCACTGTACTAAGGAAAGGCAATCCTAAGAGAAACAAAATGTAAAAAGGAACCTTGCCCCCTAAGCGTGAGACAAGAAAAAAAATCTATGATAGGATTATATAGAAAAATATCATAAGATATAAATAAGATGAATCATAAGCAACAACTAATAGTTGTGCACAAAATGCAAACATGCCATATCTAACAAGAAGTATTGTATAATAATGCAACACCATAGATGATTAAAGCAAGAAACATCAAAGGATAACCAACATAAAATGTAAGAAAAGATATTACTTATGGAGTAAACTATAGATGATTATTAAATAAGAAACATTACTATCCAAGGTATAAAAAGATATTTTCTAGGCAATGGACACATAATCCTACATGTAACAAATATTTTCATAGCCAAAGATAAGAATGTAGCATAAATAGTGCAATCTATAGAGAAATAAAGGAGGAATATGAAATGATACCACATTATTTCCACTTAGTTATCATGAAAGAGACAATAAAGTTATAATAGATCCTTGAGAGAAAAGAAAAGGAAAATCCAAGATATGCCCTAAACGAGAGATTTTGTTATAATAAAGATGCACTTATAAACATAAGAGTGCACTTAGGATGTTAATCCCTACATAACACAATAAATGCATGTAAGAGAAAACATCAAATTATAAGAAAATTCAAGTTCATAAAGGATATTGGAAAAAAGAAGAGAAGAAGGATCACATTTTACCTCCTTAAGTGGTTTCAATTTATACTAGACATTTTATTTCAAGAAAACATAAGATTGCACTTGGGATGTTAGTTTGCAAGTAAACACAATAAATTAATACAAGGAAATATGTCATCATATAAAAGGAAAACAAGTCAATAAAGAGAGAAAATATATCCTATGATATAGATAGAAAGAGGAAATAAGACCTTGCCCTCCAAGTGAGGAGACAAGGGGAATGACTATTATGTTACTCACAAAGTAGGACAAAGATCCCCCAAAAGATAAGTTAACGATGTCTCATAGCTAGGAGAAACATATTAGGGATGTAGATGCATCAAGTAAAATGATCACGAAATAGATACCATTCAACATTGAAAGTCATATTAAACATAATACAAGAAATGAATCAAAAAGAAGGAAGAATGATGTCATAAGAAGAATAAGAAGAACCATCAAGGGTGTGATCCTCTTTCACTAAGGTACTCTTGGGAGAAGTTAAAACATAACTCATCAAAACCTCATCTATAGAAGGAATGTCAATAGGATGCAAAGAAAGTATTTGATCAATAGGAGTAATAATACTATCATCAAAGTTTGTAAAATTCACTTCATAAGGAAGGTAATAACACATTCCCTAAGCTAAGGGTTCACCCTAAATAGTAGCATTATCATCCAAAGGTTGATCAACATTATCTTTAGGAAGATGAGCCTCAATAAAAGAACATATTGAAGCATCATCATATGCATAAAATAAAATATCTTGAAGATCATGAAGATAACTTGAAAGTAAAGATAATGGCCCCATTGAAAGGAAATGAACTAGATGCAATTTTTTGTATTTTCAAAATGCAAATATATGAAATTGCAAGCTATATGAAAATAATGAAAAAGGGGATCTAAATACTATTAATGCAAGTAATAACATATAAAGTAGATCTAGATACACCCATAAAACACCTAATGTAAAGAAGGAAATAAGGGATATCAAAAAGATCTAACTCCAAAATAAAAAAGAATAGAGAAAATATTTTGGGTTTACCAAACGAAGGTAAATGCCTAGTAAACAATCTAACTCCAAAGAAGAGAAGAGGGTAAGCGGACAGGTTCACCAAAAGAAAGTAAACACCTAAATAAGGGAGATCTAACTCCAAAGATCAAAAAGAAGGGGGGAAGAAGTTGGGTTCACCAAAATGTTTAGGGGAAAAAGGGGGACACTCTAATAGGGTTGTAGGTCTCTTGTTTTCTGGGCCACTAAGCCATTCGAACATGCATGAAAGGAAAGGAGGGAAATTTCCAAATACAATTGTACTTATAATCCAAATATGATTAGTTAGAACCCAAAGGAAGAAGAGTGCCAATAATAAATTTGATTTATAAAGGGGAATGCAATATAAAAAAACATAATCATTATCCCTTATAGGATAATGTGTATGTGAAATTGAACCAATTATTTGAATAATGTGAATTTAGAATATACTATCTATATACAATTAGCCCTATTCAGATATAGATCTAGGGTAAAGATATAAAAGGAAATAAAATGTAAAAGAATCACCTTGAAATGCATAGAGGAATATGTATATTAACTCTAAAAGTCACAGATCTTAACCTTTTTTTGAATATTTGGTCGTAGATCTCAGAATGAAACAACGAAAGGAACAAAACCTAGAAATCTCCTGACATGAAGGCACTGAAGGACTAGGTCGACTTGGAAGGACATCTTATGACACAATTGACATAGTCCAATGATTCTATAAAAAACTTCTCCAGAAAGCTCTCAAGAAGTAGGTTTCATATCTATAAGCTCCAACTAATGCCCTACAAATAAATATAGGAAAATGTATTTTGGTGGTTGGGTTGGATGAGGGCTTGCCTTGGTCAAGCTTTAGGTTAAGGAATTAGCTATAAATTGAAGAATAATTGATATGAGAAATTCTTGCATGCAATAGATCTGAATAATATCAAGTGAAATATAAAATTTCCTTTCTTCATGGTAATTTGGATAAAGAAATATATATGGTACAATCACAGGGATTTGAGGTCAAAGGTAAGAAAAACTTAGTGTGCAAATTGTAGAAAAGTTTATATGGCTTGAAGCAAACACCTTGGCAATGGTATATGAAATTTGATAGTTTTATGCATGAGCATGGATACATTAGGTTTCATTTAGATCGTTGTATTTATTTTAAGAGATTGGATGATGATAGCTACATTATTTTATGTTTATATGTTGATGATATGCTCGTAGCTACATCTAACATGGATCATATTAAGGGGTTAAAACAACAGTTAGCACATTCATTTGCTATGAAGAATTTGGGGGCAACAAAACAAATCCTTAGTATGAAGATTTGTAGAGATAGGAAAAATAGAAAATTGACTTTATCTTAGGCTAATTATATTGAGAAGATGTCACAACATTTCTCTATGGAGAATGCTAAAGTTGTCAGCACACCTTTACCTGGTCATTTGAAGTTGACTAAGGAGATGTGTCCAAAAATAAAAGAAGAGGAGGATAAGATTTCTAAGGTACCTTATGCTCTAGCTGTAGGAATCTTGATGTACACTATGGTCTATACAAGGCTAGATATTGCACATGCAGTGGGAGTCATTAGCAAGTATATGAGTCATCCTAGAATTGAGCATTGGAATGTAGTCAAATGGATTCTCATATGTTAGAGAGGAACATCCAGTAGGTATTTACATTTTGGGAGCTCTACTACTAACTTATAGGGCTATGTTGACTTAGATTTGGTAGGGGATATTGATACCAAGAGGAGTACTACAAGTTATGTATTTACTATTGGTGAGGCAGTAGTGAACTAGGTTTCTCGATTATAGAAGGTGAATTATTTATCCACTATAGAGGAAGATCATTATTCTTCTATAGAGGCAACCAAGGATATGATAAGGCTTTAGTTCTTCTAGGAAGAATTGGGACACCTATAGAGGGATAATTATTTGTTTACAGATAGTTAGACTGTCATTCATCTTGTGAAGAATTTTGCTTTGCATTCAAAGAAAAAACACATATAGTTGTGGTACTATTTCATTCGGTCAGTTTTGGATGATGGATAGTTAAAGATGGACAAGATACATACAAACGACAATCCAACATATATGTTTAGAAAGGTAGTGAGAAGGGAAAAGTTGAACTCTTCTTTAGCTTCAGTTGGTCTTCTCGACTGAACATAATAAATGTACAACTAAGTCCAGGGTGGTTTGATCCAGTGGGAGCCTCATGTAGTTGTGACATCGCTATAGGATCAATCTCCAAGTGGGAGATTGTTGTCTAGTGTGGAGCCTGATTAGTCCCCAATTGGGAGATTGTTAGTTTTTGGTGACTAATCATAGAAGTATTATATATACTCCATAATTCCTCAGTTGGGGGGAGGGGATGAGCAGGGTTTTGGGGGCAGCAGTCCCCATCCTTGAGAAATTTTTTTGGGGCTATTTTATTAGTATTTTTGGGTCAACGTGTTGTAACTAAATTTAATGCTGAAGTAGAAAAATTACATATATAAAATGGTTTAGGGTTATGGATTTCATAATGTGTGATGCGATAATTTCTTCTTGCAGTGATATTGAGCTATAAGGGATTACAAATTGTAATCAAGTTGTGATCACTAGATAGTAATAATAATTTTGAACTTCTTGTTTGGTGGATGTAGCCCAGGGATTGGGTAAATCACATTAAATCTTGGTGTCTTTTTTCCTCTTCTATAAGATTTATTATTTTATGATATTGGTTATATTTGCATGTAATTTTTATTTATGTCCATGTTTAATCCTAACAACAAGAAATTTCCAAATGGTAGAGCCTTTTGGGGGGTCAATGGTGGTCAGAATATGCACATTCATGATTGTGTCTAAGTTTTTTTATTTTAGTATCCTCATCCAAAGTTGGGATGGTTGGGTATACATATTGCAAACCAATTTTTCTCCTAAACCTTCATTTAGAATGTTCCACTTCCAGAGGCTGACCCATGCACAAACTTATTTGAGGAGATGTATCCCATGCCAAAAGAGACAAATTATCCTAACTTTGTGCACCATTGCAAAAATACTTCCTCATCTTTTGTTGAATTTTCTTGATGATCTTTTTGGAGATTTTAAAGCATGCCATCCTATACACTGGAATGGTCAAGATAACTAATTTCAGCATAATTTTTTTCTACTAAAGATAATAACCTACTCTTCCATCTCCCCATCATGTTAAATCAATCATTTACTAATTTTTTCCACAAAGAAGATTTAGTAGCTCCCCAAATAATGGAACTCCAAGGTATTTCCTTGGTAAAGTTCCTAGTTTAATGCCAAAGATTCTACTAATCTCCCTTTGTTTGTTCTTTCAAGTGTGGAAGAAGAAGACACCAAATTTGTGCCAATTTATTTTCTGAGTGGATGGTTTGCTTGATGTATCTAAGATTTTGCACATCATGCATGCTTCTTTGAGAGAGGAAATACCAAAAAGTAAGGTGTTGTTAGCAAACTGTAGGTGTGTAATTTTATCTACATTTACTTCCACCTTGATTCATTTCCATCTACCAACAAATCTTCTATGAGAGATTAAACTATCGATGCTTCCACCATAATAATAAACAAAAAAGGGGATATAGGATCACCTTGCCTAATGTCCTTTGTACTTTCAAAAAAAATTGTGGACTTCCATTAATTAGAATGGAGAATCTTGGTTTCCTTATAGAAGATTTTATCCACTCCATTCATTTGGCTTCAAACCCCATTCTATGGATAACTGCAAGTAAGAAGGGGTGGTTGACTTCATCATATACTATTTTCATATCTAATTTTACTAGCTTTCTATCGACTCAAGCTTGTTGAATAGAGGGAGTGGTTTTATGTTCAACTATACCAATTTTGGGAAAAACTACTATGTTCCACTAAGATAATAGAGTGTAGCACTGACTTGAGTATATTTTCAATGACTTTGGAGATGGTCTTATAGATAGTGTTTCATAATACAATTAGTCTAATGTCTTCAAATGTTTGAGTCTCTTTTTTCTTTGGAATTAAAGTGATGAATGCATTATTTAGGTCCTTGAGAATGAAACCACCAATTCTTGATTCCTCCACCAACTCCTAGATATCCTTTGAAAAATTACTAAAGGAAATCTATTTGGTCCCAAAGCTTTGTCCCCCTCCCCCGTAATGCCAAACAAAGGAGAAACAAAGTAGATTTAATCTCTACCATTGTAGGTTTGTCTAGTAACATTATGTTTTGAACCTCATTAACACATGGTGGCATGAATATGCCCTTGGGACCCTACAATTTAGTAGCTTCAACCCTAACCCCTTTTCTATTAATGTCCTCTTTCTCCAATAGTAAGTTTCCATCATAGTCCTGAATGGAATATATGTTATTTATAAAGCATCTAGCTTTGATTGAGTTGTGACAAAAATTAGTATTTATGTCCCCTTCTTGAAGCAATGTTTCTTGAGATCTTGTCTCCAAAAAGTCCCTTCTTTTTGTAGAACATATGTGTATTCTTCTTTCAGAGCTTTATCAACATCAAAGTCAATACAAGCCATGCCATCTTTGATAGTATTTTCATTGAGGTCTTCGAGCTCAATTTTAATTCTCAATTTTTTTTGTATAGATGTCTTTAAAAACTACTATTGTATTCCATTTTTTAAGTTTTTCCTTTAAGAACTATAAATTTTTGAAAAAAAAAAATCTTAGTTACCTTCTCATTGTAGAGATGTTAGCCACCATTTTGAAATCAAATCCTTAAACCCTTTAAACAGAAGTCACAACTTCTCAAACTTGAATAGGCATCAGTTTGGAATAACACCTTCCATAATACATAAACTGATAAAGAAATAATAATAAAATGTTATAGGTAGAATGTTTGCAGATGGATCCCAATTAGGAAGGGAAGCCAATTACTAATTGTAAAGAACCTATCCATCTTTTCAACAATGTTTGAAAAGTCACGCCTTCTTTTCATCCAAGTGAAATCCCTAGATTGGAAAGGGGTTTCAGAAAAATTATTATAAGTAACAAAGTCTTGAAAGTTCCATTTGTTTCAACTCTGTCAATCCAGACCCCCCAATTTACTTTTTTGGTGAAGAATGGAATTGTAATCCCCTCAAATGATGAAAGAACTATCTTGGTGTTGTAGAAGAGTATTTGGTTTTTTTCCCCTTAGTTCCAATAGACCACATTTACTAGTAGGGCCATACACATTTAAGAAATCAAAATCCCCATCCATTGTCTAGAAACTACACAAGCCAATTTCCAAGAATCCTCAAAGTTTATTACATTAATATCAATAACATCTAGATTCTAAAGCAATCCCAATCCTCTTGAAGTGCCTTGTGCATCAAAAAAAGAGCATTGCCACTGATAAAACTACATTCTAAAACCAACCACATCCTATCCACTTAGCTTTGATTCTTGTAAGAGAATAATTTCAAGTCATGTTTGATTAGGACATCACTTCACCAAACACACTTTGTCAAGGTGATTGCAACCCCTATCATTCCACAAAAGGATCCACATAGTTCCTAGGATAAGGAGCGATACTCCTTTCTTGATCTCAATTTGATTTTTCCTATGATAGAACTACCATCTTCTAGTTTATCTCTAATCTTTTCCTTATCCCTCTTTTTCTTTCCTCTTCCCTTTTGTTTATATTTCTTAGAGGAAGTTTGGTTGATGCACCTTTTCCTTGGGAAGACCGTGATAGCCTCAACATCCAAAATATTCCCCCCTCTCAATTTCTTCACTCTCACTAGCATTTTTGTCCAATATTGAATTGAAGGAAGATTCAAGACAATGTTTTGGATATAATTGTATGTCTTTGAAAAGTGGTGTCACTTTATCCTTAACTACATGGTTTCCACCAATGTTGAAGCTATCCAATAAGAAGGCTTGAGGCCAAAGTCAACTTAGGATCTTATCTGGTATTGGTCATGTGCAAACACCATAAGGATAGGGTCAAGCTAAGTTTCCTGAGCAAAAATCAAACTGATTTGTGGTAGTCCTAACCAACCTCATTGGTCAATCTAGGGATTATGAGCATCAGAGTTCTTCCACTGGAAAGTTAGTATATTGTAAGAGAGTATTAGGAGTCTTCGTTGGTAGTGAATCAAGTATGACAAGGGAATCATGCATCTTGGTCTATTGTCATCTATGTTCCTCAGAGGATTTTGGGAAAACCCTAAATTCAATGGTCACATTTTCAAAATTTTGAAAATCAACCTAACTTCTAGTACTTTGGAGATCATCTAAATAGTTAGTAGACTCTCATCATTATCCACCTAGGGAAAGGGTAGTGCCATTTTCATAAGAAAAGTGGAGTCATCTTTCTAGAATTACTCCTTAGCAATGGAAAAGTCTTGTAAGGTTTCACTTTCTAACACCTTTCCTTTACTAGTAGTAGCATACATGAATGCTTCAGAGTGATGAACCTCACCATGTAGTGCTTGCATGATTGGAAATATTCCTCAACCTTTATTGTTTATTTCCAAACACTCATCCCAACAAAAAGTTAAATCATTTGAAGGAGAGGTGTGTTGTCAACTAGAGAATAGAAATATGTGCATACATACTAAAGTACTTTTCTCCACTGCATGACCCATCTTAACAAACATGCCCAACTTGTTTCCTATAAGCTTGAGTGTGCCCTCATTCTAGCATTCATGTGGAAGATTGTAGAGTATTTATAAAATTGGAACAATGTCCATGTACTTTATTTTCAGATTAAAATTTGGGGTCTAATCTTCAATGTAGAATCCTTTGTTGTTCATCATGTAGGGCCCATTCTCCAAAATTCTCACTTTATCATGGTTGTTCTCACAAATGATTAAGAAAAGCCTATTCGGTAGGGTTTTAATGGTACAACCATTACCCCATTGAGGTACAACCATATCTTTAATATATTTAAGAGTTGGCCAAGGTTCACTTCATTTCATGAAAAACACTTTATCCTGCAGGTCTGAGACCGAGCCATGCCAATCTCTATTTTCTGTGATGACTTCGACAATTTTCGAGTGAATAATGTGCAAATCCTTCTTACATTTACCCACCTCAATCGGAGTCTTCGATTGCCAAAATTTATGTTCCACAAGTTTGAAGCTAAATTGTTTGTGAATGCGTTGATTGGCATAACCCCATTGGTTTCATTGGGTGTCTTGGGTTTGACATTGTCAAGGGGGGCTATGACTTGTGTTTCTTGTTTAGTGTCTAAGAAATTGATTTCTTTGAGATTCAAGCTGCCATTGAGGATGACCCTAGTTTGAGTGTTCTTTTGCTTGCCTGTTGAAAGGTCATGACTGCCTAGAAGGGTCATTGTAGTGCCTACTATTATGCTAACCAAATGGTTTTCTATGACGTCACTTAGGAGCCATTTTTTAAGAAATTATTATTATTAAAAAAGTAAGATATTTCTATATTATTATTTTTACTTTTCTAATATTCTTCTTTTCTTACTAAGAATAATGATATTTCTAATAGAAAAATATAAAGAGAATATAGAAATGTATTAATTTTAAATTAGAAAAATAAGAGGTGTCTATTTTGTTTTCTATTAGTATTTTTAGACTAAAATCTTTTTAATTAATATTTATAAAATAAAATTTATTTTTTAGTTATAATCACAATCTACCAAAATAAATAAATCTTAAAACTATGTATACTTAAATCTATCTATATACACTTTTTTTGATTGTTTGTATTCTTTGTAACCTTTAAAAAAAGCAAATATGGAAAAGGTAAATTCTGAAAAAACTGAAATTTTTTGAAAAAAGAAAATGTCACTTGGCATATTTAACATTGAATTTTATCTATTTTATATTTGAGAATATCATTTGATAATATATTTTAAATTTGTATCTTAGAATTTTTGTAAATGTCATTTGACATTTTCTATTTTAATTTGAATTTCATTTTAATATTTTAAAGTCTCATTTTCAAAATTTTTTTTCTATTTGTTATTTGTTAATAATAGTGACTGCCAAATGATATTTTCTATTTTAAATTAGTTTTTAAAAATAAATTTTGTTTACTGTCATCGAATCTTTTTTCTTTACATGACATATTCCTATAACATATTCTTTGTGCTGGAATTTATGCTACCATAGTATATGCTTCTCAGGTCTCCATATAATTACAATAAAAAAATTCAAATAGAAATACATAATTAAAAATTTATATATACCTCTCACATAACTAAACAAGTGTCACATGATGATTTAATACATTCCTTTAGTTTTTTGTATAAATCTAATTTTAATTTAATAAATTTACTATACTATATAAAATATTTTGATTAATAAGAATATAAATTATAACTTTCTATAATAATAATTGTAGTAATAAAGATTTATTTATTATAATTATATAAATAATTATTAATTATTAATTATAAAGTATAATGAATTTAAATCTTAAATTTTATTTTATTTTAAAATATAATTATGGATATATTCATATATATTATACAGTGCTATAATATATATATATATATATATATATATATATATATATATATATATATATAATTAAATGACAATTTTTTTTAAAAAAATATAATATTAAAAATATAAAAATATAAACTAACTTAAACATTAATAAATACCATTCTCATTAATCAAAAGTAACTCTAAAAAAAATTATTGTTTAGAAACAATTAAATCTCACCAATATAAGAGTTAAAATCATTAGTTAAAATGAATAAATCTTTAAATGATGCAATAATACTTACCCTACGTGAAAAATATCAACCTATTATTTTTTAATCTTTGGATTCATTTCAATCCCAATTCCCAATTAGAATACAATCTTTTCTTATTGCAATTAAATATTATTGCTTTAATTTTAAAAATTTTAAATCTAGCTTTTATGTATCACACATTTGATCTTACCTTATGAAAGGAAACTAAGTTTTCCATAATGTGATTTAAGTAAAATAATGAATATTAAATATATTGGTATTAGTTAATTTTAAGGAAAATATTTATTTGAAATAAAGAATTTGAAAATTTATATTTTAAATCAATATTTAGAGTTATCTATGTGTTCTATTTGGTTTCTTAGTATTGGAATAATTTTTTTAAAAATTTAGTTAACAATAAATTAGTTTTATACATTTTGACTGAACAAACTACACAATTATTAAAACTTATGGGTTTTGGTCTGAGCTATGCAACTCCCTTTTGGTTTTTCCCTCTTGATTTTTTTTCAAATTTGATGGTTTTTGCTTGGGAGGACCCATCCTCCCCCACTATCCCCATGGGCCTTGGGTCCTTTGGCCCTTTTGGTGAATACTCCTATCATTGATACGGTTTAGGTTTCACCAGCTATGGAGCATATTACTATCATTGAGATTGATGTGCATGCATCAAATGTTATGAGTGTCAACGCACCTAAACAATCCCCCATAAAAATGGTTGGAAGTCACTGCTTATGGGGGCCTATAAGAATATTCTTGAACCCATCTTGATGAATATTACCACAATAGAAGAAGGGACAAAGATTGGCCTCCCAAACTTTGTGGTTGACCAAACTATGATGAACCTTAATCTTGCCCTTGTTGGAAGATTTGTGAACTTTAGACCCTTAGTGGATATGGTGAGAAAATAAACCTCCTAGCCATGGAAGCTAAAGGGAAACGTTTCAATGTTTTCAATGCCAGGGATGGACTATTCCTATTTCATTTTATGACTATTGAGGACCTCTCACTAGCTCTCTCGGGCTTCTTGTTGTATGGAAAACACCCCCTTACGTTGGCCAATTGGAAACTTGGGTTCAACCCTACCAATGACCTAACACGCATGGTACTGGTTTGGGTAAGGCTCTAGGGGATCCACTTAGAATTTTGGGATGAGCAGATCTATAGGTGGATTGGTGACTCATTTGGAAAGTACATAATTATTGACTTGGTTACCCTATCCAAGGTTAGGCTAGTCTTTGTAAGGTTTTGTGTTAATGTAGCCATTAACAAAATCATTCCCAACTTTTTTATTTTCAAGTCAAGATTTGGAAAATATGCCTAGGTGCTAACTTACACAAATGCTACCATGTACTATTGACAATGTAGGACTAGAGGCCATACCAATGATACTTGCAAGATGTATATGGCTAAGGAACAAAAAGACAAGGAGAAAATAATATCCCCCAAGGTTGCCACTATCACCACTGACGATTGCTCAAAATAATACCTCAGCTCCAAGTAATTACATCACTTTGACCTTGATTGTGGGTGGTAACTCTGCCAAAGTGTCAGATGAAACAACTCTAGAGAATGGAGAAATCCCACAATCTCCCAAGGTTATCGCTATTGAGTTGGCTAGTTTGGTACCTAATGTCAAGAGGGATGAAATCCAACAACCCTCTACTATTGTGGGCATGATGGAAATTCTCAGAGATATGGTTTAAAAGACCCAGAGGTTTAGTTATGCGTAGAGGGAATTTTGGGGCCAACTACTCTTAACCCCCAGGGAGAGGGGTTACCTTAGGATAAGATAGTCATGTAGTGTAAAATGAGCACTATTGTGAAACCAAAGGTTGAAGCTAAGGAAAATGCTGATGGGGGGCAATGGAAAACTCTAAAGAAAAAGAACAAAACAAATAAACCTAAAAAAGTGGATGTAAGATGTGGTTCAATAGTTGGAAAATTGACAAAGAGAGTAAGAAGGTAGAAACTCATTGCAAAGGATATTTTTGCAGGCAGGCAACTCACCCTAGATACTAGCCAAAAAGGTAAGAAATGATTTTTCTTTCATCAAATATAAAGGGGCTCAAAATCCCAAGGAAACATTATGCTATTAGACAATATATTTTTTTAACATAACGTGGATACCTTACTGCTCCAAGAAGTTAAAATGTCTTACAATAATTTTACTACTTTTGTGAAGACCCTTTAGTTGGGGGCTCAATTCACCTACTTTGACTCTATGAGGGATTATAGAGGCATTTTCACCCTTTGGAATCCTAGTTGAGTGAGGAGTATTCCTTTTTCTTTCTCTTAGAACTACTGTGTTGTTTCTTTCATTAATAACCAAATTTTTTTGGCATTTTTTAAATTACTATGCTCCTAATACAAGGTAGACAAAAAGGCTCTTTGGGAGGAGATCAAAAACTACATGATGCATAACCCATATGATAGCTTCCTACTATGTGGTGATTTCAATTCCCCCTCTACCCCTCAGAGAAGTCTTGTGGGCTATCTGATTACAATGATAGTATGGGCGACTTGGCCAGCTTTATAAATGATACTAATATGGTTTATATTAATCTTTCTAGCAACTCTTATACCTAGTCTACTAATAGAAAAGCGGTTCATTTGATCTAGGTCAAGTTAGATAGATTCCTTTCTTGGTTGGCATGGGAAGTGGCTAATGACACATCTTAAGTCCCTACCTAGAATGGATTCTAACCATAACCCACTCATCTTTAGCTAGCTAGACTCACCAAGGCATGGTCACCCCCTTCAGATATGAAATAGTGTGGAAAGCACACCCTACCTTCAAGGATATGATTAAAAAGTGGTAGGCTACCCTAATCATGGTTACTACTATGTACAAGGTTGATACCAAGTTGGAGATTATCAAGGATCAAGTTAAGGGCTGGAGTAAAATCAACTTTGAGGACATCTTTGTTGAGAAAAAGGACATCTCCAATGCCTTGGAACAACAAAAAACCCAAATAGATGTAGGAATATGCATTTGGATACAAATAAGGAAGAAAAATGTCAACAAGATTGGACACAACTCTTGGCTAAGGAGAAAAATTACTAGAAGAAAAGATCATGGGTGCAATGGATAAGGGAGGGGGATTGTAACACGTCCTTCTTCCATGAATCTATGACCAATCATAGAAGAAGGACTACTATTGACTCTCTTCAAAATGAAAGGGGGGAAACCATTAATGACAAGATGCTACTTGATCCTCTTTTTACAAACTCCTTTAAGAACTTTTACTCTACCTTGTGAGGGGATAACTACCTCTAGGACAACCTATTGTGTCACCTTTGCAACATGGTTACAATAGGGGATAATTAGGGTCTCCTTGATCATTTTTTTGATGAGGTAAAAATTGTGATGTTTCCTATGAATGCCTACAAAGCTCTGGGTTTGAATGGATTCCCTCTAACTTTCTTTGAAGAATTTTGGATATTATAAGATTGAATGTCTCCAGGGTTGCAAGAGACTTCTTCAAGAGTGGTAAAATTCTTTGACAACATATAAAAACTTTTATTGTTTTGGTCCCCAAACACAACCCAAACTTTAAAGTATATAACTGAGTTCAATCTCACTACTCTATATTTAACCTTCTACAAAATAATGGTGAATATGATTAAGCCATTATTGGATAAAATTAGAAGGGTTTTGTTTCAACCTACAAATTATGGGTTCTTCCATTTCCACACATAAAATTTCCAAAGCTTATGATAATGTTAATTGGTCCTTTTTTTACACGCTTCTTGACTCTTTGGGATTCAATGATAAGTTCACCACTATAATTAAAGAGTGTGTGGAAACTTTTAGTTACCACATCATTGTCAATGGAACCCCAAGTGAATTCCTCTCCCTAGACAAAGGACCATGACAAGGGGAACCCCTCTCCCCCTATCTATTCATCTTGATTGTGGAGGTCCCAGGCAAGAATATGCAAAATTTGGTCGATCAAATAAATATCAAGGGTACCGAACCAACTTTGACCTTCCCACCCTCAGTTATACAACAATTAATGGATGATACATTCTTCTTTGGTGAATCCTCTATGGTTGAGGCTAGACATTAGAATCTCATGTTGGACACCTATGTTGTGGCTTTAGGATAAATTATTAACTTTCAGAAGGACATGAGTTTCTTCTTCAACACTAGCATGGATATAAAAATAAAGGTCATTAGAATCTTAGATTTTTAGTTGGCTAACCTCCCCTCCACATACTTGGACCTCCCCCTAACTGTCAAAAAGGTTAAATTTGACTTCTAGTCTACTATTTTGTACTGCACTCAAAAGAAGCTTATAGGGTGAAAGGAAAAACTCCTAAGCCACATGGGGGAACCTTGATTGCTGAAGTCCTCACTTTAAGGATTACTAGTTTATTTCCTCTCCCTCTTCAAGATTTTAGGAGTTATGGGAGAAAAACTTGAAAATGTTAAACAAAACTTCCTCTGGGTAGGGAAAGAGAAGAAAAAGATGTCCTTAGTCAACTCAGACACTATTTTCTCCCCTAAAAAGTTTTATGACCTTGGACTAAGGAAAATCAATGATATGAATAAGGCATTGAACTATAAAGTGGCTTGGAAATTGATCTTGGGGAAGGAGGATTTGTGTAACATAATGTGTGCCCAGTACCTAAACTGGGATTCATTTTTTGAAAGATTCATGGCAAGGAACTTACCCTAAGAGTAAAAAATCTAGAACACCCTCAAAAAATGAAAAAAATTGCTACAAAAAGGCATCAAATGGAAACTTGGTAATGGGGAAAATATTAGGTTCTAGTTGGACAACTAGACTATTGGCATGCCTTTGAATCATTACATATGTCTTAATATGCACAACCTACTTGCTCCTGTGCTGAGAGAGAAAGTGATGGGGTACCTAAGATAGACAAATTTTTCTAACCTGGTCCAATTGATGGGTGATAATATGAGTATTCATAAAGTTTCTTAGGATTTTATGGATGTGTTTTAGCAAACTAGAATCCTTGACTTTGGTTAGGTTGATAAGATAATATGGTCCCCCACCACTTCTTGCATATTCATTACTAAGTCAACATATGACCTAACTATAACATTCACCAATCACAACCATGATTGGGTCAAAACTTGGGATTCTCATATAATTACCAAAATAAACTTTTTTGGTGGACCCTTCTCCATGGGAAAATTCTTACCTAGGATAACCTGATTAAATGTGGTTTTAATCTAGCCAACATATGTATTTTGTGTAAAAAGGGAACTAAGAACATCAACCACCTTTTTATCCATTTCAAATTTTCTTCTTTCATTTGGCAATAGATCCATAAAAAACTAAACTTGACACGGGTCATGATTGAAGACATAAAAAAATTTGTTGGCTTGCAATGCATGTCTAGACACCCTCGCATAAAATTTTGTAGAAATAGATAACCCCCTGCATCTATTGGTCTATTTGAAATGAGAGGAATTATAGGGTCTTTTGAAATGAAGAAAGCACTCCCCAAACCACTTTCCACCTAGGGAAACACATGATGTCAAAGAAAATTTCAACTTGTAATTGGAAATATCTAGACTCACCTCCCTCACATTTAGATCAAGGAATTTCTAAAGATAGGATTAGATAAGTTTGACAACACTAAAGGAGTGGCAAGATCCATTGTGGCCAGATGGTCTCTACCACCACTGAGGTGGTGTAAACTCAACTTTGATGGTGTGGCAAGGATTCATATGCAAGAAAAGGGTGTAATTCTACAAGACCATTAGGGGAAACTCATGGCATCTTATGTTGGACCACTAAAGGATCATACAATCAACTAGGTTGAAAGCATAGCCCTATTATGGGGGTTTAGTTTTTCTAACTGTATAGGGATCACTAGGATTGAGGTGGAAGAAGACTCTAAAATTATTGTCATGGTTGTCAAAAGAGGGGGCAATGTGGTTTGGAAAATTAACACAATTCTCAATGACTCTTTCACCCTTCTACATTGGTTCCAAAGCTACATGATAGAACACATATACTAGGAGGGTAATGTGGTTTCTGACTCAATGTTTATGGTTGGATTACAACTAGAAGGGTTGAAATGTTGGAGGGAAGATAATAACCTGTTAGAGGATACCCATATCCTTTTAAGGAAGGAATAACACAAAAATGTTAACTATGTAGGACACCAATAATATGGTTAAGTGGAGCTCAAGTAATGGTACCAATAACTATGGTGATAATGTCCCCATCATTTTAATCATGATTACCCATTATGGTGACACTTGGGATGATTTAATTATGACCTGGAGCATTTATGGCAAGGATCCTCCATCAATTCTATATCAACATATTTTAATTATGACAAGGCATGTGTAGTATTAGTATTATGAACATATTTATGTTGTCATCATTTCCAAGGTTAAAATTAATAAGAAAATTGGGGCTCATATAAAAAATGATCCTAATTTTTAAATTTCATAGATCTATGATTGGATGGGACACATAATGAGGGGGTACTTTCCCAATGGTCATTATTACAATGAAAGTGGGGATTTAAACAACCATCAAAAGGAAATTTTGGACTTTATTAATTTTGAACCTACTATTTTCATATAGAGACACATTCAACTATTTTTTCATTTTACCATCATAGGTGGAGCCAAGCTGCATATTGAGCCTAACAAGGTTTATGACACCTTTAGGAACAGTCTGAAGTTGATGTCTATCTATGAAGAAAGAGAAATCCTTCCATTCATGGAGTATATGATTGATGGATATAATGAAATTGTTTCCAAACAATTTGTTTCTTCATGGTCTGAGAGAAGGGTCACGGTGCAGTGTATTAGCTTTGAGATACACAAGGAGTTCATTACGAAGGCTACTGGGCTCTCCATGGAAGGGAATAAAGAGAGAAAAATGAGAGAAATTTTTTATTATGATGCCCTCAACTTGTTCTTCAAGCCCCCCTAAAGAAGGACCTATGAAAAGATATGGAGGGTTTAGTAGGGAGGACCTTCTAGAGATATGTCTGCAAATTTTCCATACTATCATGAAATGCTTCACCCTAGAAGGTGTTAGCATGAATGATGATGATACTACATTGGGGGAGTATCCTAAGCATTGGAGAGTATTGATATATTGAATTCATGACTATATTTTTCATTGATGTCAACATAACAACAATTCTATTAAAACTGTAAGAATAACAACCAGTAATCTATGATGCACAAAAGCCTAGGACATTTCAGATGATGCACAGTGGAGGACATGTTCCTGAGGTTGTCTTGATGACATGGTTAAAAGGATTAAGTCTGATTCGATGGTGTATGGAAGTTACACTTGATTTACTGGAAGTAGTGTAGAAACAAAACATTGGAAAACAAAGTTTTGATGATCTATCACTATCTTTCATCTGAGATGTAATTAAGAGATGCACAATCACACAGTGCTAGAGGATAGTCATATGATGATGTCAGCATGTGTGCAATATGTAGTTTCACACATGTGAAGTTTTGCATTGACTGTAAGTTGAAAATGTTGGTGTAATTGTGAATTAATTAATTATCTTATTTTAATTAATTGGGAAAGCCTCAAGTTTGAATCAAGCAATTATTATGAAGATAAGGTATAAAGGAAAGTTTTTTTCCTTATTTAAAAAGTATCTTGGATAAGAGGACCAAGTGGAATGCAAAGTATTAGTGCACAAAGCGAGAAGCAACATAATTCTTATTGAATGCATGTAAGTGATCCAAGGGATCATTGGATGCACATTATGAGATTTGGTTACAAGATCTAGAGGAACAAAAGTCCCGTTGACAGGACACAAATAGAGGAAGGAAGTACTTTTTAGTTCTATTATTCTACAAGGAATAATACAACCATCATTTGGACATTAGATTCTTTGATCTTAACCTTGAAGCTATTTGGGCAGTGGGTCCAACTATCTTCCACAACTCCTAATAGGGTTGGAATCTCCTGACAGGGCTTCAAAGTCTCCTAACAGCGACTAATATGTACCGAATGTTGTAATAGACTCCTAATAGGGTCTATCCTCTAACAAGGAATATTTATATTAGTACATCATCTTGTTGGTACTATCCCCATCAAGGTTTTCCTTAGTTAACATATCTTGTGTTAATTATGTATGAGTATCTTGTTGTGGTTTCAGTTTATATTACTCACATGGTTAAGTTTGTTTAAGGTTAATGTTTGTAATGATAGTTGGATAACTGATTTGTCCCCGCCTCTTAGTTATATCAGTGGACTATATATTCTAACAAAGTTCACTATCTTCTACTTCTATCATATCCCCTTCCTAAATCATTTTCACAATAAATACCTCATTTTCATTCTGTTCTTTTTCCTTCACTAAATTGAGAGTAATATTGAGGTCACTCGTAAGGGAAAGAAAAACGTTATTCCTCTTAAGGTTCTTATGTTTAGGTTGTACAATTTCCATTGTGCCATGTGTCCCCCTATTCATCTCCCTATCATTACTATGAATAAAGCTACCCCTTCTAGCTCTACCCATGATCTTGGTCCCTCTAAGGGTGGTTCTAGTAGGAAAAGGGCTAAAACTAAGTCTTCCTCCCCTAGTTTTAGTGAAAAAATTTGTACCAAACACACTATAAGGAAACTTGCAATGAAAAATATAAATGTTTCCACATAATCCATAATAGATCTGAAATAAATATGTTATTGAAATCCACATGCAAGAGAATAGACAATGTATCCACAAAATGTGACACAAGATATACCTTGGGAAACTCTCACTGAGGAAAAAACCCAGCCTCCAAAAGCATCCATTATCATGTATTATTCAGTAATAATACCATTGCAATACAATCATGCAAGCCTTCAAAGTCATAGTCACAATTAAGAAATCCATGTGAACAAGCATGAATCCACACATCCCATGATATGATTTCAACTTTCATAATTGCTCACTTGGCTAAATTATCAAGCCTTGTCTTGCTTGACTTTCCTTTTTTTTTTTTTTTTTTGTCTTTTTCCCTTCTCATACAACAACTACCCTTGTGGTTTCTTATATAGTAGCAAGTCTCATAAAACCACCAAGTGGTATTACGTAAACTATGTACTCAAACTATGTGCTACCTAACCCATTGACCCCACATTTAATATTGAACATTTAATTCTTTTCTCTAATATTCAAATGATTACATAAAATATTATCACAATGTTAGAATACAACTGATCAAGTATATCCCATATGAATCTTTCCATGTTGCATGTCCATCTAGGTTCTCCTAGGTACAATATTACATAATATAATAAAAATAATATAACAATATTATGCAATGTGTGCAACACCCATAATTGCAACAATCTCCCACTTGTATACATTGCATAGGGTCAATCCGTAGCCACATAAATGAACAAGGAAACAATCCCTCTTGAGACATCCACCATCATGGATCAAAGTACACCAAGTGCTCCATCTTGGTACATGCAACAAAATCAAAGTATCCAACATCTCAAACATGAATGATCTCACCTCCTATTATTCCACTATCACCATACATACATAGAATCCATCCAAAGAGAAAGTCACCCAACCACTCACATAAGACTCATATTTTTTTGTACCAATTGAAATGTCAAGCACAAACTCCTAATCCAAAGGTAATCATATGTATCTATAGCTATCAAAACTTCATACTTGAAATAGCACCTATAGAAAGTGCCAACCCATCCAACTATCCATACCTCCAAAGGTATACCAAGTGAATCTCACAACATCAACATATCCAATCTGTAACCTATAATCACAAGCCTCAAGAGAAATATCTACCACATATACACTAAGAAGTTACCATAAAAAAAGATATTGTCAAATCTATAACCAATCTATTCACATCTTAAAGAAGTGAATCCATGTAATATCAAAGACATCCACAACACATAAATCAATAATCTGCAAGAATAACTCTCATAACAAGTCTTCAATACTCTCCCAAATTCTCCACAACCAAAAGAAAGAAAGAGATAATCATGTCATCTCTCACATGAAATACATGAACAAAAACCAGTGATCACAATCTCTAACCAATCTCAAATTCAATGTAAATAAAACCAAGCATCTAGGAAGATAACCAAGACCAAATCTATAAACCATGCAAATTATAACATGTATCATGTCCTTCTACATACACCTCTAGATGTAAACAATGCCAAGTAATATCTCCTCCATTAAAATCAACCAAGAAGCCACAACAACACCAAAAGCATACCATATAAGCAATCATGGATGTAAGCCTCCCATAAGAAAATCTAACTAATAAACCATTCCAAAACAAACGAATAACCATTTTTAATCCAAGGAATATGCCCAGTATAAAACCATCTCCAAAACTCAACCAACATAACAACATATGCATAAGGAGATAACCAATGCCAAATCATCTCTCAAATGAACCCTCTAGAACTAACCCATGTACCATAACTCAAGATCCATATCCATCAAATATAAGCATAAACATAACATAGTTGAGAGAAATAATGGGCTATACCTTTCAAGTAGTATACCGCCAAGTAGACAAAGTGTGGGGAATGAGAATGTTCATCAAGATATCCAAGTCTCCAATGAAGACTCATCTAAGAACAATCTCCTCTCAAGTCCATATCAGGTGAACACCTCCTGGACCTCTTAATGAAACTATCAACTATCCCAAAAAATACTTCTCTAATCAAAGAGAAATAAACATTACCACCATCACTAAGTATCCATGAGCACCTATAACCAATCAATTCATGCCAACTCCAAATGTAGCATAGTAAGACAATGAATTATCCAACAAATGATCAATGTACTCAATACCAAAAAACTAAACCAAGATCAATGTCAAATTTCCAACCATGGCCCTCAGAACATAAACATGATAACATGATCTAAACCATCTCAACCAAAGATATAAAATGGTCCATATGAACATACCATAACATGCCAACACTCTAAATGTGTATCAAGAGTATACAATGACATAATAATTAAACTATCCTAACACCAAGGATAACATGTCAAATGAAAGTATAAGTCACACCTTTACCTAGAACCCTTGAGTCGTCAAGATGCAACCATCTCCACACACCATGGAGAACTAGGTGCACCATGCAAATATGAAAGATGCTTCTGTAACAACAAGATCTAAGACAAACCTCCAACATCTGCAAACACTCAATGAATATGTCAATGCCAACAATTCCACTCAATTGTGGTACCAAGTCATCCATGACATCATAACATCCATCTCCTACATGAAGATAATTTATGTCTACACACAGACAACCAAAGTGTCGTACCAAGTGGAACCAATATCTCCAACCTAAATAGATACAAACCAAACTAGGAACTAATCCTACACTACCACCTCATCATTGTCACAAGCTCTCACTATCCAAGCTATCCATGACATCATGATGAAAAATCATCCTCTAAACATGATTGTACCTCGTAATAATATCTCATCCCCTCTACATGAATAAAAATCACCAAATCATATGAGTAAAGGCATAGACAACCCAAATCAAAGCCAAAAATTTGAATATGCATCAATAATGAAAAATCAATGGGCAAAGACAACCCATATCAAGTCATAAATGCAACTTGTAAGTATAGACCACTCATAACATTGCACAACTTGTAGACCCAATAAGTCATCACACATATGCAAACCAAAAATTGATAACCATATTATCATGAGACCAATCTGAAATATAATTGAGTATACAATGACATCACAATCTGAATCTCTAAAATATACAATTTCATAAACTCACAATGTTACCACAGTCAATATATATCAGTAAACCATTCATATCAATATATCACCAAATTAAGCATGCCAAACATGCACCAAATCTAAACCAATGTGTAGATCTCTCCATGATTTTTTTGTTGACTACTTGAAGTCCAAAATTTGACTCCATATGCCCAAGTTATGTTCAAATTTGTGCTCAAAATAAATAACATCTAACTTCCACGCTCTTAAAACTTGACAAATTGTCAAAATTACAAACTTAAATCTATCCAAAGTCATAGTGCTTTGAATTATCTTCCCAACGATTGTAAGAACTACAAATCTAATATCCTGAGTGAAAGTTATAGCCATTTTACCAAGAAAGTATTTTTACCATTTTTATTGCAAATTTTTTTTGTGACAAAAATTTCAATAAGATTAAATTTTGACGATTATCATGGGTTGAAACTACAAACCTTTTGCATTTTCTCTTAACATGGCCAAATTAGGGCATATTATATATCAAATTTTATGGAAAAACCAATTTGAATCTAATGGCAAGGTCCATTTTTTCCCCAAAAGGTCATTTATGCAAGCTCCCCCTAAAAATCTCATTTAAATAAAACATCTAAAAAGACCCTTTCAACCAACAATTTTACATACCCAAAAAATTTGCTAATATCCTATCATAATAACAAACCCAAAACCCTTAGATCTACAATAAACACCTTACAAAATCATATATTTTGTCATTTCTTTTATCCTTTCATGCATTCCCATGGATTCAATTTAAGGTTACAACAACAAAATCATAGCTCTGATACCACTTGCAAGGAAACTTACAACAACAACAAATAATTGTTTCCACATAACCGTAATAGATTTGAAATAAATATGTAATTGAAATCCACATGCAAGAGAATAGACAAGATACTCACAAAATATGACACAAGATATACCCTAAGAACCCCTCATTGAGGAAATAACCCAGCCTCCAAAAAAATCCATGACCATGTATTATTTAACAAAAATACCATTGCAATACAACCATGGAAGCCTTCAAAGCCATAGTCACAACCAAACAATCCACATGAACAAGCATGAATCCACACATCTCATGACATGCTTTTAACCTTCACAATTTCTCCCTTGGCTAATCTATCAAGCCTTGTCTTGTTTGACTTTCTTTTTTTGTCTTTTTCCCTTTTCATACAACAACGACCCTTGTGGTTCCTTATATAGTAGCAAGTCCCACAAAACCACTAAGTGATATTACATAAACTATGTCCTAAAACCATGTGCTACCTAACCCATTATATTTAATTTAGTTAGTCTTCTTAAATATTTATATTTTAGTTTATTTGATTAGAATTTGGTTCATTGAACTTTAATTTAAGTTTTATAAATTTAATAGTTTTTTCGAATCAAATTAAATACAATTTGACTATTGTAAATAATATTATGAAATCAATACTGTATTATAATTGATAATTTCTATGATGATATTAATTTTTCATTTGTACAAGAACAATTAACTATAACTCTAGTAAATATAAGCTCCCTTGTTGCATCTATATTTAATTATATACAAATGTAATATTTATTTTATTTCACTTTAAAAATAAATTAATATTAATTTATTTTCAATATATATATATATATATATATATATATATATATATATATATATATATATATATATATATATATATATATATATTGATGAATAGATATATTGCATTAATTTAAAACTTTAAAGATACATATTCACAAAAAAAGGGTCGAGGGATACAAGATCACCCCGTGAGTTCAAATGACCCAAGGCCAGAGATAAACTATTCATCAAAAAATATATATAAACAGAAATATAAATCCTAGATGCCCTTTTTGTGACCAAACTGAAAACTTTCTGCATATTTTGGTGGTTCTGGGTGATGCTCCCAGACTCATTTGGCATGCTTTTAGAAGATTGCAATGTTGTTTTATTCTCTCACAGGTTTCTTGATATTTATGTTGCAATGTTTTATATGTGTGTGTTAAATTAACAATAATAATTTTGTTACAATTTATTTTCTTAATTTAAAAAAAAAATTATTTAAATTATCTAAATTTAGTTTATTTTAAAAAAATATTTTTTATTTTTTATTATTGATAGGTAAAACACCATGAGGCCCAAGATTGTATTTAGATTTAAATAAACCCATCTCAATTGTGCACCAATGATCATAAATGGATAGGTATCCTTGATGTGGCCCTTACATAAATATCTTAGAGTAATTTAACCAATTTTAGCACATATATTTTATTTATGAATTTATAATTTTTCTCTTGATACTTCCTTGTGAATATAACCTGAAATGGCTATGATCAAGTTGTTAGAATGAAAAGAAGTATGCTTCATAATAAAAAATAAAACTCATCTCCCATTAGTTTGAATTTTAAAATTAAATATTATATAAGGAAAAGTTTTGAATAACAAAAAAATGTCACTTATTAACATTAAACTTCTATGATATCAACCAAATTTAATAAGTCTATATTGACAGTAAAAGTTCTAAACTAATTTTTCTTTAAGAACAAGTGTTTAACTTATACTTTTCACATTAGCTTGTCTTATTAGAATCTCTTCTCCATCTGCTACTTTTTTAGTGAAATTATATGCTTCTCTATTACCTTCCCTATCAATATGTTTGATGATTATTTCTTCGAATTGATCAACAATGGCTAGGGGATATTCAAGTTTATAATTAAGGATCTAGTTTGGGGTATCTCTTTTTCTTAAGGCATTTAGGATAATTTACAATTCCCCTTCAATAACTAATTTATTATTACATATTTCTCTACTTAGATTTAGGCCTTCTATCAAGGCCTCTAATTTTGCTAAGTTATTAGACATTACTCCTAAAGGTTTGACACATTTAGTAAGGCATGAACCGTTATATAAACAAATAATACATCCTAAGCCTATTGGTCCTAGGTTACCTCTGGAGGCCCCATCAAAACTTAAATTTGACTATCTTGTAGGAGGAGGTTCCCATTTACATTCCTTCCTAGTGATCTTGTTGGATTTTGAGTATATCATTGGTGCATTAGTTAGTTTAAACCATTTTTTATGCATCTCTGCATCCTATTCTGAAAAGGAACCTTTTGTTGGAAGCATGAATGTTGATAATATTCCTATGGGGGAGTATTGTAAATACATGGCTAGATCATTATCATGATGATATGTTACATTCATTATTATGTTTATCATTGATGTCAACATAGCAATTTTATGTGGTATCTGACAGAAGAACAACGGAAAGATCAAGTTGGTACGGATGGCTAATTGAGTATTCTCACTATCTGAGGTTATGGGAGATATTTTTGAGTATCTAGACATGTAGTTAATGTCAGGTGAAGAAATTTTAAGTCTAGAAGAAGTTATGTAAGTTTTGATGAGGTATGTCTTGAGATAGAGTTTATAGAGGCATGTTCTGGCAAACTTGTTATATCTCTTAGTATAATTTTTATTCTAAGAATTGAGGTTGAGGATATGAAGAAGACATGTTGATGATGATGTGGTTAAGCTTGCTCTTCATAATATTGCATGTACAAGAAGTTATTCAAGTTGCAAGGAAAAAGATTAATGTTATCACTAAGTGTAACGTGTTCTTAATGTGGTCCTATAATAATTAATTGAGAAGGTGTAACAAATGACTCAAGGAATCGCTTTATGGATTTAGTATAAAGGAATGACATTTTCCTTAAACTTAGAAGTGTGATATGAGATGATTTTAAGTAGCACAAAGAGTGGAATTCGAAGTTGAGTAGATCAGAGCGAAAGTGAAGGAAACTTCATTGTCAAGGTTTTATTGTGTGATCCAAAGTTGGATACTTGGATCCGAGGTTCGTGACCTAGTCTACAATTTGACAATGATTGGTTTAGTTGACAAAACAAAGAAAAGAGGAACTCAATAGTAAATTACTTGTTTGGGCAGTGAGCTCTTCTTGTAATTGAAATTGCATGTTTAGGTAGTGGGCTCTTCTTGCATACATTGTACTACAACTTCTAATAGGGTTGGAATCTTCTAACAGGGATTCAAAGTCTCCTAACAGGGACTCTATGTACTAAATTTTGTAATAGACTCCTAATAAGGTCCATCCTCTAACAAAGAATATTTATATTAGTACATCATCTTGTGGGCATCATTCCCACTAGGGTTTTTCCTCTGATCAAGGGTTTCCCTAGTTAACATATCTGGTGTAATTGTCTATGTGCATCTTGTTATTGTTGTTGTTTACTTTGGATGAATGGATAATACTTTTTAAGGTTGATAAGTATTTTAATTATTGGATAAATGACTCACCCCCCCTCCCCCCCTCTCAGTTATCTTGGTGGACTATTGTTTCTAACAATTGGTATCAAAGCGCTAGGTCCTTGAAGATACAATCTAACAACTTTGGAAGATTGATGGAAAGCATGTTCAGGAAAGATACTCTAAAGTTTGATGGAACAAATTATGACAGTTGGAAGGAAAAGATGAAGACACATCTACTATGTATGGGTCTAGGATATTGGATCTTGAAAAAAACATCAAAGACAATCATTGCTGAAAAAGATTTGGAAACTTGTACCAAGGAAGAAAGAGATATTTTTATGTGTGACATGAGAGCTAGAGAAGCACTATTGACTGCACTTCCTAAAATTGAATACAATTAGGTAAAGTCACTTGTTACTTCAAATTTGATTTGGAAAGCTTTGGAAACTATTTCTGAAGGTGACAAACATTCTAAGAAATAGAGGCTACAAAATTGGATTTGTGCATTTCAAGATGCTAAAATGATGGAAGATGAATCTATAAGATCATATGTAGGAAAAATATCAGAAATCACTGCAGGTATTAACCCTCAAGGATGAACCAAAGAAGATGATGAGCTCATATGGAAGATATTGAAGACTTTAACACCACTGTTCAAGTTAGTAGTTCAAATGATACAATTGTTGATATCTTAAACCAAAGATTTCACAAAAGAGACATTGCTTGGAAGACTTGAAGCAGTTGAGAATGAGCTTAGATAGTCTAGAAAATTGACTAAAACAAAAACAACTTTCAATGCCTTGAATATTTGACCTAGTTTATCAAGGAGCACAAGTGCTAGAGGAGACTTTGCTAGCAGTAGCAAATGTGATGAGGACAGAAAGATTGAAGAAGGAGTTGTTCTTTTGGTAAGAAAATCTTTAAATGTTGGACTTGCAATGAATTTCATCATTATGCATCTAAGTGTCCTAAAAGAGAGAAAAAGTATAAATGAAATTTCAAACCTAGAAGAGATAGAGAGTGTATATATGCAAATGAAGAAGATGAATCTGATGAACAAGCAGCAATTGCTAGTGATGATGCAATAGGATTTGTAGCAATCAAAGAAGAAAGCTTAGATGAAGTAGCTTCTGATGAAGATACGGCTCTGATACAACTTGATGAAGGTATGCTCTGATACCACTGACAAAGGGCCACACCACCCTTACCAACTCACAACCAATAGCAATTACAATAACAGTTCTACAAGATCTCTCAAGATCCAATCCAAACCCAAGCTAGCCCAAATCCACACTCTAGTAGAAACCTTCGAGATCTCAACTTGTGCTCGCAAGCCACCAAGAAACCTCCTTGTTTCTAAACCGCAGTCACTAACTCTTCTCCAACCCTAATTCAAGATCCAAGTGTAAACTGCTTCACATTCAGCGCTCTATCTACACACTCACAAGTCTATGACAATCCTGCTGTAAACTGCCTCACATTCGGCGCTCTGTTCACAGACTTAGGAACACTCACTCTTCACTTCCTCCTTCTCTTTCACACCTTGAAACTTTCCAAGCTTTCCAAGCTTCCACTGCTCAAGCTTCTCCTTCTCAAGCTTCCACTTCTCAAGCTACTCCTTGAGCTTCCACCTCTCAAGCTTCTCCTTGAGCTTCCACTCTTCAAGCTTCTCTTTGAGCTTTCACCTTCTTCTCGAGCTTCTACTCCTCAAGCTTCCCCTTGAGCTTGATTTAGAAATGCTCATATGCCTTGCTTAAATAGGCATTTACCACCCCATGCATGACTTATCCACAACCTTCTAGAATTCCTCCACAACCTTCTACAACTTCCACAACCTTCTACAACTTCCAAAACTTTCTACAATATTCATAACTTTCTAGAATTCTACCCACTCACCTCGATAAATGAAATGACAACCATTTATTTTTTATTTTTTTCTATTATGCCACCTATGCACCTCGAAAATAGAAATCACCTTTTCCTTTCTTTTCTCCTTTTTCCCTTTTTTTTTATTTTTTTATTATTTCTCCTCTAATTTTCGTCACTTTCTCTCTCCTCCACAAATTTTTTTTTTCAATTTTTTTTTTTCCCAATAATTTTTCCATGCAAGATGCTCCTGCATCACTTTGGTATCACAGGTTGAAAAGAAATATGGTTGGATAGTTGATAGTGGTTGTTCACATCATATGACTTGTGATATGAACAAGTTTGTTGACTTCAAAAGTTAGGATGGAGGCATTGTTAGAGTTGGAAACAATGCAACATGTCGTGTTAAAGGTATTTTGATGCTAAAACTAACACTGAGGATGTATATTTTGTTGATGGTTTAAAGCACAATATTTTGAGTGTTGGACAACTAGTAGATAAATGTTACCAGTTGCAATTCATAGAAAAGACATGCATCATCAGAGACAAAGATGGGAAGGTAGTTGGAACATAAACCAAATCTAGAGGTAATGTATTTCAGTTCAATCCTACTGAAATGACATGTTTGGTTGCAAAGGTAGATGACAAATGGTTATGGGATAAGAGATTTTTTCATATAAACTTTGACAGCATTGTGAAGACTAGTAATATGTTTGAAGTTAGAGATTTTCCTAAGATTGTAAAACCTTCTAACACAATTTGCAAGGAGTGTGTTTTGACAAAGCATAACAAAACTTCTTTTCCCTGCAAGAAGTTTACTACTACAACAAAATTAGAGATTGTACACACAGATCTCAGTGGTCCTATGAAGATGAAAGGATTCTATGGTGAAAGGTATTTTATTATTTTAGTTGATGACTTTTCTAGAATGATGTAGGTTACATTTCTTAAATAAAAATCTAAGGCATTTGATAAGTTCAAGATATTCAAGAAAAGATTTGAGAATGAATCAGGTATCAAGATTAAATGTTTGAGATTAGATAGAGGAGGAGAGTTTACTTCAAATGAGTTTAACATGTTTTGTGAAGAAAATGGAATCAAAAGATAGTTATCAGCTTTGAGAACCCCTGAATAGAATGGTATAATAGAGAGAAGAAACATATCAGTAACAGAAGCTACAAGAGCTATGTTAGTTGAGAATGATTTATCCAAGATGTTTTGGAGAGAAGCTGTGAATAGACCAGTCTACACTTTGAACAGAGTACAGGTCAAGAAAGACACAAATAAGACCCCTTATGAAGTATGGTTTGGTCACTCACCTATAGTTAGGTATTTTAGAATTTTTGGTAGTAAGTGTTATCTCAAAGAGATGATGATATTGGAAAGTTTGATGTTAGAAGTGATGAAGGTATGTTTCTTGGTTATTCATTGAAAAGCAAGGCTTATAGATGTTATAATCAGAGAACTAAGTCTATTATGGAAAGTTCAAATGTGAGAGTTGATGAGAAATTTAGGATACAAGAAAGAATAGTTGATTACAATTTAGATGATGATGTTGTTACTAAACCAAGGAATGATTAAGTATTTCTTGAGACTAACAGTGATTTACAGAATGAAGGAGAGCCAAGGTAGGAAAAAAGCTTGGAACCTTTAGCAAAGCTAAGACTTGAGATAACAACTCCTACTTCGGCAAAGGATATGACAAAGAATCATCCACCAGAGCAGATTATCAGAAGTAGAGATAAAGGTGTGATGACAAGAAGCAGAGTCATGGAAGAACTATGTTTGATATCTCAAGTCGAACCTAAGAATGTAGATGAAGCATGTAAAGATGACTATTAGAAGTAGGTTATGAAAGAGGAATTGAATCAAATAGTAAACAATGAGACATGAGAATTGGTCCCTAGACTAGTAGACAAGAATGTGATAGGAACTAAATGGTTATTCAGGAACAAGATGAAAGAATAAGGTGAAGTTGTAAGGAACAAAGCAAGATTGGTATGTAAATTAAGGTTACTCATAGCAAGAAGGAATAGACTATGATGAGACCTATGCTCCTATGGTTAGAATTGTAGTAAGATTATTCTTAGCATATGCAACATATAAGAAATTCAAAGTATATTAGATAGATGTCAAGTCAACATTTTTGAATGGAGAACTTGAAGAAAAGGTATACATTGAATAACATGAAAGTTGTCCTTTAATAGATGACAAGGACATAGTATGTAGATTGAAGAAAGCATTGTATGACTTGAAGAAAGCACCCAGAACCTAGTATGTAAGGTTAAACAAGCATTTGACAAAGCTTGGATATAGAAAAGGTATGACAGATAGTAATTTGTATTGGAAAGAAATTGATACTGGATTAATGATTTTGGTAATATTTGTTGATGATATCATACTTGGAGGAAATGATGAGGAAAGTGACAAGTTTGCAGAAGAAATGAAGAAGGAATTTGAAATGAGTATGATAGGAGAAATGAAATATTTTCTAGGATTACAGATTTTACAAGATAAAGAAGGAATCTTTATTTCTCAGACTAAGTACTTGAAAAATATACTAAAGAGGTTTGGTTTGGAAAAATGTAAACCTACTGAAATTTCTATGGTAACTGGACACAAGTTATCTACAAAGGATGAGACACCTATTGTTGAGTAGAAGAAGTACAAATCTATGATTAGAGGTTTGTAATATCTGACTCACACAAGGCCAGATATAGAAAATGCTGTTGGAATTGTTTGTAAGATTCCAAGTTGATCCTAGAGAATCACATTATGTAGTAGTCAAAAGGATATTTAGATATCTGAAAGGACCACCAGAGGTCAGCTTTTGGTATGATAAGTCTAATGATTTTACTCTATGTGCTTATACTAATGTTGATTGGGTAGGCAATATGGATGATAGAAAGAGTACCAATGGTGAAGCCTTCTTTCTTGGAGGAAGATTGGTTTATTGGATAAGTAAGAAGTGGGATTGTACCTCACAGATTACAACAAAAGTAGAATATGTTGCAACAACAAACAATTGTAATTAAGTTGTTTGGATGAACTAGATGCTGAAGGATATAAGGATAGAAATCACTAAACCTGTTGTCATACATTGTGATAATGCAAGCATAGTAAATACGTCTAAGAATCCAGTGTTGCATTCTAAGACCAAGCACATTTCTATCAAGTATCACATGTTGAGAGAGAAAGTTGCAGAAAAGGAAATTAGATTGGAGTATGTGAGCACCAAAGAGTAGATTGCAGATATTTTCAGTAAGCCTCTTCCCAAAGAGACTTTTGAGTATTTGCAAGGTATGCTAGGGGTTATGCCCCTTCCTACATTAGAGTAGAAGATGCAAGAATGCATCAGTCCAGTATAACAAAACAACATTGTTTGTTTGGACTAAATTCTGATGCTTCCTATATGGGGGAGTATCTGTGATAGATAGAGGAATCTAGGACTCTTGTTGGATGTTGTTTTTGAATAGTGTCTTTGGAAACTTGAGCTAGTAAGAATCAATTGTTGTAGAATCTGATGGTTGTTGAAACCTTTGACATTGATGTCAATGGGGGAGAAGATTAGCATGAAAAACAAGCAAGAACAAGTACAACATGTTTGGGAGAAGTTTAGCAGTTGAGAAGAAAATAGTTTGGGAGAATGATTGATGAAGAGAATTTGAAAAGAAAGGTTAACAGTCTTTTGTAGTTGGTATTCTTGGAACTAGATGATTTTCATCTATCTTGTCATCAATGTCAAAGGGGAAGATTGTTGGAAGCATGAATGTTGATGATAATCCTATGGGGGAGTATTGTAGATACATGGCTAGATTATTATCATGATAATATGTTACATTCATGATTGTGTTTGTCATTGATGTCAACATAGCAGTTTTTGATGGTATTTGACAAAAGAACAATAGAAAGATCAAGTTGTTATAGATGGCTAGTTGAGTATTCTCACTATCTAAGGTTATGGGAGATATTTTTGAGTATCTAGTATAAGAAGTTAACATCGGGTGAAGAAATGTTAAGTCTAGAAGAAGTTATGTAAGTTTTGGTGATGTTTGTTCTAAGATAGAGTTTAGAGAGGCATGTTCTAGTAAACTTGTTATATCTCTTAGCAGAATTGTTATTCTGAGAATCGAAGTTGAGGATATGAAGAAGACATTTTGATGATGATGTGGCTAAGCTCGCTCATCATAATATTGCACATGTGGAAAGTTATTCAAGTTTCAAGGTGAAAGATTAATGTTATCGTTAAGTGTAACGTGTTCTTAATGTGGTCCTATAATAATTAATTGAGAAGGTGTAACAACCAACTCAAGAAATTGCTTTATGGATTCGGTATAAAGGAAGGAGATTTTCCCATATCTTAGAAGTATGATATGAGATGATTGTAAGCAACACAAAGAGTGGAATGTGAAGTTGAGAAGAGTAGAGAAAAAGTGAAGGAAACTTCATTGTCAAGGTTTTATTGTGTGATATGAAGTTGGATACTTGGATCTAAGGTTCATGACCCAGTCTACAAGGTCTTCAAGTGATTGGTTTAATTGATAGAATAGAGGAAAGAGAAACTCAACAATAAATTACTTGTTTGGGCAATGAGCTCTTTTTGTAATTGAAATTGCATGTTTAGGCAATGGGCTCTTCTTGCATACATTGTACTACAACTCATAACAAGGTTAGAATATCCTAATAGGGATTCAAAGTCTCCTAACAAGGACTCTATTTACTAAATGTTGTAATAGACTCCTAACAGGGTCCATCCTCTAACAAGGAATATTTATATTAGTACATCATCTTGTGGGCATCATTCCCACTGGGGTTTCCCCTCTGATCAAGGGTTTCCTTAGTTAATGTAACTGGTGTAATTGTCTATGTGCATCTTGTTATTGTTTTTGTTTACTTTGGATGAAAGGATAAGATTGTTTAAGGTTGATAAATGTTTTAATTGTTGGATAACTGATTCACTCCCCTAGTTATCTTGGTGGACTATTGTTTCTAACACCTTGCTTATACAAGTCATTTATATTATTGTTAGCTACCTCAATAATACAAGCCTCTAGTTTATTAAGAAAGGATGTTAGATTCATATTTTCATTACATAATATTCTTTTATTCCTTTCTTTCCATAATTCTCATAGGAGTATGGAAGGGGACATTTTCCATAAATTACTATAAACCTTAGAACAACCATGTTTCAACCAACTTTTAAAAAAAAGTAATAGGTTATCGAGCAATGGGATTTGCCAATTTGATTTCTTACATAACCAATACTAACAATTCTTAGCAAAGGGATAGTCATAAAGAAAGTCTAAGATGATTTAGATTCTTATTCACAAAATGGGCATCTAGATTGTCCTTCAAAACTCATCTTGGAAAACCTATCTACTATTATAATTCTCTTTTGAAGAGCAACCCAAAGGAAGATGCTTGCTTCCGAAATACATGTTGAATCCAAAAATAGATTTAGGGGGATGTCAATCTTATCCCATTGTTGAGAATTTATTATCTCTCATACCCTAGTTTGAATTTATAATCTTTGTCTTTCAACACTCCCCAAATTAATTTATCTTTCCCATCTTTTATATTTTCCTATCTACTTTTTAAGAATTGAATGAAAATGCACTTTTCCTATGACAAAAATGGAGTTTCATCTAGGGTTTTCCATTGTCATCCTTCATATTGATTATCCTTAATTTTAATTTTATAATCACTAACATTCTTACCCCACAGAGCAGAAAGTGTGTTGCTTTTATGTTAATAGGTAGATTTACACTATTTGGAGAAGGGAGCCCATCCCATGAATCTTCCCAAATTAAAGCATCCTTCCCTAAATCGATATCCAAAGTTAAGTTATTAGCTATTAATGGGTAACAATTCAACATAAACTTCCAATTTTTTTACCCTTTGGAGGATTTTTAATTCTAAATAAAGAGAGAGGATATTATTATTTAAATGTTTTTGATATAAAATTTTGGCCTATTCACTATTACATTCTATAAAAAATCTCTAGATAAGATTTTCCCCTAATGCCTCATTTGGCCAACTCAATTTTTTTATGCCTAGGCCTCCAAATTCTTTAGATCAACATATTTTTTTCCATTTTATCAAAGCTTGTTTTTTCTTATCTCTAGTACCTTGCTAGAAGAAGTTTTTAAGTTTAGAGTCTAATTTCCTTTTTACACCTTTTGATAGGGAAAGATATGACATATGATATGTGGGAATGGTTGAAAGTATTGCTTTGATCATAGTCATTCTACCAAGTTTAACTAATCATTTCCCTTTCTAACTCTTTTTTTTTCAAATTTTTCTTAAATCATTTCCCAAGATTTAATTTCTCTAATGCCTTTTTCAAGTTGCATACCAAGGTATTTGAATGGAAAGGTTCTTTTTCTGAATTCCATTATTCTACAAATTACTCTCTACTTCCTCTTTGGTATTAATAAAGAAAATCTCTAGTTTGTTAGAATTTAGTTTTTGACCTAATGCTTCCATATAATTATTTATTATTTGCTTAAAATTTTGAATTTCTTCCAAAGTGCTTTCTCCTAGTAGAATTGTATTATCTACATATTGTTGATGTGTTATTTTAGGGACTTCCTTAGTGATTGTGCTTCCTCTAATTTTTCTTTTAATTTGAGCCTTTATTAAAGCTTTGCCAAAAGTTTCTACCATAATAATAAAGAGAAAAGGTGATATATGATCCTCTTCTCTTATTCCTCTAGATATGCTTAAAAAAACCTTAGTGGTACCATTTATGAGAAGGGAGATTTTTGGTGTCAAAATGTAGTTATATGTTAAATTGATCTATTGACAAGAAAATCCAAAATATTTAAGTGTTTTACATAAGAATCTGCGATCCACTTTATCATAAACTTTTTGGATATCTAACTTTATTAGCATACAATATTCCTAATTAATTTGTACAAAATGAATTAGTTCTTGGATTATGATAATACCATCGAGAATTGACCTATTGGGAACAAAACATGTATATTCTTCTTATGAGCTTTTGTAATATTGTTTTAAGTGTGTTGGCCAGTACTTTTGAGAGTATTTTGTAGATTGTATTACATAAGGCTATGGACCTAAAATGTCCTAGATTCGTATGTTCAGTTTTCTTTAGAATTAAAGCTACATATGTATTGTTAATTTCAGTTGGAAGGGATCTAGAATTCCTGGTTTCCTCAATTACCTTGCAAAGGTCGTCTCCTAGAATATCCCAACATTTTTGAAAGAAAAAATATTGAAAGCCATGATGGCCCAGAGATTTATTAGGATTAAGTTGAAAAAGGGCTTCTTTAATTTCTTCTTTGGTAAATTTTCTATTTACGTTTATATTATCTTTATGCAATTATTATTTTTAGAATAGAACCTAACAACAACTTATTAGATGACCTTTTAAATTTGATGATTTGAAATTATTAAGGATATTTGTATAATAATTACAAAAGTTCCCACCATCTCATTTGGATTTTCAATTACCCTTGTTGAATTATCCCTGATTTTTTCTTCTATTGACATTTCTCCTATTAATATTACAATTATGGAAAACAATTGTATTTCTATCACCTTCTAACAACCATATTTCTTTTGATTTTTTCAAAACTATTTCTTCTTTTGCTAGTATATTTTCTCGTTTCGCTAGAAGTTCTTTTTCTTTGTTATAGTTTTCATTATCCATTCCTACCTTAATGATTTCTTCATTTAAGTTTTTCAATACTTCATTATCTAGTTTTTCTTTAAAAATGTGTTATTAAAATTATCTTTATTCCATTTTATTTTCTTTTAATGATTTCAATTTGGCTATGAAACAAAACATCATCGATCCTTTAAATTTCTCTTTGTGCCACCATTTATATATATTATTAAGAAATTCTTTATTTAAAAAACATATTTTTCACACTTAAATAGATTTCTTGATGGTTTTCGCAATTTGCCTATTTCTAGCCTAACCAAATAGTGATCAGATCTTGCATTACGTAGAACGACTATATTGAAAGGATATTTAATAGATATTAAATTTATTTTGAATCTAAATATGTTCAATCTTTTTGCTATATTACAAATTCCATCTCGTCTATTATTCCATGTGAAGACCTTGTTAGATGTTGGTATATCAATAAGGTTATCTATTGCGAACCATGCTTTGAAACCTAACATAACCTAGTTAATGGTCATGGATCCACCTACTTTTTCTTGTAAATCTAGAATTGCATTAAAATATCCCCCAATGAAAACAATTTCTTGTGGATTTAACTCTAAATAATTGCTAATCTCATTCCAAATTTATTTCTTGTTCATTGTTGGTATTGGGCCATAAACATTAATAAGTAGGAATTTCATTTCATTTTTGAATTTTTTTACTCTCTCCCCATCCAATTATTATTGGCTACAAGTGGAGTTAAATCTACCCCCCTTGGGTTCGATATAATACCAATCCCACCTAAAGCCCCTACTGAGTCAAGTAGTTCTGTTTTCCAAAAACCTAGTTTTCTTCAAAAAAAATCCACTTCTTGTTTGTTAAGTTTTGATTCTTGTATTAATATTATATTTTATTCAAATAATGTTAAATTGTACTTAAGTGACCACTTTTTGTTAGGGGCATTTAGGCCTGAGTCCTATAGTTGCTCTACGTTTAGCTAAAGATTTTCTTCCTCTTTTTCTTCTTTGTTCCACATATTGGATGTTCTAAACCTTGTAAGTTTGCAAAGATACCAAGTTTTCCTAGATTGTTACCAGTTTTCTGCACATGTGCAACAATAGATTCTTCTTCCATTTTATCTAAATGTTCTTTTTCTATTACTTTCATAATTTTGTTACTAAATCCTCTAACATCCTTATCCATTTCTTTGCCTATGTTTTTCTTAATTTGACTATTTTCTCCATTTGATAATCTATATCTTAATAAAATTCTTCTAATTCCTACATCCCAAACTCCTCCCAATTTTGGAAATTTTATATTGTGTTCCTATTCAAATTCTTTTTGTCTATGCCTTCTTGGGCTGCTAGATGCTTAGTTTTTCAAATATCCTTATTAATGCCTTCCTCTTGTTCTAATGAATTTAAAGGTAGAGCCTTGTCCAATCTTGGCTCAAATTGAGTTTTAATATTGTTATATAATGTCTGTTTCAGAGGCTTTTTCAGATTCTCTCTATACATCTGAATGTTAGAAAGTAGATTATGATTTGTAAGGAAGCAAAGGTGCGTGAAATCGCTTCCTACGCTAATCTTTGAGAGGACGATTATTCAAATCCAAGTAACTATTGCAAAGATCTCAAGAAATGCATAATAACATAATCAAAATAACAAAGAACACACAACACAGTGATTATCATGGGGAAACCCTTTCGAGAGAAAAACCCCACCCTCCAAAACTCGCATAATGTATTATCAAACCAAAATGATTACAATACACTTGCAATGCAATTTCTTATAGAAGCACATCACCACAACTCGAACTCGGAGAGACTCCTTATAGCACTAGTCTTGCAAACTGAACTCAATTACACAAACACCTCCCCAAGCCCTCCTTTTATAGTGATTTTACAACCTGGAAATCACATATGGTTTTGCAAAACCATGGGAAAAACTACCATGCCACATGTTACCCATTTTTGACATTTATATTTCCAATATGGAAAAACAACCAAGTTAAAATAGTAATCCGGTCCACAATTTTGTCTCTTAGTCTAGACCCCCATAAAAGTCACAAAATGAGTCATCAAGGCTATAAAAATGACCTAAATATATTCTACTATGGACAAGACTCATTTTAACAACTCACTAACCATTTTCCAATGCATAAACAAGTGGAAAACTTCCACAAACAAATTATGGAATTTTTCAAGAAAAGATTGCAAGGTTGAGACACATGTTTCTCAACATTCTCCCACTTGTCGAACACCTTGCAAGAGTTAGGGGATCCAAAATATCATGGACTCAATTGCTAGGGGCCGAGAGGCCCATAGACTTTGAACACCATCTAAATTTCTCTGTGCTCACAGGCTTAGTTAATGCATCAACAACATTCACCAAAGTCTCTACCTTTTCTAGCTTCACCTTGTCGTCCTCGACCATATCTCTCACAAAATGATATTGTACATCAATGTGCTTGGTCCTCGCATGAAAAGTCAGGTTCTTCACTAGGTAGATTGTACTTTGGCTATCACTATGAATTGTCATTGCACCCTATTTGAACTCTATATCTGAACACAATCTCTTTAGCCAGATTACTTATTTGCAAGCATGAGTAGCTGCCATATACTCTGCCTCAGTAGTGGACAAAGTGAGCATAGCCTGTCGCTTACTCATCCAACTGATTGCACCACCAAATAATGTAAACACATATGCACTGGTCGATCTTCTTCTATCAACATCACCGGCCTAGTCTGAATCCATATAGCCTCGAATATCCAAGGAATGCTCACTTCCTGTTCCATGAAAACATATTGAGTACTCTAAGGTACCCCGCAAGTATCTGAAAACTCTTTTTACTGTATCCCAATGTGCTCTTCCTGGATTAGACATATAATGGGAAAGTACTCCCACTACTTGGGCAATGTCTGGTCTTGTACAAACCATAGCATACATCAAACTTCCAACAACACTCTGATATGGTACTCGACTCATTTCCAATGGGGATGTAGGACACTGTGAGCTAGAAAGCTTTGTTCCCATAGTAACAAGAACACTCAATGGTCTTGCATCTTGCATATTGAATCTTTTCAAAATAGTACCAACATACTTACTTTAGCCTAGCCAAAGCTTTCTATTCCGTCTATCTCTTATAATCTCCATTCCAAAAATGTGCCTAGCTGCACCAAGATCTTTCATTTCAAACTTTATTGAGAGTTGAGATTTTAACTCTGCAATCAAACCTTTTCCTTTGCCAATAAACAACATGTCATCGACATACAAGGCAATAACCAGGAAACCATCACCATCAGATTTGAAATATATACAGTGATCAGATTTAGATCACACAAATCCCAAACTCAACACATATGTATCAAACTTTTGGTACCACATCCTAGGACTTTGTTTTAAACCATACAAGGATTTCTTCAATTTACAGACCAAATGACTTTTACCTTTCACCACATAGTGCTCTGGCTATGACATGTAAATTTCTTCCTCCAAATCTCCATGAAGGAAAGCAGTTTTTACATCCATTTTCTCGATCTCTAGATCATAAGCTGCTGCAATAGAAAGCAAAAATCTAATGGATGTCATTTTGGCTACTAGAGAAAAAATCTCACCATAATCTACTCCCTCAACCTGAGAGTAACCTTTTGCAACCAAACGTGCTTTATACTTCTCAATGCTTCCATCTGAACCCATCTTCCTTTTGAACACCCATTTACAACCAACAGGCTTCCGTCCTTTAGGCAATGGTACTAGGTCCCATGTTCGATTCCTCTTAAGAGCTTCCATTTCTTCATCCATGGCTATTTTCCAGGACTCTGAATCATTCATACCAAGAGCCTCTTGTACAGATCTCGGTTCATCATTGTTAGCATTCAATGCAAACATGCACCTCCAATCATCAGGAGAATACCCATAGCTTTCAGGTGGTTTTCTTTGTCTAGTAGATCTTCAAACAAGATCTAGTTCAGGTTTAGGAGGTTCAGGTTCATGATTAGGTTCTCCCTTTTCCTCTGATGATTCATAACTCGTAGAGCTCTCTTCAACATCTCATCTTTCTAAGGGCCTTGATTCAACTTTCTCAGGTGTAGCATGAATTTGAATCACATCTTTCTTTTCTTTAATTTGTTTTGGCTGCACTGTAACAGAAGAAGGCTTAGTTTCTCTAAAAATAACACTTCTGGAATAAAATACCTTTTGTACAACAGGATCCCAAAGCTTGTATCCTTTCACACCATAACTATATCCGATGAAGATACATTTGACGGCTTTGTTGTCCAATTTTGTTTGCTTTTCCTTTGGCACATGAGCATATGCCTCACAACCAAACACTCTCAGATGTCTAAGTGAAGGCTTGTGTCTCGACCATGCTTCCATTGGCATCTTATCAACAAGAGCTAATGTAGGAGACTTGTTTATCAGGTAGCAGGCAATGGCTACTACTTTAGCCCAAAACTTTTGTTCTAGTCCAGCACCACTCAGCATACTCCTAGCCTTCTCCATCAAGGTCCTGTTCATTCTTTCTACAACTCCATTCTATTGTGGAGAATACGAAGTTGTCTTCTCTCTTTTAATACCACAATCTTTACAAAATGTGTCAAAACTATTAGAGAAAAATTCACCACCATTATCAGTTCTCAAGCATTTTATTTTCTTTCCAATCTTCAATTCAACCATTGCTTTAAATTCTTTGAAACGACTGAAAACTTCAGCTTTACTCCTAAGAAAATAAACTCATGTTCTTCTACTGAAATCATCAATGAAAGAAACATAATAAACTGATCTACCAATAGAAGGAACATCAAATGGACCAAATACATCCAAATGAATTAGATCCAAAATACATGAAGACTTATGAGAACTCGAGTAAAACTGAATGCGATTTTGTTTACCATAGGTACAATGCTCACAAAAATCAAACTCAAGATTGTAGTCATTCAACCCATCAACAAGGTTCTTATTTTTCAAGGTCCATAGGCCCTTCTCACCTATGTGGCAAGTCTATGGTGCCATAACATAGTCTTCTCTGCAGGTAACTTTGATTCAGTAGATAGAGCACCCTTGGGTACCCAAAAACCATGACCATCTATTGAGAGAGAAACTCTCTCCTTCTCCAACTGAGTAGTCTTTTCCACAATCTTATCAGAAGTACTATTGCACTTGACTGTGCGTGCATCAAGTTTGTAAAATGTACCCAATCTACTTCCTCTTGCTATTACCATAGCACCTCTCACCATTTTTACACCTGCTTCAGAAAATTTTACATGCACACCCACATCTATTAGCTTACTAACATATAAAAAATTCCTTGCTAGTCCAAGGATATGCTAGACACCATCAAATCTTCTAATTGTACCATCATAAAATTTCACACGAATACTTCCATGACCAAAAATATCAAGTACTAAATTATCACCCAAATACACCTTCCCACCATCAAAATTTTCATATTACTAAACCAATTCCTATTAGGAATCATGTGGAAAGATGCACCTGAATCTATTAACCATGCATTTTCACCTGCATGAGTGGCCAAGGCTGCAATGAAAGCATCTCCATCTTCCTTCTCAAACTCAGAATCATAATCTTGCTTCCTCTTCCTCTTCTTCTTTTTCTTCTCCTCTTTGCAGTCCTTTCAGAAGTGTCCAGGTTTGCCTCAATTCTAGTAGATTGCCTTGGACTTACTAGGGGATTTCAATCTCCCCTTATTTTTGGACTTAGAATGGCCATGCTGCTTTTCGTTCTTGCCTCTTTATTTTGGTCTTCCATGAACACTCAAAGCCTCTTTGGCATTCAGAGAGACCTTCCTTCTCATCTCCTCAGAAAGTAGAGAACCAACAACGTCCTCCATCTTCAAGACAACTGAAGTGCTCCCTATAACCATCACAAGACTATCCCATGAGTCTGGCAATGGACATAACAAGATTTGACACCTTTCTTCTTCATCCATTGGCACCCCTACTGAGGTCAACTAATTCACCAACATATTAAACCTTTCCAGATGCTCAGAAATTTGTCCACCTTCTTCCATTCTCAAGGAATACAACTTCTTCCTCAAGAAAATCTTATTCACAAGTGATTTCACTTGATAGATCTCACAAAGCTTTTTCAAAAGCTTCTTTGCAGTAGGTTCTTCATGGAAATTAATTAGAATCGAGTCTGCAAGACACAATCTGATGAGACCTTTAGCTTTTCTATCAGTCACATCATATTGTGCGGCTAATGTTGGATCTGTGGGCCTCAGCTTGTTCTCATCAATCGCATCCCATAGATCCTGATCAAACAAAAAATCTTCCATCTTCAGCTTCCACATCTCAAAGTTTGTGCCAGAAAACTTTTCAACATCAATTCTCCCTGACATGCTTGCCATCTTTTCAATCCTGCAACACAGAAATGAAATGCTCTGCACAAGCTCTCACTCAAACCTTGATTAGCTCAAAAAACCCTATACCCAACAAACAGAACCAAAACTGGCCAGGCTTTGATACCACTTGTAAGGAAGCAAAGGTGCATGAAATTGCTTCCTATGCTAATCTTTGAGAGGACGATTATGAATATCCAAGTAACTATTGCAAAGATCTCAAGAAATGCATACTAACATAATCAAAATAACAAAGAACACACAACACAGTGATTACCGTGGGGAAACCCTTCTGAGAGAAAAACCCCACCCTCCAAAACTCGCATAATGTATTATCAAACCAAAATGATTACAATACACTTGCAATGCAAGTTCTTACAGAAGCATATCACCACAACTCAAACTCGGAGAGACTCCTTCTAGCACCAGTCTTGCAAACTAAACTCAATTACACAAACACCTCCCCAAGCCCTCCTTTTATAGTGATTTTAGAACTTGGAAACCACTTATGGTTTTGCAAAACCATGGGCAAAACTACCATGCCACATGTTACCCATTTTTAACATTTATATTTCCAATATGGAAAAACAACGAGGTTAAAATAGTAATCCCGTCCACAATTTTGTCTCTTAGTCTAGACCCCCATAAAAGTCACAAAATGAGTCATCAAGGCTCTAAAAATGACCTACCTATATTCTACTATGGACAAGACTCATTTTAACAACTCACTAACCATTTTTCAATGCATAAACAAGTGGAAAACTTCCATAAACAAATTTTGAAATTTTCCAAGAAAAGATTGCAAGGTTGAGACACATGTTTCTCAACATGATCATCTATCCTTGGGATTAGACTTATGTCTAACTAATCATCACCTATTTTTCTCCTTTCACATATTGTAACCCCCAATGGTGATGGTTCTAGATTTAACATCATATCATTTTCTAAAAGTTGATCCTTTGTGTTTATGTGGGGGTTATAAGCCTTTTCCCATAGAATAAATTGATAAAAAATGTTAGTATGTATCAAAATTGTGTCCATCAACTTGTTGTGTAATTTGATATATTCTCTTGTGTCTTTAATAAATAAAAATTTTTCTACACATTTTTCACATTGTTTCAGCATCATAATCTTTTTTTTTATTTTTATGGTTGAGTTATCTAAGCAACATCTTTCATTCTCTATTATATCCTTCCCATTCTTTAATAAGCCACATATTATATTATCTTGATAGTTTCCTTTGTTTTCTCTCTTGTGAGTAATCATCTTCTTATTTCCTTGTGCTTGAATAATATTGATCTAAATTGATTTCAAGGCTTAGAGTTGTATCTGCCTCCACCATCTCTCCTTCAAAATCTGGTTTTGGAGATTGCATCATGCTTACTAAATGTTTATATGTACTCTCTAGATCTCCTAGAATTGTATATCCATCTTCCCTTTGATTTTTACAAATAGTCCCTAGTTCTTTTTCTTTTTGCCATTGAAACACAATTTCCTCAAATATAATGTTGGTTGCACAATTGAGTAAAATTGTTGTCGTTATATCTAGATTCTAGATCAAACAACATTATTTATTGAATTTTTTTTTTTGGTATAAACTAGGTTGTAGTTTGTAAACAAATCTAATGGTGATAATTTTAATTGGGTCTAAATCTTGAATTTCACTTTTCATACTAACTAGGATTGTGATATTGTTGCATATTATAAAGCTAGATTCCAATCCTTGAAATTCACCTATATAATTACCAATTCTTTTAAGTATTTGAATATGATTGAGTTTCACTAGAATTTTTTTATTATAATGCAAATTGGTTTATTCATTTTACTAATGTGAGTTTCATCAAAATTGGGACATCAATTCTAGACATTTACGCTATATCCTTTAAGAAATTGTTAAGAATCTAGTAGTATGTCTTTGATTTTCTTGTTATTACAATGTTATTATGTAAAAGAATCAAAGAGAGAGAGAATACTTACCTGACCCTCGCAGCCTACCTTCAACTGTTAGAGTGTATTTTGTTATTTTGGATTATTCCAAAATGTAAAAGTCCATATGGATTTATATCCAGAACATCAATTTTATGAGAAATAATTTCTTGTGATTGTGACTTTTTCTCTTCTTTCCTTGGTTTCTTAGTGACATGCTTGGTAATTGTCTTTCTTTTGCTTCTTTTGTTGATTACAGTTGAGTCACAAAGATCTTTTCTTTTGAACAATTTTCCAAGCTTGATCCACTCCTTTGTCATTATTGAATTTTGTTTCTTTGCCTATTTTTCTTTCAACTCTGGTCCAAACCTTATTTTTTGTGGCATCTTTTATTGTCGTGGTGTTGATCTGAGCCTATTATGTTAGAATATGGGTCCCTCTTCTATAAGGTGTGATGCATTTATCTTTTTGAATCATCATTTATTTCAATAGATATTGATTTCCTTGGTGAGACCCCAACTAGGGTTTGGAATCTATTTTTTTAGGGTAAATTAGTGATGGTTTTCTTCATCAAATTGTAGATAGCTTGTCCATATCTTGTCTTCACAAAGTGTAAAACCTATTTAGCATATCTAAGGTTGTAAGAGTTAACACCAAAGCCATTTGTTGACTTTGCCGAGTGATTCATATTGATTTGTATAGATGATTCTTCTATCATTCCATTCAACTTAGTCTATCCACACTATCTTATCATACAAATAAAATATTGGCTCGTGGAAGACTAAACCTTGTGAAAATCACCATTGTTGTGTTTGAATCTTGAGGAAGGAGGAAACAGTAGCACTAAGGTGTATATTACAGGAGTTGGAGATATTTGCTACTACTTTTGATGTGCTGTTTGTAGTTTTTTCTTCTCTTTCTGTGTGTTCTTTATTTGAAGGCTATTCAACTAGTGTAGCTTCTCCAATTTTTATAGGATGCCTATGATTTTACTATATATTTCAAACACACTTTCTTCAAATTGAACACCCCAAATCTATATAGGAAAAATAGCCTAAATCACAATTTGATACTCTCCAATCATAGACCAATTCACCAAAATTGTAGTATCATTAGTTTAGAAATATCATAAGATCATCTTCTTGAACTTTGATCTTCTATGTTCTTGTTGTATAAAAAGAGATTATCTGATGCAAAGGTAATTCACTTCCTTAGAGCAAACAAAATCTTTCTTGCACGATATTTATATGGGCATGAGTTGTTGTTATTGTTGTGTTAACTTTGGGTTGGATCGGATCGGGGCAAGATCAAAGGCAATTATGTATGCTTGATGATGTCTTAGATTTGCACATAAGAGGAGGATATAATTTAATTTGAATATTTTATGGAAAATACTAACATGTGGGCCCTTATGTGGATGTGTTTCAAAGTAGATTAAACTCGATAGTGATGAGTGCCTCTCATTGCATATGTGGATCAATGTGATGCTCAATCACTAAGATGAATGTGCTCGGGTTGCACAATAATGTTTTTAGTAGTTTTCAATATTTTAAAGCATCTAATTGAATCTAATGAAGATAATTACTGCCTAATATTTATAAAATTCGTTGGTTGTAGAGATTTAAAATTTGTTACCAAACAAATATAAATTACTATTATTTGTTATTTGGTGTTCACTATTCATTGCTGATCATTTTGAAGAACATGTGTTCTTGATTTACAATGTTAACCGTGTCCATGATTTTAAAGCATTTTTGCAAATTGTAAAATTATTATTATTTATTTTGATCATGATTTTAAAGCATTCATGCAAATCATTTTCAAAAATTGTTATTTAATTTAATTTGAAGTTCGTAATAATTTTTTATTTATCAATATTTTTATATTTGAATAATTATATTCTTAGGTATATATTTAGTTGATGGGCTATTTTATATGGGAATTGCCTTCAACTGGAATCCTCATGTCTCACAAAGCCGACAAAAAAACTTTTCCAATCTACGAGCATTTTGAAAGATAAATTTATATATTCATTACCAATAACGGTAAGAGGGAAATCAATGTTAGGAAATTTGCTAATAAACGAGATAGGAGATTAATGAGAAGATGGTTAGAGCAGTGAATTTGGATTTAATTTTGGGAAGATGCCAAAATAAATGGGGTTTGCTTCTCAAAATTTATATTTTATTAGGCATAATAGGTTCTATCTGCCTTCAAAGACTTGTGCTTGTACACCATTTCCAAGCTAGTAGTTTGAGTGTTTGCTGCGTTTAGTGTATGATTACATCTACGGCAAGGAAGTCATGTTGTGGTTGATGCTCTTTATCAAATGACATAATTCTTGTGTTATTTTTTCCATTTTCTTGTACTTTTTCTTTTCACTAAGGGAATAGCCAAAAATATGTTTGTAGTCCTCTATCTAATGACACCAAATTTGTGCCCTTCTGGTCAGCACATTTAACATTTTTTATATAGCTGTAGTGCTTACATCAATGATCCTCAAATCTTGTATTGCATCCTAGCATGCACATCAAATGATACAAATATTGCACCTTTTCTTTGTTCATAGATATTACAATGTTTCCCTCCTTCGGTGTATTACTTTGTAAATAGAGCCTTCATTAGTGATTTTTGTTGGATTTAAAATTAATTATATGAGTAAATACATAATTATTGAATTTTCCATAATAGATTGTGTATATGATTAATAATAATAATAACTTAGATAATATTTCTTATTTAACATTTTAAAAATAAATATTTAATTTATTATTATATTTATTTATTTGCAAAGAAACCAAGTAAATGGATTTGATCTTGTATAAATATATTGAAATTCTAATTATGTGAAGGTTCATAAGATATAGATTTGAATTTTTCTTTTAAGAAAAAAACTTCGAAACATTTAAGTGATTTAAATTATAGTCAAGAAAGTAGTTGTTGAAAACATAATATATGACAAAATACAATAATAATGAGGAGAAAATGGAAAGAAGAAAGAGGAGGAAAAGGTGGAGGGAGGAAAGGAGAAGTAATAAGCATAAGGAGAAGAAAAAGAAGAAGGGGATGGAGGAGAATAAGGAGAACAAGAGGCAAAAAGAGATGGAGAAGACCGAGAAAAAGGAGACAGGTAAGAGGAAGATGGAGAAGACGAGACACAAGGATATCAAGAAGATGAAAGAGGAGAAAGAAGAAGGAGATGAAGAAGATCAAGAGGAAGGAGGAGGAGGAAGAACAAGAGGAAGGAGATTAAGAAGACCAAGAAGAAGGAAGAGGAAGGAGGAGGAAGAGGAGGAAGGGGAAGATTAAGGAAGAGGAGGTTTTCCATAAGGGCTCATTTGGTTCATGGATTTGAGTAGGAACTGGCATTTTTTGTTACTAAATATTTCGAATCCGTTATTTGGGTATGCAAAATTAGAATTAGAATTGCAAAAATAATAGAATTTGGTATTCCCATTAACCCTGAAATCTAGGGTTTTGTCTTCCATCTAAACAGGTGGAATTGCTCCAATTCCCATTTTAATTCTAATTTTCCAAAAATAAGGATTACATATCAATTGAAATGGTAAACTTTTGAAGTCCTCTGGGTCTTCTCTTCTCATATGTTCTACAGAGGAACTGTCAAATTAACCAAATACAAGCCATTCAACTAGGGTGCAATGGTTGTGCCCGCTAGAGACAACATTCTTTGGTTCATTGACAAATCCATAAGAGCGTATGTGTGGGAGGTATGGTGCAACAATGTTAAAATGGTGGCTTCCCTGAGACACAACAACCAACATGGTCTTCTATCCCTTGTCAAAATGCTTATTTATGGCATTAGTCAAGTAAAATAGACCCCCTCCTCTATTACTTGTGAAATTGAATCCCTTGCTTTGTACTAAGTGCCTAAACAAAAGAATATACATAATTAGATAAAGGAATATTTTTTAGGATTGGACCAAATTAGATATGTCGTACCTTCCATGGTTAGATTAAATATATATTTTTAACATAGAAATAGATTGTGGTGAACATAGGTACATAACATGAAAATAAATGTTAACCTTGGGCAGCCTCTAAAGAGAGAAATGCACAATGAATTTAGACATGTAGCTTATTTTTTGAAAAATAGATACAATAGTGGCCCTTACGAGATCATAAGAGGGATTTGGCGCTATTGATTATCAAAATTTCACTAGTGGGAAGAATTAACATGTCCTTGACAAAGCTCTTTTGAATGTATATTGCAGATTACATTTAAAATTAGTTAAAATATGTTAATTTTGGTTGGTATTCCAATTCCAAAAATGTGCAACCAAACAGAAGAAATGTGTATTCTAATTATGAATTCTTTTTGAACCAAATGATCTGAATCGAATTCCCAAATCCATGATTTGGTTTTCAAGTTCCAAAATCTTGAATTTTGAATTTGAATGTCAATTCTCAAATCATATTCTAGCAACCAAACATGCCCTAAGATATTGGATACTTAAAAATGAGTGGTTATAGTTCATTAGGTTAGAGTTAGTATTATGGTTAGAGTTAAGGTTAAGATGTAATTTATTTCTAGGTTTCATTTGTATATATATCTCAATAGGAAATTAAATATTCAAGCTTAGATTGATTATACTATTTTATGAATTAAATTGAAATCAATGGGTTTACAAAGAAGAAGATTGAGATTTGGATGATTTGGGAAGGTTTAAACACATTCAAAACACGCAGGGTCATTCTACTTGTTTTCATTGGTATGCTCATGGAAGTCAATCTTATTGATTACAATTATCTCCTAGTTTTTACAAAGGGAATTTCTTGAGGAGGCTCTAGAATTTTTTGAGAAAAGGAAATTATGAGGAGTACAACAAAACTAAAACTTTGGAAAAGCGTATTTACATTCATAAAAACATAAATGAGTGGAATTTTGTGAGAGCACATGTATAGAAAATGTGAGAGCACAAGAAAACATGTTTATATAAAAGGAAAACAAAGTAAATGAATAAATAAAAATTTTCATACTTGCTTTAGTGTTTTACAATTGTTCAATTCAATGTAGTTGTATATCTCTCTATTTGCATAACTATTGCACATCGTTTTGGTGCAAATAATGGTAATGAATATTTTGACCATAAAACCAATAATTATGTATCAATAAGTTAATAACAAGTTATGATTTATGTGATGGTTAGAGTTTTGATTCTAGTTATAATTACGTTTGGGTTAAAATTATATTTGAGTGTTTAGGATTTAGAATTATAGTTTCAATTCATATTCATATTTAAGGTTAGAGGTAGGATAAGAATTTAGGTTTGTGTCATGGTTAGGGATAGGATTAAGTTTAGGTTTGCATTATTATCTTGATTCGTATTAGGGTTTAATGTTTTTGTTAGAGTTAGAGTTAGACACTGGTACATTTGGCCTCTAATTTTGATGAAAGTTTTCAATGTGAGGCCGAATTGGCTTGCGAATTTATTATTTTTTTTGGTACTCTCGTGTTTGTCAAAATAGCGATGAACATAGGATGTCGAAATAGAAACAAAAGCCAAATTGACTTGTGGACTTCTTTTTTGTTTATGCTCCCAAAAACGTTGAAATATTAATGAACATGGGATGTTGAAATAGAAACACAAATGGGATTATATTAGAAAAAAATAATGAAAGTTGAAACACAATTTTCATCGTTTCATTGTGTCGAAGCACTTTTGGGCGGGAGGAGGTGGGTTCACATACATATCATTTGGCATTACAAAGGCAGTAAGTTCTTTTTAGGTTAATGCATTGTAATGCATGAAATATGGGGTGCTTGATGGGGCAAGACCCATTGACACCCAGGGTAGATTGAAAAGTGACCCTGTCACTTTATGAATGGTAGAGGAAATCCCAAATGGGAAACCTCAGCTGCTGAAATCCAAGTTGAGTCCTCGATTGGTCGTCCTTTCCATTTGACCAAATACTCTTCATACTGCCTGTTTCTGGTACTCCTACCCACACGATGATCTAGAATGTCTTCTATCTCCTCCTTCTTAGAAGCAGGAATTGGACATGGCTCTAACACCAGCTCCTCATCTGTACCACCATCATGATACTCTGTTAAATCTACAATGTTGAAAATGGGAGAAATTTGAATACCATCTAGCAGCTCCACTTCATATGCATTTCTTGAGTCATGTTTCTTCAAAATTTTGCAGGGGCCAAATTTCTTCATTTTCAGCTTGTTGTAAGTACCGGCTGAAAATCTTTCTTTTCGTAAGTGCACCATGACTAGATCCCCTACTTGGAATTCCTTATGTCTTCTCCTTTGATCAGCCCTAGCTTTATACTCTTGATTCATCTTGGTAATGTGTGCTTGAACCTCCTCATGTAGATGCTTGATATGTTCAGCAAATTCTTTCGCTTCAGCACTTGTCCTCTCCCCTTGCTCTATTTTCCTCAATTCTGGTGCAGTCCTTGGGCTATTCCCATATACAATTTGGAATGGTGATTTTCTAGTACTCCTATTTATAGAGTTATTGTAAGCAAACTCTGCTTGTGGTAGAATCAAATCTCATCCCTTGGGCTTATCCCCAACTAAACATCTCAGCAAATTGCCTAGACTTCTGTTTACCACTTTTGTTTGGCCATCCATTTGTGGGTGATGCGTGGAACTGAATTTCAAGTTTGTTCTCAAGTTTTTCCACAATGTCCTCCAGAAATACCCCACAAATTTAGTATCTCTGTCAGAAACTATACTCCTTGGAAGACCATGTAGTCTTACCACCTCTTTGAAAAATAAGTCTGCAATATGGACAACATCATGAGTTTTGTGGCATGGAATGAAATGTGCCATTTTGGAGAACCTATAAACCACCACAAATACTGAGTCATTACCCCTTTGTGTCCTTGGCAATCCAAGAACAAAATCCATACTTATGTCCTCCCATGGCCTTGATGGAATAGGAAATGGCTGATATAGGCTAGTATTGTGACTAAACCCCTTGGCAACTTGACAAACCTGGCAACTCTGTACAAACTTCTTCACATCTTGTGAAATTTGAGGCCAAAAATAATGTTCTCTAAGAATGGCAATGGTCTTATCTCGACCAAAATTTCCTGCCATCCCTCCACTATGTTTCTCCTTAATTAGATTTTCCCTCATGGAACTCCTTGGAATGCACAATTGACTACCTTTGAACAACATACCATCCTGAATCAAATAGTCTAGCCACTTGGTTCTATCTACAGCAACAAGTTCTTTACAAGCTTTCCAGGCTTCAGCAAAATTAGGATTCTTAGGGTACAAATTTTTGAGTTCATCAAACCCAACTACTTCAACCTGCATTACTGTAAGCAACAACTGTCTCCTACTTAGTGCATCTGCAACCCTGTTAGATTTTCCACTTCTATGCTTCAACACAAACGTATAACTCTGCAAGAAATCTACCCACTTCATATGCCTCTGATTCAATTTACCTTGACTATTTAGGTACTGTAATGCTTGATGATCAGTATGCAAAACAAATTCCTTTGGCAATAAATAATGCCTCCATTTCTTTAAGGCCTGAACTATTGCATAGAACTCTTGATCATAAACAAAATACTTCTTCTTTGCATCATTCAATTTTTCACTAAAATATGCAATAGGCTTACCTTCTTGGCTTAATACAGCCCCAATAGCACTGCCACTAGCATCACAATCCACCTGGAACACTTTTCTAAAATTTGGAAGTGCCAACATAGGTTGTTCTGTTACCTTCTTCTTCAGCAATTCAAAACTTCTCGTAGCTGTTGTAGTCCATTTGAACTCTTTTCTATCCCCTCTTATTGTATCAGTTAGGGGTGCACATATGCCACTGAAATTCTCAATAAACTTCCTGTAAAAACTAACAAGACCATGAAATGATCTTACCTTAGTAGCAGACCTTGGAGTAGGCCATTCCAAGATGGCTTTTACCTTCTCCGGATCCATTTTGAGACCTTCAGGTGATATAACAAACCCCAAATAGACAAACTCCCTTTTTGCAAAGTTACACTTCTTTAGATTAATTAACAGTTTCTCTTCCCTTAGCCTTTCAAGGACACTACGAATATGCAATAAATGTTCTTCCAAAGTCTTGCTAAAAATTAAAATATCATCCAAATAACCAATAACAAATTTTCCCAAGAACTTCTTAAGTACCTCATTCATGAGCCGCATGAAGGTGCTTGGGGCATTCGTCAATCCAAAGGGCATGACTAACCACTCATAAAGACCCTCCTTGGTCTTGAAGGCTATTTTCCACTCATCTCCTTCTCGAATCCGTATCTGGTGATAACCACTCTTCAAATCTATCTTTGTGAAGTACTGAGCTCCACTCAAGCAGTCCATAATATCATCCATCCTTGGCAAAGGAAACCGGTACTTGATGGTGATCCTATTTATAGCTTGAGAATCTGTACACATCCTCCACTCTCCATCCTTCTTTGGTGCGAGTACTGCAGGTACTGCACATGGACTCAGGCTCTCTCGAATCAAGCCCTTCCTCAACAACTCCTGAACCTGTCTTTTTAGCTCCTTTGTTTAAGTAGGAGTCATCCTGTGAGCAGCCTTGTTAGGCAAACTAGCTCCTGGAATCAGATCTATCTAATGACTGATTTGCCTTACTGGTGGTAATCCATGTGGAACATTATCAGAGATAATATCTCCAAACTCCCTTAGTAAATCTGAAACTTCAAGTGGCATTTCACTACTACCTTCTTTATCTTTCCTAGGAATCAAAGCATAGCACATATGCTGATGTTTCATGCCATCTAAAAACTTCCTTTAATCAACAAGACAAATCCTAGCACTGCTACATACCTTTTCACCTTCCTTTTTCATGCGCTTCAATTTGTGGTGAACTCCATCCTTTTTCAGAGAGTACGTGCTTGCATGTCCATCATGTACTGCATGTCTATCAAACTGCCATGGTCTACCCAACAATAGATGGCAAACATCCATCAAAATAACATCACAGAGAACTTCATCACGGTAACTCCCTATTTTGAATTTTACTAAACATTGTTCACTTACTAGGACCTTATGATCATCTTTTACCCAAGCAATCCGATAGGGCTGTGGATGTTTCTCCCTCTTGAGCTTTAGCTTAGAGACCATCTCTTCTGATACCAAGTTATCAGTGCTACCACCATCAATGATCACATCACAACATTTATCCTCACACTTGCATCTGGTATGGAACAAACTCTTCTGTTGTCCTGGTTCAATCTCACCACTTAGTAGGACTCTTTCATTTACCAGGGTCTCTCCTCTTTTTGCATCCTCTGAATGTGATGATTATGCATCCTCATCCACATGAGCAACCCTAGCTTGGCCCTCAGCTCTCCTATCTGTCCTTCCTTGTCGTTGAGGGCATTCAAAGGCACGATGACCTTCTTCATTGCAATGGAAATAGGTACCACGGAAGCCTCCTCTTCCTTGTCCATGTCCTCTACCTCTTCCTCTCTGATTTCCAAAGTCTTGGTCATGGGAGCGGTTGAAACCCTCATTCCTTTGGTTCCTGCTAGTACCCTCATCTTCATTTTTCTTTTGGGTTTCATTGCGGCCTCTAGATGATCTACCGCTTCCCCTTCCTCCTTGACCACACCCTCTTTGTCTTCCTTCAAACCTTTTATTCAGCTTCTCTTCAACTCGTAGGACAAACTAGTATGCCTCTTCGATGCTGGTCATTCTTACCAGACTTAATTCCTCCTGGATGCTAGGTCGCAACCCACTGATAAAACGAGCAACCTTCTCCTTATTTGCTTCTGCATGTCCTACTCTAATCAAGAGTCGGTAATTTTTTTTTGTATCTTCTTGGACTGATCTTCCTTCTTGCTTTAACCCATGCATCTTCTTAAACAAATCAAGCTCATAGTCCACAGGAATGAACTGCTTCTTCAATTCGTCCACCATGCGATCCCATCTTGTGATCTTCTCCTTTCCTCTTCTATTTCTTTCCAATTGAACCTCTTGCCACTAGATTTTGGCATGGCCTTTTAGTTTGGCCTTTGCAAAATTAACCCTATCAGGGTCCCTGATATCCTCATACTCAAAGTATTCTTCCGGTTCATTGATCCAATCGATCAACTCATCTGGTTTTAGATTTTCTGAAAATACACTCACTTCAATTGTGGGTCTTTTCCCAAACTTAGTAATGGCCCTAAAAAGCCTTTCCTCTGCATGATTCAGAACTTTCCCATCAAATTCCCCTTCTGGTCCCATAACTTCTTCTTCATTGTCATCCTCACTGTCGTCACCAACGGAAACATTTGCTCCTCTACAGAGCTCCTCTTGCAATGCTTGTACCTGCCTTTGGAGGGCTCTAACCTCCTCAGGATTAATAGCTCTTGCCCTTCTGCCATGCTCTCTTCATGGAGGCATCTTCTAACTCGAACCCACAACCACACAGTCCTAGTGCAAATTGCCTCACAGTCGACGCTCTGTCTACACACTCAGGAAAACCAGCTCTGATACCACTTGATGGGGCAAGACCCAAGAACAGAATGGAAACAACAGAAAAGGGGAAATTATATTAACTGAGAAAATAAGCTAATATAAATAGTACAGAGAAAATCAATTTCAAAACATGCCCTAAGGGCTTACAATAGCATAAATCTGGAGATAATTTCTCCTTTCAGTACCTCCTCTCAAACTCCACTCCGAACTGCCTTTTACAATGCCAAGAATCTCCTTAAATAGACCTCGGAGGGTTAAGGACTAGGAATACATTCTAGAAAGTGCTAGTAGGCATCCATCGACCAAATAGAAGGTTCCAGAAACTGCGTTAGAAGTCGGTGCAAATCTAGAAGAATCCAAAAACGGTAACCGAACTTCCGAGAGGCATAACTTTTGAACCGTAGCTCCGATTGACAAACCATTTACATTTCTAGAAAGCTCTCAAAACGCTCTACAGCCCTATGGACAAGATTTTCTCGTCCCCCATTTTTTTTTCCCTTTTTGAGGTCATTTAATGCCCCTAACCTGACTTTGAAGCATTCTTAGGAGGTCTCCAAAACTCAAAAAATTGCAATAACTTTCAAACCGTGGGGTCTTTTGACCTGATTCTTTTTTTGGAATGCTCTAAATCACAATTACATTCATCTAGCCAATTTACACCTCCTATTTCACCAAAATGATGGCCCAATTACATGCTCCTATTTTTTCAGGATTTTCTAGCTCACTGATAGTGGAACTGTGAGAGTTGGAACCTTTATTTGACCCAAATGGGTATCCAAAAATAAAAACACATGAAACAAAAACTAAATCTAAGTACATTTTTTTGGGTGACACAGGATTGCCCTTATACCTCTGGATGCTCCTGCATCAGTGCTCCTTGATGTGTAGTGAATTTGGAAAGCGTGTTGGAGTAGTGATGCAAGAAGAATAAATTAAGCTTTCATTTGCTCTGTTGTTTCAAATTCCCTTCAATACTACCTCCAATGGACTTACTTAGCCGTTGCTAAAACCATAGAGGTTTGTAAAATTAGGGTAAACAATTCAAATTCAAATCTTGGCATTATCTTCACAAGCCACATCTCGAGTTCGAATCTCAGCATTATCTGCTATCAAATCATGGTTGAGGGCAGAGACACCAATTGGGTCAAGAGGTAGTATTCAGTGGTTTGGACCCTATTGCTAAAAGGGTTGGGGGCATGTTGTTTAAACTATTTTCGCTTTTTTTGGTAACACCATGCCAACATTTCTAAAATTTTAGAGTGATTTGGAATGAAGCTAAGATTCCTTTTACATTTTTTTGTTGAGTGCTTAGGGTGTGGGTGAGGCTTATAGACCATTAGGGTAAGGATTGTGGCATGCAAACTATTTTTTTCTAGATATTGACTTTAACATCCCTCCACCATGAGGGACACTTGTTAGTCTCATGGACAGTCACAAGACTCTTGTTAGTCTGTTGTACATTTTTGGGATGTCTCAGTGTCCTTGTACCATCTCTAGAGACAAAGTAGATGTCCTCGAAATGTTCTTGTCCTAGAAATGGGGAGATTCAGGTCAGTCACGCATCCCATGTGGAACACTGAATATAATTGATACTTGCATTTGGATAATTTTTTGTTTACATGTAGCTTGTGTAACTTGTGCCACATTTGTTCATTTTAGGCTATACTTATTAGTCCCATGGATAGTCGCAAGACTTGGGAGCCTGCTGGACATTTTGGGGATGTCTTAGTGTCCTGTGTCCCATGCCATCTCCAAAGATCGAGGAGGTGTCCTAGAAATGTTCTTTTCCTAGAAATGGGGGGATTTGGGTGGGGGATGCATCCATGTGGAACATTGAATATAACTGATACTTGCATTTGAATAATTTGTTGTTTGCATGTAGCTTGTGTAACTTGTGCCACATGCATTCATTTGAGGCTATTTTTGTGTTGATCCACGTTGTCTCATTTCTTGATTGGGAGTGGATTGAGAGGTAAACTAATGACCTCTGGATATTTTATCCTTTGATCCAAGCACTCTAGTGATCTATCATTTGTATGCAATTCTTCATAATTAATCACATCCTTGATATTGGAATATAACCAATATTTGCATATTGCATATTGCATATTGCATCTGTTTTATTTGTGTCTTAATTGATTTCATTGATATATCTATGGAAATTTCCTGCCACTTCTCATGGAGGCATGTTGTACTAAGATTTTGTTATGCAAATTGTTGTTCCACAAGATATAGCAATAAATTTGTCTTCTTGCACAACACACACAACAGTCTCTCTAGTTGTTTGGCCACAACAAAGAATGGATAAAGCCACAGAGATTCAAGAAAATATCAATAGAAAGCTTTATAAAACTATTATTAATGATGTATTGTAGATTTAATTGCTAACGACAAATGTTGTTAAGTTGTTTCTCAAATCTTAGCTAGCTTTTACATTTATAAAAAAAGTAATTATATCTTATGCTACATTCTGTTCAATCCTTCAACACTTACTACAATTAGAAATTCCAATTCCAATTTACATTTTCTCTCAACATATCTCAATATATGAGATCAAAACCAAAAGAATGCACATGGCAGGAACTATAACGCTTAAAGTCTCTTATTTGTAATTGTAATTGAACCAATTAACATCAAACCAAATTAAAAATATGTGAATCACATATCTATTTGCTATCTCACCAAGTTTAGAGTGTGGAACAACACTAGAAATACCAATCAAAAATTAAATCTACATGTACTTTATATAATTTTATACATTTGATCCAAAATGTAAAAGATAATATAATCAATTGAAACAAAATAATTCTACAAAATGGTAAGGGTGGATTGTGAGCCTGAGCCCTTCTCTCCCATTCCCTACTGCAAAGCATATTTCCATTTCCTTTACTTGTTCCTCTTTTCCCCATTTTCCACCTTGTCTCACATTTCATTTCAAAAAATGTCTTTGATAGGTACTCCAAAAGTATATTTAAGGAATGATCTACATTGCAATCTATGCATGTGAATAAGAAGTGATCTACATTGTAGCCTATGCATCTAATTTTACAAAGCTAACATTATGGTTTAGATTGCCAAAAACTTGAAACAAAAAATAAAAATACATACTAACGAAAAACCTTGCCCATCATTATTGCTCTAGGTATGACATGGTGCACAATATTATAGTGCAAAGCTATGTTTCCAATTGCTTCTATAGCATCACCAATACCCTCTGCAAGAACACTACCCCTATTTGAAAAGATTGAAATGGTTGGCATCTCTCACAATAATCTATCTCACAATAATCTTGGAGATAAATATCATTGCAGTGTGGCAATCAACACACACTTGAAGGTTCTTATATTCTCATAAGATATTTTAAACTTATAATAAACCAAATGCAATATTTTTAGCTAGAAGAATGTTATTCTTGACAATTTGTTTTGCTTAGATAACAATAGATGACAATAATATCACCAACTATGTATTTTTTGGGTATTAGTTTTATAAATAATTGTATTAGTTGTTAATGGTTGTGTACAGTACTATAACCAATAACCATAAGTTTTATCTTTGGGAAAGAAATGATGTGTCAGGGAAGTTATGATGATTTTAGCCTTCCCTGTATTGAAAAATTAAATAAATTATAATACCAAACCTTTAAGAAAAGATACATTTATCAGTATTAACTATGTTTAGTACCTGTTATTATTTCTTTTGTTGTAATCTGGTAATGTAGAATCAATAACAAACTAATGCATACCTTGTTTTCTCATGATATTTTTCAATGATAAGAATTATGTCACTTTGATATGGTTTATATATTGAAATGTTTCTGAACATATTTTAACATTTTAGTTGACTAGATCGTAAAGTACATTGATCAATTGGATAGAATCTTCTCATTCAGTTTTGCACTTAAGTAATATTCTTAAGTTTATCTTTAATCCAAAGAGTGCACATTTATTTCATCCATCGTTCACAACCAATTCTTTTATCTCAAAGCTAACATACTTATACCTAAGGCTCAATTGTTTCTATTATGGTTCTATTATACTTATAAATTTTGCATGCTTCTTTAAACCTACAACTTTTTTTTTCCTAATAGCTTAATCATTTTAACATGGCTTCTATGAATTTCCTTAAGTTTATCTTGAAAAAGGTTTTCCCTTCTTTTTGTCAAAATTCCCTCCATGATTCATAGGCTGGAAGGATTTGAGCTTTGGTACCATTTTAATAACATAGCTTGAATGTGGATAGACAACAACTTATAATGTTCATGAACACTATATTTTTTATACTATGTATTGTTTTGAAACATAACAGAAGAAAATTGAGATTCATTAAACTATTACAACTTATTAAACATTTTTACTTTCAGGAATGGACACAATTGTTATTCTAGATGTTAATCTAAATGGTGATATGCTCTCAAGGGTCTATTATATCTATATATGTGCAATTAAAGAGTGGGCTAACGTCACATCAAAATTACACTAGCCAGTGACGAATTCAATTTCATATTCGACATGTATTATTAATGAGAGTATTGGATTACATGTTGACCTGGATTATTCAATGAACATATTAATGGTATTTCTTTTGCACTATAGAAATCTTGTCACGTACTATGATAGCCATGTATGATGACTACTCCATTTTATAGCCACTCTTAGATTGTACTTGTATATGATAATTGTTACTTTTGGTGTATACTAGAAGTTACAGGATAACAATGATCTCAAACAGGGATATGCCATCTCTAATATTCTGATGTTATATATATGCAATTGTTTTTATTATAGGAATCATCTTTGATGTGTATCTGACGTTATATGCTCTTCAATGGATGTTGTCTCTTATATACAGTTGTATTGCTTGCACCAGCAGTTCCTATTGCAACCTTCAATTCTCTATAGTAAAGAGATTCCACAAAGGGAATATATAATTTATAAAATCAATTCTTCTTATCTACTTTTGGAGAGTTGATAAGATTGTATAGATATGTGCTTTGGGATATGAAGAGACACAGTGGAAAGTTGTCACCTTTCATAACCAATTTATTTGTTCTTCATGATTATTATGAATAAATCATGGATGATTACCCCAACATTATGAGTCATTAAGGACAATTGATAATGTAAGCCCCATAATGTTAGCTAGTATAACAACATGGTAACAATGTATAATCTAGTACATGAATCGGAAGTGAGGCACTATCATGTTGATGCATGGAAATACTAGTAGTGACGGTATACACACTCATTAACTTAATATCTGACAGAGGTGTTTATGAATGTGGTGCTCAATGCAATATGCAATATGCTCAAAAGATTAGAAAAAATTCAATAAACACATGCAATTTTTCCTTGCTAAAGGGGGGTAATGTTCTTATGATGATGAGAGCAAAGGCGACATCAAGGTGCCCTTTTAGTACACACATATTGAGAAGGAATGGGTACCTAATGAACTACCTCCAATTAACACTAATTTTTGTGTTAATGAGAGGATATATTGCATAGCTCCATCCTCATTACATGGCTTGGGCCTATTTTCCATGGATGGGATAAAGGTATGCAACAACAAAGTTGTTGAATTGATACAATGATTGGATGCGGATTGTTCAATATAAAAAAAGTATGCGTAGGTATGTACTATCAACAAATTATATACAATGGAAAGAAAATTATCAAAGTAAAAGACTTGCTATGTACATTGATGGGAGACCAAAAGCAATATGTAATATTGCAGGTTTTATAAATAGTACGCGACCTTCCTCAACTAATAAGCAACCCAATTACATTTTTGAGGTGCGTGAGGGGAATCAAGTTTTTGTATGTGAGATAAAATCAATAAGTGTAGGGGAAGAACTGTTAATAAATTACCATTTAAATCACATAGATACAAACGAAGTTACTATCATGAGGGTGGTAAGTACTATATACCATTTTATTAATAAGTTTTTTTAGCTAAGATCAGTGGGTTGAAGTTTTTATATTTAATCTTTTTCATAGGATGATATGGATCAAATACGAGATAGAGGCCACAAGGATGTTCCTCCTACCCATTCTTCAGCCATGGTAAACCTTAATGAAATTTTACAAATTAGATAGTTGAAGAATGTTATATTATTATCAAGGTTGCATGAGGACAAGGGTACTTTGGGTACTTAGGGTATTAATACCGGTACAACTATTTTTCATAATAGGGGGTGGGGGTACTTGGTTATCAAACTTAATTTTTAATTATACTTTTATATTCATAGAAAATCTGAAATTATGAGTCGTGAATTTTTTTTTTTTTTAAATTATATTGATAAAGTTTGCTAATGTAATGTATTATTTTTCAGTTTCAGATTGTTGTATGTTTGTAATAATAATATATGATAACTATTTAGATGCATAATAGAGAAGGCAGATTTTAAACATGAACAAGAAGATCATAAATCATATGACAATGACATATTGAAAATGATAAACTTCTGACGTGAATAGTGATGAAGTTTATTGTATCAAAGTTTCAAACTAATTAGGTATTGAATTAAGCTTGATAAACAACAAGCTGATATGCAAACAAAAAATTGAAAAAATAATTAGAAATCTTAATCAACGTCCTTAGCTATGATTTTGGAGTTTTTATGAAAGTTTACTGGTATTTCTGTCACAATTTGATGTTCAGAATTGGGGAAGAGCACCTACAAGAACAAAGGCAACTACTACCCCTTCTGATGAGGATATCATAGATGCCCCTAATTAATTAACATACAAGATGAAAAAAAACTAAAAAATATCAATATAGAAATAATGAGCATTTTTGATGATTGCTGAAGTTTTTATATTTAATCTTTGTCACAAGACAATATGGATCCCCCACAGGATAGAGGCCACCAAGATGCTCCAGCTCCCACCCATTCCTCAGCGATGGTAAATCTTATTGAAATTTTACAAATGAGATAGTTGAAAAATGTTATATTCTTATGTTATTTTATTTAGGGTTTTTGAGTTTTTATGAAATTTTTACTGATATTTCTGTCACAATTTGATGTTCAGGATAGGGGAAAAGCGCCTGCAACAATAGAGGCACCTACCCCTTCCGATGATGATATCATAAAGGTGCCTAATTTAACATATATGATGAGGAAAAAATTGAAAAAAAAGTTAATTTAGAAATTATGAGCATTTTTGAAGATCCAAATCCAATGGAGGAGGTGTTGAAGAAGCAACAAGAATTGATGGCCACAACACGTCGTTTTGAAGTAAGTAGTAATGAATCTTTAATTGTAACAAAAGTTCAATAAAGGTTAATTTTATGTTGTGAACTAAAATATGTATGTGTTCTTATTACAGGATTTTTTGCAAACTCAAGTGCCTCGTCCAGGACATCATAGTGAGGCCAATACTAGCAGAGCTCTAATTGCCTTAGGTAAAATAATCCTTAAGTTGACAAGTTACAAGGAATTTTTTCTTTGATAAAATATTCAAAAAATTCTTAAGTTAACTCTTACTTTTATTATATCAAAATGTCTTTGCTAACAATGTATTGTTCACTAGGTCATCAAGTGCAAGAGACTCTTAGGAGGTTGATAGAGGTCCATTAGAGATTGCTGACTGCAATTACAGCAACAAGGGCCATGTAAACTGTAAGGTTCCTCCTCACACGTACTTATTTAATATGAATTTCTATATTAAATCTTTTGTAGGATATTTTAATGGATATGAAGTAATGCTTATATTGTGAATGTCCTAATGAAATTGAGAGTAGTTGACACATCCATATTTTAATGCTCAGTGATTTAAGAATTGCTACAATATCTTAACTATTTGAATATTAAAATTTCACTAATGATGATATGAGGCATTTTCACCTGATGATAAGGGTGTTGATTTTGGTACCTCAATGATTAAGTTTTATGCTTTCAGATAGTTTAGTATTCCTTAACTAGTGATGTTTATGATGTTAGGTATATGCATGCCTAATGATGATTATTCTAGTATTTTAATCTAAATTAATGAATAAGTTATGTTATATTGATTATGTGATTACTAATGATTAAATGTGAGTAGAGATGAATTAAACAATTGATTATATGAAAGATTCATGTTCTTATTTATGTAACTATCCATATAGGTTTTGAATATATGCATGTGATTTTCTTGAGCTATTGATGCGTGCAATGAGTGTGCAAGATATTTTAGCCAAAAAATCTAATGGAAAAATGAAACTAAACCCTATGTATCAATTGTGGAAACTAGGGTTGAGTCTAACAAAAGGCGCAAACCTTGTTGTTTGTATTTTATTTGTATCATGGATTGGATAAATGTATCATTTTGTAATCTTTAAATGTTAATGTTTCGTAATAGTGTGTTTATAGTGTCACTTGACACTCGTGAATTGTATATGAATTCTAGCTTGATAGTTAGGGTTAACCAAGTAACCTAAAGAGCTAAGTTGGACTACGTTAGTTACCTTTTTGCTAATCGGTTAGTAATCAAGGTTAATTGCCCTAATCAAGATTACTGAGTAATCTACATTATTGAAGGTTGTTAGAAAGTCCTTCAAAAATTTCTAGCTTTTGATAGGTCCCTAATTTATCCTTAAGGCCTAAAATCATGAAATATAAGTACCCAAGGGGTATGGGTATGGGTTGGGGACATTTTCCACCCCCCATAGCCCCTTTTGTTGACTTTTATAGTCACTCAAAAACTCCATTTTTGCTTTATTGCGAAAATTGAAGTTCCATCACGAGTTTGATAAGATAAACTCCACCTTGAAGTTTTCTTTAGTGGTAAGGTTGAGTTAGAAGTTTTTAGAAACATTAGTCAAGTGGGGGAGTTATTGCAGTTTGGAGGTGGTTGAGTTAATATCTTATTTAGAGGCAAATTTAAGAGAGGAAGGGGGTTCACCCAACCTCTAGTTTCAGAGTGGAATTTAGGATTTGAAGGAGAAGGAGAAGGAAGGGAATGCTCATCTCAAACTTTTTCATTTGCCATAACCCGATTTTGAAGGTAGGAATACTTCACCTCATGTTGTTTATGTTTTGTTCATGCTTAAGATATTGTGTTTGCATTTGTATGTTTGTATATATGTTAAGTATGTTTTGGGAGGGATTCAAACAGGTTTTCTTGAATGTCTTTCCTTGTGTTTTGCTTTGAATTTCGAAGGGATTGTATGGGTTGTGTTGGCATTACTCACCCTCAGATAGGGAAGAAGTGGCCATGTACAGGGGAAGGGCTTTATTTGGACTCCAACAGCATAGAGTCTCTTCTCAAGACGAGAAGAGGGAGAAAGGGTAGGGTGTTATGGGCCCCTACTCGTCAGCACAAACCACGTATGAGTTTTGAAATGTAAGAATGGAAATATTTGTGATATTAGCCTCGAAAGGATATTTTTGGAAGAATGGAAGTTCTTGAGTTTATAGCCCTGAAAGGGCACCTATTATGGTATTGTGTTTGACGTCTCCTATTGGAAAAATCCACCTTCTCCCTAGTCTGGTTCAATGTTGGACCTATTGTGCAAACTCAGAATGGGAGTGAATGTTTGAGTTTGTATTCATGTTATAATTGGTTGTCTCCTGGTCAGTTTTTGTTCTCTTCATGATCACCATGATGTATCGTAAAATTTGAAATGGATCCCTTGTTAAGGGCCAAGAAGAAAATTCAAATTGTTATTGAAATTTAGTTATGTTAGGAGTTTTCTCCTTAGGATTGAAATCCTATGTAAAAATGTATTTAAATTTATTGTTGAAGTGGCAAGGATGCCGAGTTTTCTTACTGGTTCTTTCTTGGTGGAGCCTTTGAATCAGGTAGTTTAATAAAAAAAGAGATTGAGTAACATTCTTGCATTGAGTCGTATAGTTTTTATTTTCAGTTTTTTGTATATGTTACTTAAAAATTAGATGTGATGGTTTTTATCTTACTACGACATTTTTATGATTGGTAATCATATTCATTTAATTTAGATTAATTAGATAACATGGCGATATATACTAAGCCATGCAATTTTAAGTTTAACATATGTTAAGAAAAGAATTTGCATTTGATTTGTACTTAAATTTCATAATTATATCTGAGTATGAGGAAGTTAAGTAATTCTATTTGAATACTTATGTATTACATTTAATCCTATTATCACTTTTTAAAAAATAAAAAAATTGGTGTTTTTTTGCCCTGTATTTTGGGCATGACATTTTGGTATCAGAGCCCAATTTCATAACACTTGGTAAAATAATCCTCAAGTTGACAAGTTGCAAGGAAATTTTTCTTTGATCGAACATTCAAAAACTTCTTAAGTTAACTCTTACTTTTATTATATCAAAATGTCTTTGCTAACAATGTATTGTTCACTAGGTCATCAAGCGCAAGAGACTCCTAGGAGGTTGATAGAGGTTCATTAGAGATTGTCGACTGCAATGATGGCAACAAGGGCCATGTAAATATTGACGCCTTCATGGTCTATGCTTGGTAAATCCTTGTATTGCTATATTTGGTTTTGTGTTACTTATGATTTGATAATTTGTACTTTAATCATGTGTGCATCTAGTAGTAGATTCATTGCTAATGTCTGTGATGCTAGATACAGATTATAGTACATGTATTGGTGATAATTCACCATCATTTCCTGGATCTACTTGTGTTTCTAGCACAGGAGCTATGTAGATGTCATTGTTGATTGAAAAAAATGAATTGATGCCTTTAAAATGTCCTAAGCTTCCTGGTATTTTTAAATTATTATTTTTATATTGTAATATGCATTTACCTATTCATAACAAGTTTTGGATAGACGATCCCATGACATTTTTTGCAAGAAATAATTGCTTTCATAAGATGCTTTATGACCATGCATTGAAGATATTCAAGCCCACCATAAGTATGAGGTACACAACTTTTCTTTTAGTATATTCAAGATACACTACTTTAGTTAATTTTTCTATCTAACAATTTTGTGTTTCTTCTTAAAAGGTGGAACTTGCAAGAATTTTTTTTAAAAGATCAGTTCATTGTAGATTTGGTAATATTTTTAAGGAGAAGAAAATTTTGGAAAAAGCTGCAAAACATTTGAACACTGTGAGGGACTCCTATAGAAGGAGTCTCGTCCACAATCCAAAGTATGAGTGTCCTCCCTTTATTTCAGTGAGGGATTGGAATGACTTCATTTTGGATGCAAAGGGAAAAAATGGATATTAAAAGAGGAGTTACACCTGCAAATGAGAGAAGAAGGTATGCAACAGTATTAACTACTAGTACAATGTAATAATTCACTAATTAGGCCTCTTTATTTCTATATCATCTAACATATTTCAAACTTTTCATAAGTTGTAGGATATGTCAAAGACAACAAAGGCCAGGTTGGAAAAGATTGGGCAGCACAAACTTGGCTCTGGTGGATATCCAAAAATTAAAGCACGAATTGTAAGTAGGGGTAAATAAATTCCTTAAAAAAACTTATTTATAAAATGGAAATAATTTTGTTTAATCAAAAAATATAGTTCTTCGAATTTAATTTAGATGCCACAAGAGAACACCAAAAAAATGCCTTCAAGGAAGGCTATCAAGTCATGGTCGAACACTTATGCCAAGCTTCCACTGGCCCAACCCAAGAGCCCCCTACATCATGTGAATAGGTAAATATGAAAAAATAAAAACAAATAAGAAATTGAATACTTGAGCAACAATCTATTTGATAATAATGTGTGCATGACATTGCAATGCACCCTCCTAATTGTAACAAAGATCCTTATTAGACGCTACATGATGAAGCCCTTGATGTGCATCGTAGTGTTGATGGAGGTGTTCATTTGATATTTAAAAATAATTATGTAATTATTAATAAAATTTAACATCTTAAATTGAACTTGGTGTAACCTTTTTTGTGTATATTTTAGAGGATACAAAATATCATGCTGAATGAGTGCTGAAGGATGTTCAGACTGATCACCATGTAGATCATGTGGCACATTCAGGTAACGAAAATCTATGTTTTGTTCATTAAATAATTTTTTTGATTTATAGTTATTTTACTTAATTAAATACATGTAGCTCACTACTATAAATGGTTTGAATTTAACTCATGATGTAGTTGTTTTTGCATTTGACTCCTCTTTGCTGCAGCGACCATCTGTTCCTGAACAAATGAGGAGGAGACATGTGTTGGCATTAGAATCAATAGAGGGGGGGAATGATGAGGACTTTGATATTCCTCTTACAAGATACTTTTTTAAAAAAAATATTAAGAAGCCCAAAATGAAATGATGTTAATGAATTTTATGTGTTAATGAAATGTTCATGAATGTTGTGTGTTAATGAATTTTATGTGGTAATGAAATACTCACAAATGTTGTGTGTTAATGAATTTTATGTGGTAGTGAAATATTCACGAATGTTGTGTGTTAATGAATTTTATGTGTTAATGAATGTTATCGTGTGATTATAATGATTGAATGTTATATTTCAAAAATGGTCGAATGAATGAATGTTATTAGATGTTAATGAATTTTATGTGTTAATGAATGTTATCATGTGATTATAATGATTGAATATTATATTTCAAAAATGGTTAAATGAAAGAATGAATGAATGTTATTAGATGCTAATGGGGAATTTAGAGTGATGTTGGGGGGTGGGGGGAGGGAGGGGCCAAATGAGCTTCCAGCCTCATGTGGTTGGCCTTGTTAAGTAGAGAATATTAAACTATTCTCGAAACCAAGTGAAGCTCAAAATCAACTAAACAGAAATCAAATTTCTAAGGCTAGCTATCCATTGAAAATATCTAGCACAAAAATCTATAACACGTGAGAAATGGCTTACTTGTCCAAAATGGGCTAGGTGACAGTTACTCTAGCTAAAAGAATAGTTAGTCAGAACATTGTTTGGAATATGGTTGGTTTCTAGTTTGGGATATTTCAAGACTTGCTCTATCCTCCCCCAAGTACTAAATGTAGGGTAAAAGCACAAACCTATGTCACCTTTTATAAAGAAATAGGATATCATAATGCAACAGTTCAACATTAATGACAAAAAAGATGGTATTTGTGTTTAGAATGTGAAGATGGTGTAAACTGATGAAATGTGTAAAACTGGATGAATTTTATGCCTATAATTTTTATAAATTTTTTGAATAAGAATTTATTCATTTTATTTTATTTTGAAGTCCCTTTTTTAACTATAAAAAATATAGGGTGTAGTTCCCATCAAAAAAGTATATGCAAATCATCTTTTTTTGTTCTGATTTGAAAATATCTTGTAGATGAATGTATAGCTAGGGAAAAAGAAGAAATAATTATTTTTGATGCATTTTTTCTTTGTTATAAGTACTCAAGTTCGACCTTATCAGAATCCAATAGTTTTTCCCTCCTGTTAAAACTTCCCTATCAAATCTAAACCTTCTTGAAAAATAATCATATATTCATGAAGAGGGTTCTCTCCTCTAGAGATAAATATGATTTTTAAATTTTTTTGATATGATTTACTATTTTTTTCTTTTTTTGAGGGAGCATCTTCTGAAATGTTGAAATATTGACTTATAATATTTTGAGATTATAACATATTATAACTAATCAAAACACTCAAAAAATTATATAATGATGATATTGAATCTGAGATCTATAAAAAAGTATTTTTAGTTTTTGAAAAAAAATTGAGTTTTGCTAGAGAAATGAGATTTGACCAAAATAGGTTTTGGTATCCTAAACAATGACATAGATATGTGTTTTTACCCTATAGTGTTCTAATAATTGAAGGCCATGAGTTTGAAGAATATGCCATTGATGAAATTGAGGACTCATTTCCATCTACTATCAAATTGGTCATTGGAGGTCTAGCCATTGCCTTCCATGCCAATTAAAAAGTCATAACATTTTCCAAGGACTAGAATATCTATCTCTCCCCTAGGTTTTAGTAGATTAGGGATGAGGAAGATGTAAAGTGTTGTAGTTACTTTTAGTTTTACTATTCTAATTTTGTTAAACATCCTTTATATCAAGCTATCAACCATCCAGATTCCACATGGTGATGAGGTTTTGTACTCATTTGCATTCAAATCAATAAAACTTAGTACAAAATGAAAACACTTGTGTAATCATTTAAGGACTTTTCGGATACTTCTTGTCATCAAATTTTGTAGAGAAAAAAAGGTGTTTGTAAATACATTCAAGCAATTTTTTATGTTACCCAATTATTTGCCAAGTCAAATTTTTTAGGTCTGTCAAGGTTTTTCCAAGACTAAGTTTCCAAATATGATTGGAAGATAAGTGTCATACATGAAGACAAATTGGTAAACCATCTAAAAAAACCTCAATTTTCATGCTTAGATAGACTTTAAATCCACATTTGTAACATAACAAATATAGAGATTTAGCATGAGAGCATGACAATGAGAAAATGTCCTGTATCAAACATACAAATAAGTTAAAATGGTTTCAATCCTAGTATTCTTCTTTTCCTAACACTTAATATCCATATTATTTTTTCATTCTTATAGCACATCTTCTATCTAGGCCTTGGTTGCTTGTGTTGTTCATTGGACTACCTAGAATCCATGTCGTTTATCATCTATACCCAAAACTGTTTCTAAAGCTATGTTACTCAAAACTATTTTGATATTTTTGTTATCAGGGCATGATCACCTCCTCGGAAGCTTGTAAGATCCAGTTCATATTCCTCTGAATCTCGTAGTCCACAAAGGGTGCATAAAATAATCATCAGTCACTTTTGACAAGTTTTTTGGTCTAGAATCATGGTTGTTTTGATTTTCTTTTTGTTTGTACATCTAAAAATGCTCATTGAGGTCAATGGAACACATAATTGCATTTAGATATATCATGTATTTGTACGTTTGGAAATTCTTATTGAGGTAGATGGAACACTTAATCATATGTAACAATGCACACAATTGCATTTTGATATATCATATTCAAGACATCTACGATGTTGGGTTTTATTTGGCATCTTTGATTCTTCAGTGTTCCTCTCATGGAGATAGGAAACTTTCAAAGAGTCCAAATCTAAGAAGGTGAATGCTCTATTTATAGCTTGGGCTTGTATGCTCATTTTTTTTATTTTTATTTTTATTGATAATTTTTCTTAATGGTTCTACAGGCCCATGAGAGGAGGAAAAAGTATTCCTAGAAGTAGGAAAAGTAGTTCAAATTCACCTTCAAAAAGAAACACATAAGGGTAGGGAGTTTACAGTATTTCATGGCAATTTCGATGTGATTTGTTTTTCTACTTGAAGAAATGTAATAGTTTAATTATATTTGCCAACTGTAGGTTTTTTTAGAAAAATGGGTAGCCTTGAATTTGAGTTGGTAGGCCTTGGACTTGGAAGACTCCATTTTTTTTTGTGTGTGACCAGTATCTAGGTTTAAATATTTGTATTTGCAAATTGTTTTGCATATGAATGTCCCCTAAAGCTTTAACACTGATTGTAATTTTTTGTGTGTGGTAGGCAAATGATCCTTGATTTTGTAGTATTGTGGTGGTAGAATTTTTTTTGTTGTCAACCAATTTAATGTTGGCAGTGTTGATTGGTTCATCCCATGAAAATAGTCTTGCTTCTCATTTGTAGATACCTTGTCAGGAAATTCACATGTATCTTTGTGACAAATAGTGGTTTCATTATTATGCCTTTTTCACTCTTTTGCTATAGGCAGTGATTAACATAGAAGGGATTCCCTTTGCTTCATTTGACCACACAAACAATATTTTTGAGACAATTCCCTTAAAAAATATTTTGTCATGTGTTTGGACCATTCCTCCCTGTTATTTTGGTCACCTTGATGTTATTCTGCTACCTTGATTCATCAATGCATTTCATAGCCAGATGGGATTCATCATCATGGACCACTATTTTATTGGGCATGTGGAATATTTTGTAGAGTATTTAATAAATTTTTGATAGATAATCACATTAATCAAAAGATTGGAAACCTATTTTTGGTACCATCTGAATGAATTTTTCCCCTTGTTTACACATTTAATATTTCTATTGAATATTTATTCCTTAAGTTTTGTGCCTGGCATTCTTGTATAATGAATATCAAAGTTCAAGAATGAGAGACAAAATTATTTCTACTACAGTAGAGATGCATATGATTGAGGATATTTGAATAACGAATTTTATTTTTTGATTATCTTGAATTGTATTTTTTTTTTTTTCATCTTTTGATGCTCCCTTGAATGCAATTTTGGATTCACGTAACCAAAATTTCTTCATTAATTTGTCCTTGAATGAAGGGATTTACTTCCTTTCATTTGTCCAAATTATTTGAAATATATGCACAAATATTTGAGGGTCAGGGAATATATTTTCATCATTATTTTGTAGTCCAATTGTAATCTCTATTTTTTTCTTGAATGCACATACATATATCAGAAAGGAGCGGGTCTCAAAATTTGGAAATAATGAGAACTATAAACCCTTGATGAGGAGGATTAGCAAGCGAAAGTTGATAGACCTTTCTGGCTTAGGTGTTATTACAAAATTGATACAAGACTAAGGTAGCATCTTTAGAGTAGGTAAGAGGATGTGGTCACACCATTCATAATGAAGAGGTTGGGAAGAAAGAGATGTCATATCTACCTTGTCTAGTATACCTCTATAAAATCAATGACACAAACATGATCTTCAACATGCACTTCACAATAAAATGACTCCAACACAAGAAACTACTTGTAATAAATAAACAAGGTATTCTTGACAATATATCAACAACAATATTTATCACACCATGCTCATACTTGACCACAAGAAGGAACTGTCATAGAATTCCCATCCATTTGTAATATCTCAATTACTATAATACTAATTTTGTTTGTACCTACCATTATATGCATACCATAGTCTCCTTTCACATGAGGTATGTTTCCACTTCTTTGCTAAACCAATGCATAAGTTCCATATTGTAGGTGCTATAATTCAAAATGGACCCCTTGTGAACATTTAAGTGATCACAGATTGACCATCCTCCTTACAAAAGCACTACATCTATAGCATAATCAATTAGCATTTTTCTCTACCTCAACTATTACTTGCAAGCAGGGTAAAGCTAGGACAGGTTTTGTACTTATTTTCATCTTCAACTCCTCTAAAGCTTGTTAATGTTTATTTCCCTAGTGAAACTTTCATAATTACTAGCAGATGAGGGAAGTTAGAGACACCAGAGACTAGTATGTATACCAATATGGCTAATTTTCATAGATAGGAGACACAATAGGAGACATACATACTTGGTGATGCCAATTTTTAAATATATTTAATAATTTCTAGAAAATATTGTAACATAGATCATGGAAAGTAGGAATACCAAATCAACCATACAAGAACACTAAATAGTAAAGGCAAATTCTCTTTAGAACCACCACAATGATAGGAAACCAGTTATACAACTATTTTTGTCCATCTCAAAATATATACACTTTAGTAGATCTGAGCATTATAACTTAGCATGGATTATTGTACCATCCAAAATATCAAGATGAAATCTTATGTAGGCTTATATTTTTTATTTGTCTTACTTTTTCACCTTATAACGTGTTTTTCCTTAAGTTTTTTGGTGGGAGATGTCAATTTTTGGTCAGGAGACTTTGGAGATGACATGAGAGGGTGGCCAAAAGAGCTCTACACTTCAGGAATTTTTTAGAGATGTCTCTAGTAAAAGAGACATGTCTCAAGTGTCAGAGATGGGTCTTTAGGTAACAATGGAAACTTTCTTTCTTTACCTATGACTTCATTCAATGGTGAAAGAACAAGATTTCTTCACAGAATTGTTGAGGTATTGTGTTGCACCTAGAAAGCTTCAAGTCCCACTCATGATTGTGAATTTTGGTCATTAACAATGGCCTCAACCTTGGAAGGATCTACCCTTTTTCTCCTCATCACCCAACACATGACCAATGTACAACAATTTTTTGTTGGCATATTAGCACTTCTTATCAGTCAATAACAATTTTTGCTCCCTACAAATTTCAAATACCTTCTCAAAATGAGACAAATTCATTTCATAGAGTCTACTCACCATAGATATGTCATGTAAATAAATGATATATAGGTCAATTAATTGTCTTGGTACTTCTTTCATAAGATGCTTAAAATTTCTGGTGCATTGCACAATTCGAACAATGTACCAATCACTCATCAATGCCTAATGTATCTTTAAAGCACTCTTCCACATATCCTCTTCCTTTGACCCACACTTTGTGAAATCCAAAATTACGGTCCCGCTTTGTAGAATATTTAGCATACAAGAATTGTTACAACAAATTATCAATTCAGTTTTGTGCAATATTTAATCCTTAATGCACATCCATCAGATCCCATCTTTCTTTGACACAATACATAATGTAAGAGCTATCAATTGAGAATTTCTCAAATTTTCAACAATATTGTATGTATAATATATTTTTTCTTTACAGGCTTTTAATCAATTCATATTTGAATTTTTTGCTATTGATTTTAGCAACACATAAATTAAGAGGAGAAATAGTTGCTAGATATATCATAAAGAAATTAGCTTGCAATCACCCATGCGAGTATAGATTCTAGACTCTATGTATTTAAGCTAAGAACTCATGAGTAAAATTATACATACATACATACATACATACATACATACATACATACATACATACATACATACATACATATATAATAGAACTAGACATTGCAATTTCGATGATAAGGACCATAGCATTTCGATGAGGATGTTATATGTGCAACATAAGTTTCAATTAGTATTCATCACAATTTTGATGACAAGGAGCATAGCATTTCGATGAGGATGCTATACGTGTGACGTAAGTTTCGACCACTATTCGTCGCAATTTCGATGACAAGGAGCATAGCAATTAGATGAGGATGCTATACGTGTGACGTGAGTTTCAACTAGTATTTGTCACAATTACCACACAAAGGAGCATAGAATTTTGATGAGGATGCTATACATAGATGTGAGATTCGACCAATATTTGTTGCAATTTCGATGCACAGATGCAAACCATTTTGACAAGGTTTTCTTCACAATTTCAATAACCATTGGTCGCATAGGTGGAAAGTGTTGTACACAATTCTTGTGAGTTGAGGCAAATATCTCGACAATAGTTCTGTCGATGTATCTACCATAGTAATGTCAAAATTTTGACAAACATTTAGGGTGTGGTAAAATTGACAAAAAAAGATCGATGATAGTGTTCATCATTTTGTCAACATAGTGGTGTCAAAATTGTGATGAATCCTCATCAAAAATTAGGTCTAAATTTGTTAGTGAGAGTTCAAGGTCGGGTTGGAATAAGGGTTGCAATTATGGTTAGGGTGAGGAGTTACATCATGTTTAGTATTATGGATTAAGATTATGAAACTAATTAATGTTAGGGTAAGATTAGGATTGAAGTTAGATTTCAGATATGTTTAATTTTATAGTTAAGATTTTTATTATAATTATGCAATTAAAGTTAGGATTATCTTTACAAGTTGAGTTATGATCTTTATTTAAGCTTAGGATTATGTCAAAATAAATAGATTTTTTTTAATCAACCTTCAAAATCTCTTCTGCCTATTAGTCAATTGTCACATCAAATTAATTAATTTGATAGAAAGCACATGAAAAATATACTAAATCTATAAAAAATCATTATAGATTTTATTGATATTTTTTATCTAATATTTATTTTATTAAAATAAATAAAAAATAAAAACTATAAAAACTATAAAAATGTAATAATATAATAATTAGATAATAATAATATAGTCTTAATAGATTTTTTTACTTTTAAAAAGTTGAATAAAAATGATAATATAGTAATAATTTAATACTAAAAAACCTTCTTTACTTGTATAAAAAATTAGTGAAATTAAAATACAGTAAATAATATTATAATATTATAATATAATAATAATAATGTTTAATTTTAATAACAATTTAAGCTACAATGTTCACCGAGTCACATATTGCTGATCAAGTTCAAGCTACTTGGAAGTGATTACTATGGACTGAGCTTCAAGTTCAACTGAGTGCCAAAGATTGTTGAGCATTGATAGTGTTTGTTGTGTATCAAAACATCACCGAGTTTGTCTTCAGAACTTTAGTTACAAGAATTGGGCCAACTTTGTGAATTATGATGAAATTGTTATTGTAGTTGACTCCAATAAGGTATGGTTTGGATTGGTATATATGTAATGCATTGTATCATATCCAAGTATTAATGTGAAGAGTATCTGATGAGAAGAAGTACAAATTAAAAAAGGCTACAAGAATTATAAGAGACAATAGGGATTTATCTATCATAGTCAGATGATCATCACAATACAAGGAATCTCAATCAGAAAATTAGAGTTGCAAATCAAAGATCAGCCACTAATTCATCCTAACATGTGGATCAGTCAAATCCTTTAATAGGGTAGACTTAACAGTCTTTGCTAAATCTCTTAATCAAGTGCATATTTCACTGTATGTTTGCAAATCCTTTAACAAGGTGGACCTCATAGTCCTTATTGCTCCTAACAGGGTAGATCACTAGAAGTGGTCAATTGTAATCCTTAACAAGTTAACTTTATATTGTAGTACTAAAGCTTGTGGGTATCATCCCCACCCCAGTTTTACTTTCTAATTGGAAGGTTTTTGAGTCACATATCTTGTGTCAAAGTGTTCTTAATGCTTATTTGTTCTCATTCTTTCATGCATGCAATTAGATCAGAATATTATATGAAGGATTAATTGGTGAAGTAAGATAAAGTTTTATTGGTTCTTGATTTGCCCCTCCCCTCTCAGGAACCTTGCCTACCTTATATTTCCAACATTTATACCTTCTTGTTGTATAAAAAGTGTTTATTTAATGAAAAGGTAATTCACTTCCATAGAGAAAACAAAAAAATTATTGCACTATATGTATATGGGGATGAGTTGTTGTTACTATTGTAGAGATGCCACAAATAAAAGATAAAACCTGTCTCTACTTGTTGACTTTGGGTTGGATCAGATCGGGGAAAGATCAAAAGCAATTGCATATGCTTGATTATGTCTTAGATTTGCACATAAGAGGAGGATACAATTTAATTTGAATATTTTATGGAAAATGCTAACACGTGGACCCTTATGTGTATGTGTATCAAAGTAGATTAAACTCAATGGTGATGAGTGCCTCTCATTGTATATGTGGATCAATATGGTTCTGAATCACTGACATGAATGCACTTGGGTTGCACAATAATGTTTATAGTAGTCTTCAATGTTTTAAAGCATCTAATTGAATTTGATGAAGATAATTACTGCCTAATATTTACGAAATTTGTTGGTTGCAGAGATTTAAATTTTTTTGCCAAACAATTTTTTTTGCATAATAGGCTCTATCCGCCTTCAAAGACTTGTGCTTTTACACTATTTCCATGCCATTATTTTGAGCATTTGCTACGTTTAGTGTATGATTGCATCTATGGCAAGGAAGTCATGTTGTGATTGATGCTCTCTATTAAATGACATAAATCTTGTGCTATTTTTGTCTTTTTCTTGTACTTTTTTTTTTTTTCACTAAGTGAATAGCCCAAAAAATGGATCACAGTCCTCTATCTAATGACACTAAATTTGTGCCCTTCTGGTCAGTACATTCAACATTTGTTCTATAACTATAGTGCTTACATCAATGATCCTCAAATCTTGTATTGCATCCTATCATGCATCAAATTATACAAATATTGCACTTTTTCTTTGTTCATAGATATTACAATGTTTTCATCCTTTAGTGTATAACTTTGCAAATAGAGCCTTCCTTAGTGATTTTTGTTGGATTAAAAATTAATTATATGAGTAAATGCATAATTATTGAGTTTTTGAGAATAGATTGTGTATATATTAATAATAATAAAAATTAGATAACATTTCTTATTTAACATTGTCATGCCCAAACTATGTGGACAAGAACACAATTTTTTAATTTTTTTTATTAATGGCAAACCTGATTCAAAGGCTCAGCCGGGAAAGAACCAGGAAGAAAACCTGGCTTCGTTGCCATTACAACAAAGTTTGAAACATAATTTACATAGGATATCAATCCCAAATTACAACAATTTAATTGAATTTTCTTCATGACCCTCATCAAGGGATTTATAACGATTTCTACAACACATTTCTAGAACCATGGAGGGAACAAAATCTGATCAGGTGACAACAAGCATGACCAAGAACAATTCAAACATGCATATTCACACAAGGTTATCACAATATGATTCACAATGAATCAACACTAGGGAAAGATGGATTCTTCCAACAGGAGAAGTCAAGCACAACACCAAAATAGACGCCCAATCGGGGCTATAAACCAAGAACTTTCGTTCTTCCATTTTAACATGCCATACTCATACGAGGTTTGTGCTGATAGGTAGGGGCCCATAACACCCCACCCTCTCTCCCTCTTCTCATCCTGAGAAGAGACCCTATACTAGTTGGAGTCCAACTAAACAAACCTTTCCCAAAATTGGTCACTTCTGCCCAATCCAAGGGTGAGTAATACCAAAACACCCATGCAAGAAAATCTCAAAATTGCAAACATAAACATGAAAGGAAATCATCCAAAATAACATGGTTTTCAAATCTTCCCAACATACCCACAAACATACAAACATTCAATTAACAACAAGGTAGCATAAGCATGAAACAAACATGAAAATCTGTACAAGGGAGGTGAGAATTTCTACCTTCACAAAGAGGTAATGGAAAATGAATAAGTTTGAGTAGAGATTTTCCCTTCCTTGCTCCAATCTTCCAAGACTCCTCTCTAAATGTAGAGATTGGGTAATAACCTCCACTAGTCCAAGAAAGGCCTCTAAATAAGCCTCCAACTCAACCACCCAAAAAGATCAATAACTTCACCCACCCACTTATAAATCTAGATGCTCCTAACTCAACCCACACTATGGTTAAACACTAAGTGGAGGTGGGTTGATGCAACTCATGGTAGCCATAGTCAATTTTCGCACAAAGGCAAAAAGAGACTTTTTGAGGGACCTCAAAAGTCAATAAAAGGGGCTTAGGGGTTGGAAAAGACCCCCAACCCATACTCATACCCCTTGGGTATATTTATTTCATGTTTTAAAGCCTTGGGAATAGGTTTAGAGCCAAACAAAAGCTAAGACTTAAATAGGACCATCTAACAACTCTAACAATGCAAATTAAGAACTAATCTGGATTAGGGATGACTAAACTTGATTAAGAACCATATTAGCAAAATGACACTAACTTAGTCCGACTTAGGTCCAAGGGTTACACAGCTAACCCTAAAAAGCATGCTGAAGATCCCAAACAATTCACGAGTGTCAAGCGACACTAAAAGAACATAGTTACGAACATAACTTTCACTGATCACAGGAAAATACATACATACATCATGCAAATAAAATACTTAAATTACAAACCACAAGGTTTCCAAAATTATCACATAGGGATCAGTTATGTTCCTCTGTCGATTTCTCGGCTAAAATATCTGCACACTCATTGCACACATTAGTAGTTCTGTAAAATCACACGTACATATATACGTATAAGGAAATCACATAAATTGAAACATACATCAATAAGGGTTTCTTCATCCTACTTAATTCTTAACCATTTAAAATCTCTTAAATAAAAGTATCAATCCTACATTTACTAATTTCATCAACATACATATACATGAAACATTAAATGACAAACATCAAATATATTTGAAAGTAACATCACACAACATGAAATAATATAGTATGCTCTAAGCATCAGATAATGTCTCGACATCTGGAGTCGTGAGTATCAAAATAATAGTAATGTATCACTATGCTACGATGGGTCGGGGCGAGGCCTCACAAACATTTTAAAAATAAATATTTAATTTATTATTATATTTATTTATTTGCAAAGAAATCAAGTTGATGGATTTGATCTTGTCTAAATATATTTAAATTCTAATTATGCGAAGGTTCATAAGATATAGATTTGAATTTTCCTTTTAAGAAAAAAACTTCAAAACATTTCAGTGATTTAAATTATAGTCAAGAAAGTAATTGTTGAAAAGATAATATATGACAAAACACAATAATAATAAGGAAGATAAAATGGAAAGAAGAAAGAGGAGAAAAAGGTGATGGAGGGAGGGATGGAGAAGCAATAAGCAGAAGGGGAAGAAAGAGAAGAAGGGGATAGATGGGAATAAGGAGAACAAGAGGTAAAAGGAGATGGAGAAGACCAAGAAAAATGAGATAGGTAAGAGGAAGAAGGAGAAGAAAAGACACAAGGATATCAAGAAGATGAAAGAGTAGAAGGAGGAGGAGGAGAAAGAAGAAGGAGATGAAGAAGATCAAGAGGAAGGAGGAGGAGGGGGAGCAAGAAGAAGGAGATTTAGAAGACCAAGAAAAAGGAAGAGGAAGGAGGAGGAAGAGGAGGAAGAGGAAGAGGAAGGATGAGGAGGTTTTCCATAAGGGCTCATTTGGTTCATGGATTTGAGTAGGAACTAGCATTTGTAGTTCCTAAAAATTTCTAATCCGCTATTTGGGTGTACAAAATCAGAATTGGAGTTGCAAAAAGAATAGAATTTTGTATCTCCATAAACCCTCAAATCCGGTATTTTATCTTCCATCTAAATAAGTGGAATTTATCCAATTCCCATTTTAATTCTAATTTCCCAAAAATGAGGATTACATATGAATTGAAATGGTGAACTTTTGAAGTCCTCTGGCTTTGCTTTTCTCACATGTTATGTAGAGGAACCATCAAATCATCCAAATATGAGCCATTTAGTTGGGGTGCAATGGGTGTGACCATTAGAGGTAACATTCTCTAGTTCATCAACAAAGCCATAGGAGGATATGTGTGGGAGGTACCTGGTGCAACAATGTTATAATGGTGGCTTCCCTAAGACATAACAATTGACATGGTCTTCTGGCCCTTGTCAAAATGCTTATTTGTGGCATTAGTAAAGTAAAATAGACCCCCTCCTCTATTACTTGTGAAATTGAATCCCTTGCTTTTGACTAAGTGCCTAAACAAAACAATATACATAATTAGATAGAGGAATATTTTTTAGAATCAAACAAAATTAGATATGGCATCCCTTCCATGGTCATATTTAAAATTTAATTTTTAACATAGAAATAGATTGTGGTGAACAGAGGTACATAAAAATGGAAACAAATGTTAACCTTGGGAAGCCTCTGAAGAGAGAAATGCACAACGAATTTAGACATGTAGCTTATTTTTGGAAAAGTAGATACAATAGTGGGCCTTACAGGATCATAAGAGGGATTTGGTGCTATTGATTATCAAAATTTTCTCCAATGGGAAGAATTAACATGTCCTCAATAGAGCTATTTTGAACGTATATTACAAATTACATTCAAAATTGGTTAAAATATGTTTATTTTGGTTGGTATTTGAATTCTATAAATGTGCAACCAAATAGAAGAAATGTGTATTCTAATCATGAATTATTTGTGAACCAAATGATCTGAATCAAATTCCCAAAACTATGATTTGGATTTGAAGTTCCAAAATCCCAAAGTTAAAATTATGAATGCCAATTCTGAAATCATATTCTAGCAACCAAATGAGCCCTAAGATATTTGATACTTAAATATGAGTGGTTATAGTTCATTAGGTTAGGGTTAGTATTATGGTTAGAGTTAAGGTTAAGATATAATTTATGTCCAAGTTTTATTTGTATATATATCTCAAAAGGCAATTAAATATTCAAGCTTAGATTGATTATACTATTTAATAAATTAAATTGAAATCAATGGGTTTGCAAAAAAGAAGTATTGAGATTTGGATGATTTGGGAAGGTTTAAACACATTCAAAACACATAGAGTCATTCTCATTGTTTTCATTAGTATGCTCATGGAAGTCAATCTTATGCATTGCAATAATCTATCAATTTTTACAAAGGGAATTTCTTGAGGAGGCTCTAGAATTTTTTGAAAAAAGGCAATTACGAAGAGTACAACAAAACTAACAACTTTGGAAAAGTGTATTAACATTCATAAAAACATAAATGAGTGGAATTTTGTCAATATTACAATTGGACTACTAGACATATATAGAAAATGTGAGAGCACGAGCAAACATGTCTATATAAAAGGGGAAAAAAAGTAAATAAATAAGTTAGAAACTGCATACTTTCTTTAGTGTTTTACAATTTTTCAATTGAATGTAGTTGTATATCTCTCTATCCACATAACTATTACACATCCTTTTGGTGCAAATACTAGCAATGAATATTTTGACCATAAAACTAATAATTGTGTATAAATAAGTTCATAACAAGTTATGATTTATGTGATGATTAAAGTTTTGATTCTGGTTATAATTAAGTTAGGGTTAAAATTATATTTGAGTGTTTAGGATTTAGAATTACAATTTCCATTCATATGCATATTTAAGGTTAGAGGTAGGATAAGAATTTAGGTTTGTGTCATGGTTAGGGATAGGATTAAGTTTAGGTTTGGGTTGTTAACTTGTTTTGTATTAGGGTTTAATTTTTGTGTTAGAGTTAGAGTTAGAGTTCGTGCTTGGGTTGGAATAAGGGTTGCAATTATGGTTAGGGTGAGGAGTTACATCATGTTTAGTATTATGGATTAAGATTATGAAACTAATTAAAGTTGCAGTAGGGTTAGGATTGAAGGTAGATTTCATATATGTTTAATTTTATAGTTAGAATTTTATTATAATTATGCAATTAAAGTTAGGATTGTCTTTACAAGTTGAGTTATGATCTTATTTAAGATTAGGATTATGTCAAAACAAATAGTTTTTTTTAATCAACCTTCAAAATCTCTTATGCATACTATTCAATTGTCACATCAAATTAATTAATTTGATAGAAAGTACATGAAAAAAATACTAAATATATAGAAAGTCATTATATATTTTAATCTAATATTTATTTTATTAAAATAGATAAAAATAAAAAATATAATAATATAATAATTAGTTAATAACAATATAGTCTCTCAAATGTGCACATCTATGATAAAAAAAAAAGGCTATCGCTCTTACAAAAAAAATCGGGTGAGGAGGAGGAGATTTGGATGGTTGCAATGGAACTAAGAAGTATTTAGGGATATTTGATTAAAGTCTAGGGTGAGGGCTCTCTCAAGGAAATTCTCTTAGAAATATTTTAAACATAGGTGATCTTGTAGATTTGACGGTAAGTAGGGTATTTCAATTTACTAATGGATGCCCAATGCCTATGAACATCATCATCGTCATCCTTGCATCCCATCATTCTACCCATACTCTACAAATGACTCACCTAGTATGCTTGGGTGAGAGCTAGAAAGCAACACCACATGAGAAATTTGGAGATTTTCATTGTTGTCGTATAACCTTGCCAAGCCAAAATCTATGTGTTATTTTTTCCAATGTTCATGTAAGCATAGTAGCCTAGTGGCTACATCTGTAAGAACTTTGTATCTTTGAGCTCATGTAAGATTTAATTCTCGAGTGGACATTCTTTTTTCAAAGCTTCCTTTGGACATGTAGTCATAGATGATGAAGAGTTTCTTGTTTTTCTATATTAGCGCAAGATGGGAATCAAGATTCAACATTGTAGACACCTAAGGTTGGAGATTTTTCCAACAAATTATTTAATTCCTTTTGTGCAGTCTTTTGTGATGCATCTCACAATGACTTCTTGGTTATAGAGAAGAATGCCCCTATATATCCACCTAAAGCCCCCATACCCCAAAATATGACCCTAACAAACTACCCTTGAGAGCTTTTTTGAATGAATGGCTTCACAAATTTTGGAGTAGGAAACTTGGCTTCCACTTCTCCTTCCTTCAAATGACCCATAAAGGTATTTTCATTTTCTTCTTTAACAACCTAGAATCCTAGAGGCAAGTGGTCAAAAAAAAATCCTAAAGAATTGGATACTCCACCTTTAGAGTCATTCCCCAATCACAAGAAGTGGTTACGGATGAAGTATTAACATCCTCTAACCCTAGATGGATCTCTGTGGGAAATTTCCCACCTTTCCTTTGGAACTTATTTCCTCAGACATTGGAACCCCTTGGCACGGTCATCAAATTTGACAAATCTTCCTCTATAATACCACACTCAAATGCCAAAATATTGATTGCTATCAATTTCTAATAAGGAATTCCCCAATGAAGTGCTCTTTGATACCCAAGAATAGAGATACGCCTACTCTATTACCTTCTTGGGAGGTATTAATCCACAGTTCATTTATAGGAAAGAAGGACATCAAAGGGGAAAATTCCCTATTCTAGTGAATATTCATGGTCATGATTCTAAATCTTCTTAGAAATATGGGTTGGGTAATAAAACTAGGGGTCATTAATTTCCATCACTTAGTTTTAAACCCACTCCCCTTTCTAAGAAACTTTCTACAGAACTTGAATCCTTGTGTGAAGCCTTCAAACCCCTACCCAATACTCCTCTAACACACTCCAAACAAAAACAATTTGAAGTTGAGGTCCCCTTTCTAGACACCTCTTCTCTAGGTCTTATAAAATGTGGCCTAAAACATCAAACCATGAATGCAAAAAACATTATGCTTGAAAAGATCAAGAAGAGATGAGGACACAAATTCAGAATTAGTGTTACCCTTACCCCTATTCTTCCCCCTCCAAATTAAGTCAAAGTAATTCTTTCTGTTAAAATTTACACTCTCCCTACTTTAATTGAAACCATTAACAATAGTATGGATGTTGATAAATAGTCACAGCCCCCAATGGTAATGGATAAAGGAACCTTTAGGATTCTTGAGGCTCTCAATAACACTGATAATGTAGAATATAAGCTTAATAACTTTGAGGTGGTTTTTATCCCATCCTTAGATGGTAATCTCTTTCCCAACCATGATTTTAGTCAAACTTGAAGAAAATTGGCCTCCAATATTCATATTCCATATAGTGAAGAAGACTAAAAAATTGATAAGGCATATGGGAATATGTATGAAGCCCATAACCAAGAAGCAAAAGAAGATGGCAATATTCCATATGTTTTTAGAACAAAAAATAAATCCAGCAAACCTAGGAGAGGTTCCATAGAAGGTAGCAAAGTTGTTGGGGGGACACTTCCCCTAAAGGTGAAGTAGAGCCATGTGTAAGTAAGAAGAGAAGCAAACCTTCTAATTGTATTGTTGCATCCAAACTAGGCAAGATCCAAAAATGCAAACTTCCCAGCTTCTTCAAGCATGTTGATCCCATAGTTAAATCTAACCCAAAACCATCTCACAACGAGTGTTGAATATATTATTTGGAATGTCAGATGATTAGAATCTTCTGACAAAAAATATATTATCAAAAGACTCATTAGAGCACACTCTGATATTGATTTTCTCCTACTCAAAGAGATCAAATCCTCTAGATTTCAATTGGATGTTGCTTTGAAATGTATATGGAAGGATGTAAAACCATTCTTCACGAAGCATCCAAAAGGGAGAGGGGGATCTTCCATTCTAGTTAGCCGTAAATGGTCCAAAAATGTATTAGACTAGGGGATTTCTCCTTTTAACATGATGGTTTGGATATCTATCTTGTTTCATGGAAAAGAGATTGGAATTTTCTCTATATATGCCCCAAATGAATTAGACAACAAAACATACCATTGGAACTAGTGTTGCCAACTCAAAGAAATACTGTGGATCATGGCTAGAGACTTCAACATGGTTTAAAATCAGCATGGAAATGTTTGAGGGAAAAACATAGATGGAAGTATAGAGAGAAGGTGTCATGGAAAAGATTCATTAATAAATACAAACTATTTGACACCCTAGCAGGGAATAAAATGACCATAAAGGTATATGGTTTACATGGACCAACTTTCAAAAGGGAGTGAAGAGAATATATTCAAGATTAGAGAGGTTCTATATTAGAAATGATACTTTCTCCTTCCATCGAAACCCTAATGGTGATTCCACCGAGGTGTATCCCTTCACCCTCTTGGACCATCACCCTATCATTGCATCTACATTTCTAATCAAGAATCGAGAGGAAGTCTTATTTTTCCCTTATACCTCTCTTCTCAGCATTAGTGAGGTTAATAATGTTGCATTCCTTATTAGATGGTAAAACACTCATATATTTGGACATAGATATGATATTCAAAGATGGAACACTATGGTTACAATTTAGAGAAACCTATTTCAAAAATTGGGTAAGAAAAGGGCTAAAGATTATAGGAAAACTGAAAATGCACTACAAAAAGAGGGAGTAGAGGTAGAGAGTAGGCTATAGATACTAAATTGTGATAGACTAGTCATGGTAATTATGATGCCAAAATTGCGACAGATAAGCTTGTTATAGCTAGAGACTCTCTAAGAAGTTTCCATAATTACAAAATTCAAGGAGCCAAAGTGAGAGCTAGAATGGAGTGGGTGGAACATGGAGACAAGTGATCTGAATACTTTTTCCAATTGTTAAAATATAAGAAAGAAAGAGAGAGAATTAAAATGATTGTGGAAGAGGCATCTATTATCTTAACCTAGGACTAGATCCTCCAAGCTTTTGCTAACTTTTATAAGGTATTATTTACTATGGAAGAGGAAGGAAACAACATGGAGGGGGTGAGGGATAATATCAGATATCTTATTCCAAAGAAAATGAATGGGAAAGATAAAGAAAGACAAAAACATCCTTTATCTAAGGATGAGATTGTTGAAGCACTCATGTAGTTGAGTAGTAATGGTAAAACCCTTAGGCTAGATGGCTTTCTAGTTGAGTTCTACAAGAAGCATATTGATTGGATTTGGCAAGATCTACTGGGAAGATATAACTAGGCCATCCAGGAAGGTCTTTGGGTCCAAGCATAAACAAAGGTATAATCAAGCTCATACCCAATGAAGGAGATAGAGCACTTATTAAAAATCGGAGACCCATAACCTTATGGAACATATCATACAAGATACTAGCCAAGGTACTAGCTAATAGGATAAAAGAGGTATTACCTAAGATTATTTTTCAGACTCAGACATGATTATTAAATGAAGATACATTATAGAAAACCTTATCACATGTTGGGAGGCTATGGAGTGGGTTAAACAATCAGAGAAAAACTCATCCTTGTTCCTTATAGACTATGAAAAAGCATATGATAGAGTGGGATGGAAGTTTATTAGAATGTTGATGAAGTGTTTGGGTTTCCTAAAAATGTTCATCAATATGGTATTTTTTCTCATGAAAGATGCTTCAGTGGTAGTAGAAATCAATAGTTCAAGGTCTCATGAATTCTAGCTATCCAAATCTATCTGACAAGGATGCCCGCTAGCCCCCTCCCTATTTTTCATAGCTAAAAATTATGTCCACTATATTCTAAGGGATGTCTCTCTCTCTCTCCCCACCAACCAAATGTATTTTTCTCCCTAATGATGAAGAAGTCTCTAATGTACAATTTGTTAATGATATTGCCTTACTAATTGAGCTTTTAGACTCTAATGTTTGCAACCTTATCAATAAGGTAGACCTTTTTTTGTAAAGCCTCTAGTAGAAAGATATCAATCAATAAGTCCATAATGCTAGGATGGCAAGATTCCCTACCAAATTGGTACAATACATATGGATTCTCTTGGGGAGGACCAAATATAATTGTTAGGTATTTGGGTATACCCTTCTTTGTATCTCCTAACCTTAACAATATGTGGAGCTGTGTCAAAAGTAAGATTGAGAAAAATCTTGGAAAATATAACAGAAACTACTTATCATTGTCTAGAAGGGTACAATTTTGTTAGAAAATCCTAGCTGCTTATACCATTTACTACTAGTTTGCATGGTTATTCAATATAGCACATATCAATTTTGCTCAAAAATTCATCAAAAACTTCCAATGCCTAGATGGTAAAGGCAATAAAAAAAGACATGTGTTGAAGTGGGAATAGTGTGTTAGAAGGAAGGAAATAGGTGGACTAGGATTTAAATATTTGAGATGGAAGGGTGTGCTCTTGTGGTTAAATGGGTGGCTAAAGCTCTCAAAGGTGATGAGCCCTAGAAGGTCCTCATCAAAAAAAATATTTCCAAAAGAGTCCCCCAATTAGGGAAAACATGGAAAACTCTACATATCCATGATCTTCTATCTAAAAAATGGAAATAAGAGTGGGGGGATCTGAAGTATTCAAGGCAATCTAGAAAGGATGGGAATATACTAGACAATGGATACGTGGTACTAAGCTAACTGGTAGTACCTCCAAACTTTTTGGTGAGAAGTCCCCATGGTGGATTCTAGAAAGGAATGGAAAACCTTTACCTCTACTACAAGGATGCTCAACAAAAAATTGGAGTAAATGTGGTATATCAAAATTCAGTGATTTGGTTAAGGATGTTTGTCCAATCAAATGGAAAGACCTAATGTTTGATCATTCCCTTCCCCTCTCTCATGTTAGAACATATAATATCATCAAGGATGCCTAGTGTAGTGCCTACCCTTAGTTCTCATTTTTGCTATCATTGCCAAACTCTTTTAGGCCAATTTTATACTTGTTGATTAGTAGCATTGTTTTGAGATTATCAGATATTGTTTCAGATTCAGTTGATTTATGATGAGATTACTTGGTACTTTATACTTCATGTATGCATGATGATTATTACAGTGTTTTCAATTATTGATGGTGATTAGTTAGATGGATTATCATATGTGTTTTCTTATGGATACTTACCCCATACTGCATGTGTATGGTATGTAAGTATGTTTTCTTTATGTATGATGTTTCTCATGTGGTTAAGGAAGGGAGTTGTAGTCACCTGCTAGTCGGGATCTACATGATGCACCACTTCCTGCCATTGCCTATTTAGTTTAGAATATTGTGTTTGTACATGCGTGAATTTTATGTAGATTGCAAGTACTAGGTATCGACTTCCTTGAATTGCCAGGACGAGCATACCCTATCGCATTATCTCAATGGTAAGATAGTGGAGATAAATTCTTAAGTCTAAATCCTAACCTTTGAACCCATTTGTCCTAGAAAAATTTAGGACAAGTATCTGAGTTGAAGTGCCTTCTGAATGTGTCGTATGATGTTAATTCATGATTATAATCTTTAGTTTGATATTGTATGTGTTTTTCTATGATGGGTTTTTGTATTTTGTTTTATGAGTCTTTGGTGATATTTCTATTAATTAAGTCAAATTAAGAGATTAAATTAATGATTTAATTTAATGGAAAATTGTTATGATATTTTTAATATTTAATTATATTTAATTAATGTGGAAATTAATTAAATAAAAATAATTAAATTTAAAGATTAAAGTTATAAGGTTAATTTTAGAACGTGATAATATTTATTTAATTTAATAATAATATATTTAGAGTTCATTTTTAAATAAGTGCTAAATATTATTATTATTTAAGTTAATAAATATTTTATCAATTAAATATTTTGAAAATAAATTAAAAAGTGGAAAAGACTTTAATTTATTAAAAGTTTTAAGATTGCATAATGTGTGCATGAGATTAAAATTTAATAAATTAATTAAAAAGAGAAGTCAAGTGAAATTAAATAAAGTTATTTTATAATTCAATAAACGTGCATGAAAATGATAAAGAACAACTAATAAAGAGTTAAAGTTTGGTGAGTGAGGAGTCCTCTCGGGTGATCACACAATTAGTGCCCTGATTTTAGGAAAGAACTCCTGATCACCAATTGAGGGTTCATTTTCGAAACATCATGAATTTTGGAAGGAGAATTTTTGGAAGAGATAAAGTTTTGAGAGAAGAAATTTCTATCACAGATCTTCTAAGTGGTTTCAATTTAAGCATCAGAATCTAGGTAGATTATGTTTTTATTTACATAGTTAAATATGTCACTTAAATAATCTCGTCTTCTTCGTGAATGTGAATTGATTGTTTGTATTTCATTGAAATGAATCATTCAATCTTGTAATTTGGAATTTATGATATGTATGTTGTTTTCGTCTGTATATTGGAAGATTAAAATGTCAATACAATCTTCCTTCCGTAGAATTAAAATTTGGAAATTAATTTGGAAGGGGTTTTGAAAGAAAATAAAATTTTACAATCGGGAATTCGAATGGGTGTTTGTGTTTTTCCTATCAGACTAAAATTGCAAATGTTTATATATATATATATATATATATATATATATATATATATTTAAACAAATTAAAAATGTATTTTTTTGGGAGGGGGTTTATTTTTTTTTAAAAACTAAATAAATAAGCTACAACAGTACCTATTGTGGCAACGACAGTAAGGCCACGATAAAAAGGAAAAATCAGGGAGGGGAAGAAAGGTGGGTGGGGGGTGGCCCCCACCCATCATTAATTTTATATATATATAAAATTAATGATGGGTGGGGGCCACCCCCCACCCACCTTTCTTCCCCTCCCTGATTTTTCCTTTTTATCGTGGCCTTACTGTCGTTGCCACAATAGGTACCATTGTAGCCGTGGCAGTGCTGCCATGGGCAGTGTAGATGCCAGTCATGCAGGTCTTAAACACTTTCAAACATGCTTTTTAAAAATTATTTTATTTATTATTATTTAATTTTATTAAATTTAAATTATTATTTATTAATAATTTTAATTAATATTTAATAAATTTTATTAATATTTAATAATTTAATAAATATTTAATGGATGTTAATATAGTTAATTTTTATAATTATTAATTCATTTAATTAAATTTTAATTTGGTTTATTTAATAATGGAAGTTATGTAATAAAGTTGTAAAATTTATTTAATTATTATTAATAACTTTAATTTTTTAATAAAAATATAATTTTTTAATTTAAAATCAATAGGTATTATTTTAATATTTTAAATAAATAATTGTCCTTAAATTAGTTGGAATAATGAACTTAAAGTTGAATTAGGGTAGTTATGCAATCCATTCAAATATAAGAACAAGGTAAATTGTAAAGGTTAAATTGTAATAGGTACTCGCAAACTTACATTGAACAAAAATTGAATTCTTACATTTAACTCAACAATATGTTTTCAAAATCAAACCAAACTATGAAACCTATACTTCGTTATCTATATGTTGTCTATGTTTTGGGTTTGGATTGACTAGAGTGTTGACCAATTTGAGGACATTTACCAGAGGCTTGGGGGTTCTGTTATTGTGATGTTATGATGTTTTGATCTTGGTCTTTTTGACTCAACCATGGTAATGTGTCTGGTATGCTCTATGCTAAGTTTGACTATATTGTTTGTTATTGCTTTCCAATATTCTTGTGTGAACTTGAGGTGAATGTTATGACATATTTGACTTAACCATTTTGAGTCTTCAATTAGTCTTTTTGTGGATGTTTTCCAGTTGCTCGTAGAGAACTAATGTGTTATTATGAATTATCTTTCGATCCTTTCCAGTCACTTGTATATGGTTGAGGTGAAATTTGTGTTTCTTAATTTTTACTTTTATGAGCCTAGGGTAGGTAATCTATATGTTAAGTTGGGAAGTGGCTTGCAATGGGGGTTGGGGCCCAAAGTGGTTGCCAGGGTAACTCATTTTAAGTATTTTAATAAGTGATAACATTTCATTAAATGGGGTTAAAATGAATTAACAAGATATTGGTACCACTGAAAGTCACTAAGGGGCTGGAGGATTAAAAGACTAGTTGAGTAACCTTAGAGTTGACTCATTAGTATGCCTTGTCAATACAAAAGGATACTAGTACCATATAGGATCACTAGGGGGCAGAGGATTATAAGACTAGTTAGGTAACGCTAGCATTGATTTGTGCGATGACACTTGCCCATTAGCAGTATAGATTTCCTATGTGTCTTTGTGTGCCTCTAGGTCTAGATGTCAATTTATCTTGGAACCTTTGAGTTAGATTTATTTTAGGGTTTTCTAGACTTAGAGAATATTTATGATATTTGGATCGATATCCTAGTTGGTACTTGAGACTATCTCCTCAACGCAGTGGGAGTGGGCCATTTAGGTTCCATGTGGTCGAGTAGAGAATATTTATGATATTTGGATTGATATCCTAGTTGGTACTTGAGACTATCTCCTCAACGCAGTGGGAGTGGGCCATTTAGGTTCCATGTGGTCAAGTGGCAGTGCTTTTTATGCTTACCATTGAGATCTACCCATTGATGTCATGGCTGGAGTTTCCTTGTCTACATTTCCTTTCATTCTATCTCTATGTATTATGATGGATGGTTGTATCTCTATGATGGATAGTTATATCTTTATTATGGATAGTTTCATTTATTGTATTGTACTTTTTATCATGGATTCAAGGAGGATGATGTGATTCTATTTTTATAAATGTATATTCTTTTAGCCTTTCATACCTTGTGACATGTACAGTGGATGATTGAGCATTTTAAATTTTATTGCCAAGTGGCACTCAGAACAAACGTATATTATTTAAATGGACTTTAGACTTTGAATTATTCTTTCATGTGGATGTGGTATTTTTTAGACTTAGTATTAACTAAATTTAAATTTGACTCAACATCTTGGGATCCTTGAGGAATGTAATCTGTTATGTTTTCTTATGTAAGATTGTATGTTATTGTTTCCACTACTTTATGTTTGACATGTATGTTGATCTTTCTTTAAAAAAAAATGTTCGAAAAACTTAGTAAAACTTTGGGTTAATTCTTTTAGATCCCTTGGCAGTGTGGTACATCTAGTATTAGAGCCTAAGTTCTACATTGGGAACTCTGGGCATATTAGAATGCCACTAGTTGTTCACTAGTTGAACAAAAACTAAAATTTAAAATGTTATGTATATCTATTTCAAATTGAAACTTGAACTAGTTGAACTGAAACAAAACTTAAACTTTTAGTTGTATACTTTAAAACTTGAACATTCAAACTTCAAAACTAAAATGTACTTAAACCTAAAAATAACAAAACTAAAAATTGAACTTATACTTTTTTCAAAACATGTGTCTTTTATCTATGCTTTATAGTAGCATGGTTTATGGTTATTATAGCATCTTGTATCTTGGATATTATTGTAGGATGGTATATGGGATGAGATCTTTTATTAGAGGTCATATTCCAGGTCGTGGGAGAGGTCGTGGATGAGGCATAGCCATCAGTATACATGAGTCTATCCATGAAATCCCTCTCCAAGAAGGGAATAGGGAAGAGCATGTCAGTGAGCATCAAGAAGAGAACCATAAAGAGCAGTAGGTTGACTCTGAGGAGGTTGACTTGAGGCAAATGATGAGAACCATCATTAATCATCTACCTCCTATTCATGATCAAGATGGAGCACATCAGGCAGGACATGAGCATAGACCTAGGTCTAGGAGCCCTCTGAGGGATCAACATAGATCCATAGTAGCCGCTCAGATGAAGGACCTTTAGAGGTCCAAGGTCAAGCCCTTTAATGGGCATGGTTTAGGTTATGTAGCAGAGCTATGGCTTATTGCTCTTGACAGAGTTTTTGCTATTCAATACTTTAATAGTAATGTTAAAGCGAGGTTTGCTAGTACCAACTTGGAACACTTTGGAGCTACTTGGTGGACTATTGAAGAGAAGAAGCTGAGCATAGACATGAACAGTGTCACATGGGAGTTATTCTTGGGAAATTTTTGTGAGTGATTCCTACTAGAGGAAAAAAAGTAGCATAGAGAAAATGAGTTCCACAACCTAAGATAGTTTTCTATGACCATAGTAGAATATGAGTGCAAGTTCTATGAGCTCATGCCCTATTCAGGAATTAGTGATAGCCCAGCATAGTTGGCACAACATTTCATCTAAGACTTGAACAACTGTCTAGTTTGGGGTGCTAAGGTATTTGAGCCTAAAACCCTCAAAGATGTGGTACATCGAGCTATTCTTGTAGAGCAGAGTGTTAACCTAGGACATGGAGGTTTTGTGCGAACACCTACAATATCAGGGTCCAAGAGTAATCAGGGAGCAGGTGGTAGTAGGAAACCTCCTTTTGGAGGTAATCAACAGTAGGGAGGAACTCATCCTCCAACACATAATGGTGTTGGTGGTTCCAGTGCTAGGAGCTTTCGTAACGTTTATCACAATAAGCGAAATTGATACACTCAGCCTATGCAAAGTAACCGGTCTTATGCCAGTGGGGGTAGCATTCAGTAATCTAGTGCACCTAGAGTGTAGGGGAGTTTCAATGGAGAGTGTTTCTCATTTGAACAATGCAGACACAAGTTGTCTCACTACCCTCAAAGGAAACCACAATTCTCAGATCAAAGACCTTCAGTTTCAAAACCTACAGTTGGAGACATGGGTAGGTCCTAGAGAGTGTTCTCAGTGGCGTCATATCCTCCTAATGGGGGAAAGGGTCCAATGGGACCTGCACAGTAAGTTCTTTAGCTTTACCATTCGTGTAGGTTTCCAGGAGTAAGCCTAAGACTAGGGGGTGGATGTAGTGTCTACCCCTAGTTTGTATTTTTGCTATCATTGCCAAACTCTTTTAGGCTAGTTTTATGCTATTGATTAGTAGCATTGTTTTGAGATTATCATATATTGTTTCAGATTCAGTTGATTTATGATGAGATTACTTGGTACTCTATACTTCATGTATGCATGATGATTATTACAGTGTTTTCAGTTATTGGTGGTGATTAGTTACATGGATTATCATATATGTTTTCTTATGGATACTTACCCCATACTGCATGTGTATGGTGTGCGTGTATGTTTTCTTTATGTATGGCATTTCTGATGTGGTTAAAGAAAGGAGTCATAGTCAATGGCTAGTCAGGATCTACACAATGTACCACTTCCTTCCATTGCCTGTTTAGTTTATAATATTGCATTTGTACATACATGGATTTTATGCAGATTATAGGTACTGGGTATCGACTTCCTTGAATTGCTAGGATGAGCGTACCCTATCACATTATCTCAATGGTAAGAGAGCAGAGATAAATTCTTAAGTCCAAATCCTAACCTTCGAACCCATTTGTCCTAAAAAAATTAGGATAGGTACTTGAGTTGAAGTACCTTCTAAATGCATCATATGACATTAATTCATGATTATAACCCTTTAGTTTGATCTTGTATGTGTTTTTCTATGATGGGTTTTCATATTTTGTTTTATGAGTCTTTGGTGATATTTCTATTAATTAAGTCAAATTAAAAGATTAAATTAATGATTTAATTTAATGGAAAATTATTATGATATTTTTAATATTTAATTAATGTGGACATTAATTAAATAAAAAGAATTAAATTTAAAGATTAAAGTTATAAGGTTAATTTTAGAACACGATAATATTTATTTAATTTAATAATAATATATTTAGAGTTCATTTTTAAATAAATGCTAAATACTACTATTATTTAAGTTAATAAATATTTTATCAATTAAACATTTTGAAAATAAATTAAAAAGTGGAAAAGATATTAATTTATTAAAAGTTTTAAGATTGCATAATGTGTGCATGAGATTAAAATTTAATAAATTAATTAAAAAGAGAAGTCAAGCGAAATTAAATAAAGTTATTTTATAATTCAATAAACATGCATGAAAATGATAAAGAAAAGATAATAAAGAGTTAAAGTCTGGTGAGTGAGGAGTCCTCTCGAATGATCACACAATTAGTGCCCTAATTTTAGGAGAGAACTCCTTATCACCAATTGAAGGTTCATTTTCAAAACACTGTGAATTTTGGATGGAGAATTTTTGGAAGAGAGAAGGTTTTGAGAGAAAAAATTTCTCTCACAAATCTTCTAGGTGTTTGTGATTTTAGCATTAGAATCCAAGTAGATTCTTGTGTTTTTATTTGCATAGTTAATTATGTTATTTAAATAATCATGTCTTCTTCGTGACTGTGAATTGATTATATATACTTCATTGCAAAGAATCTTTCAATCTTGTAATTTAGAATTTTTGATATGCATGTTATTTTCATCTATAGATGGGAAGATTAAAATCTTAGTACAATCCTTCTTCTGTAGAATTAAAATTTGGAAATTAAATTAGGAGGGGTTTTGAAAGAAAAGAAAATTTTAAAATCAAGAATTTGAATGGTTGTTCGTGTTTCTCCTATCAGACTAAAATTGCAAATGTTTATAGTGAAGAGGTCAATGCAGAGGCAGTCAATTTTTTCTCTCAAAAGAGCCAACAGGTAGAGCAAAATCTGAATAAGGTGGAAGAGGTCTTGGGTGTCATCCCGACCTTGATTACCGATGCTCAAAACAAGACACTAATGGACCCAGTCAAAGAATGTGAAGTTTTAAAAGGTCTGGGGGGGGACAAAGCACCTGGCCCAAATGGGTTTCCAGCAATGTTTTTTTAAAAGCTGGGTTTTATATTTCACAAAGAACTATGAGAAGTGGTTGAAGAATCAAGGCAAGGGGGCTTCATTCTTAAAGATTTCAAAAACACATTTATAGCTCTAGTGCCAAAAAAAGCCACACAATTAACCTTTGAAGATTTTAGACCAATATCCTTATGTAATATAGTATACAAGATTATTTCCAAGGTCATGGAAAACAGACTTAAACAATTCTTAAGCTCAATCATCTTGAAAGAACAGAGTGACTTCTTACCAGGAAGATCCATTTTCAAAGGTGTTTTTGTGGCACATGAAGCAATCCACACAACTAGAGCTTCGAAAATACAATCCATGATGGTCAAGTTAGACATAAAATGAGCCTATGATGAAGTAGACAGATGTTTCATGATGAATGTTTTAAGGTGGTTTGGGTTTGGATAGGAAAGGATAAAATGGGTGGAAAGCTGCATTTTTAACCCCCATTTCTCAGTACTCATAAATGGAAGCCCTCAAGGATTTTTTGAACAAGAAAAAGGCATTAGACAAGAGGACCCCCTATCCCCTTTTCTCTTTATTATTATGGTAGAGGTGTTGGGAAGGTTAATTAAAAGATAGAGGGAACAAAGATTATGTAAAGGGATTAAAATAACAGAGGCAGTGGAAGCTCTAACTCATTTGCAATTTGTAGATGACACCTTTTTAGCAGGAAGAGCAAATGTAGAGGAAGCAAAGGGAGAATATCTGGATAGTTTATAAATTGGAATAAATTAGAGATTTTCTTCTTCAACACCCCACAATGTGTTAAAGTTAGAATATGCAGGATATTGAATATAAAAATTGGAATGTTACCAAGTAAGTATTTAGGGATCCCTTTTTTCGAAGGTAGAAATAAAGCAGATCTCTAGAACAATCTGATAGATAAATGCCAAAAGAAAATGGAAGGGTGGAAAGGAAAATGGCTGTCTTCAGCATGTAGAATCCTAATGCTCCAAAAAGCCATCTTAGCAATGATAGAATTTGCAATGATGTGTCTAGATATTCCCAAGAAATTTGTTAGAGTTTTGGAATAGAAGATGAGAAAATTCTTTTGGAATGGGTCTAATGAAGGAGACAAAATACCCTTATTAGCATCGAAAAAGATTTGCAGACCAAAGGATAAGGGTGGGGCTGAGATTAGAAATTGGAAAATTATGAATAAAGCTTTGGGAGCTAAACTAATACGGGCAATGTGTAGAGCCTGCCCCTAGTATACATTTTGGTTATCATTATTGAACTCTTTTAGGCTAGTTTTATGCTTGATTATTAGTAGTATTGTTTTGAGATTATCAAATATTATTTCACAATCAGTTAATTATATGATGAGATTACTTGGTACTCTATACTTCATGTATGCATGATGATTATTCAGTGATTTCAGTTATTAATGATGATTAGTTAGATGGATTATCATGTGTTTTCTTATGGATACATACCCCATATTGCATGTGTATGGTGTGCGTGTATGTTTCCTTTATGTATGGCATTTCTGATGTGATTAAGGAAGGGAGTCATAGTCACCTACTAGTCGAGATCTACATGATGCACCACTTCCTACCATTGTCTATTTAGTTTAGAATATTGTGTTTGTACATGTGTGGATTTTATGTAGATTGTAGGTACCAGGTATCAACTTCCCTGAATTGTCAAGATGAGTGTACTCTATTGCATTATCTCAATGGTAAGAGAGGGGAGACAAATTTGTAAGTCCAAATCCTAAATCTTTGACCCCAATTGTCCTAGAAAATTAGGACAAGTATCTGAGTTGTTTACCTTCTGAATGCATTGTATGATGTTAATTCGTGATTATAACCCTTTAGTTTGATCTTGTATGTGTTTTTCTATGATGGTTTTTTCGTAGTTTGTTTTATGAGTCCTTGGTGATTTTTCTATTAATTAAGTCAAAATAAATGATTTAACTTAATGGAAAATTATTACGGTATTTTTAATAGTTAACTATATTTAATTAATTAAATAATTAATTAAATACAAATAATTAAATTTAAAGATAAAAACTATAAGTTTAATTTTAGAACGTGATAATATTAATTTAATTTAATAATAATATATTTAGAGTTCATTTTTAAACAAATGCTAAATATTATTATTATTTAAGTTAATAAATATTTTATCAATTAACATTTTGAAAATAAATTAAAAAGTGAAAAAGATATTAATTTATTAAAAATTTTAAGATTGCATAAAGTATGCATGAGATTGAAATTTGATAAATTAATTAAAAAGAGAAGTCAAGTGAAATTAAATAATGTTATTTTATAATTCAATAAACGTGCATAGAAAAGATAAAGAAAATATAATAAAGAGTTAAAGTCTAGTGAGCAAGGAGTCCTCTTGGGTGATTGCACTATGGGAGAGAACTCCTTATCACCAATTGAGGATTCATTTTCAAAGGATTGCGAATTTTGGAAGAGGAAAGGATTTCAAAAGAGAGAAGGTTTTGGGAGGAGAAATTTCTCTCATAATTTTCTTGGGCATAACAATTAGCATCAGAGTCTAGGTAGATGCTTGTGATTGTTTGCATAGTTTATTATGCTCTTTTCTTTTTTATTATTCATTGTGACTATCAAATGGTTATCTAAATAATTCTTGTGATGAGTGCTTTCAATATTGTGAATTTCTAGTATGCATGTTAATTCTTCTATATGCATAGAGATTGAAATATCTTAGAAAACCTCATCCAGTAATTTTGCAAATTAGATATTAAATTGGGGAGGGTTTTGAAACTTAAAAAGAAAATTTAAAGAGAAAATTGGATTGGTTGGTTGTATTTTCCCTATCAAATTAATGTTGAAACTGTTATTAAAAAAATAAAATATTTTGTTGAAGAAAAAGGAATTTGTTTTATATAATTTTTATATTTATAAAATTTAATAAAATAAAATTAATTTTAAAAAATGATATCCTTTTAATACAATTTTTTTAAAAATATTTAAAAATATTTATTGAGGAAGGGGGTTTTATGCCACCTCCATCTTCTCCTTTTGCAAGCGGTCATTGCCACTGACGCAGGTACTGCAACAATGACAGTACTGCGCATTGTCACGGCCCTAGGCCCTGCAGCAACCACAATGAGGCTGTGACCTATTTTAAAAGTCGACAGGCTTATATAAATGTTGAACTTAAGGAATTTTTTAAATTTTATTTTTTTATTATATCTAATTTTATTTAAAATTTTAATTATTAATTATTATTAATTGTAAATATTATTTTTATTAATAAAAATTTATTAATAGTTTTAAATTTTAATAATTAATTAAATTTTATTTATTTATTTATTTTATATATAATTATTAATTAGTTTAATTAAATTAAATTTGATTAATCTATTTAATAATGGAAATTATGTGATATGATTGTAGATTTATTTAATTATTATTAATTCTGATTTTGATGAAATTGCCAATTATTTTGTTTAAAATCAATGAGAATTATTTTAATAATTAATTAAATAATTATCCTTAGAATATTTTAGTAAATTGACTTAAAATATAATGGGGGTAATTTTATATTTGATTTGAATAAATGAATGGGTTAACTTTTAGGGTAAACTGAGAATCTCTTTACTTGAAACATACATTGAAACACAATTTGAAACCTTACATTTAACTCAACTATATATTTCCAAAATCAAACTAAACTATAAAACCTACACTTTTTTTATCTGTATGTTGTCTATGTTTTGGGTTTGGGTTGACTAGAATGTTGACCAGTTTTGGGATGTCTACTAGAGACTTGAGAGTTTTGTGAATGCAGTATTATGTTGAATTTATCTTGATCTTTTTAACTCAACCATGGTAATGTGTTGGTATGCTCTATGATGAGTGTTATTATATTTTTGGCTATTGTTTTCATTTTCATTATGGGATAGCGAGATGAATGCTATGGTATATTTGACTTAACCATTTTGAGTCTTTGACCAATATTTTTGGGATACTTTCCATTTGTTCGTAGAGAATTGATAGGTATTGAGATTTTTCTTTTGATGCTTTCGAGTGACTTGTATAGGACTTAGGTGATTTACTATGATTCTTTGATTTTTGATTTCATGAGCTTAGGGTAGGTTATCTATATGTAATGTCAGGAAGTGGCTTGCAATGGAGGCTGGGGCCCTAAGTGGCTGCCAGGGTAACCAATTGTAATTTGTTTAATAAGTGAAAACACTACACTAAATGAGAGTAAAATGAACCTAATAAGAGTCATTGTATGTTCTCGCCCATGCCTCAAGTGCTAGTATAGACTAGGATGGGAGTAGAGAGAATGCATGGTTGTGATCGTGCATCGTTAGTATGCATTGTCAGTACAATAGGATACTAGTGCTACATAGGGTCACTAGGGGGCCAGGGTCCTGAGAGACTACCAGGGTAACTCTAGCTTTGATTCATGTGATGGCACTTGCCCACTTACATAGTAGGTTTCCTACATGTCTTTTGTGCCTCTAAGTTTAAATTTTTATTTATCTTGGAACCTTTGAGTTAGATTACTTTTAGGATTTCCTTGACTTAGAGAGTACTTTTGATACTTGGATTGATATCCTGTTTGGGACTTGAGACTATCTCCTTAGCGCAGTGGGAGTGGGCCTTTTTGGATTATCATGTGGTTAGGTGGTAGTGCTTTTTACTCTTACCATGGAGATCCATCTGTTGATACCATGGCTAGAGTTTCCTTGTCTGCATTTCCTTTCATTCTATCTTTCTATCATTATGATGGATGGTTATATATTATTATGGATGTTTATATCTTTGTGATGGATGGTTTCATTTAGTGTATTGTACTTTGTATCATGGATCCGAGGGGGATGATGTAATTCTATTTTTATAAATGTATATTCTTTTAGCCTTTCATACCCTGTGACATGTACAGTGGATGATTAAGCATTCTGAATTTTATTGCCAAGTGGCATTCAGAGAAAATGTATATTATTTAAATGGACATTGGACTTTCAATTATTCTTTCATGTGGATGTGGTATTTATTTGACTAGTATTAATTATTTAAATGTGATTCAACATCTTGGGATCCTTAAGGAATGTAACCTATTATGTATGCTTATAAATGATTGTATGTTATTGCTTTTGCTACTTTATGTAAAAAAAAAGTGTTTGGAAAACTTAGTAAAACTTTAGGTTAATTATTTTGGATCCCTTGGCAGGGCATTACATTTGGTATTAGAGCTCGAGTTTCCACATCGTGAGCTCTGGGTATATTGGAATGCCACTAGTTGTTAACTAGTTGAAACTAAAATGATTCTTTAAATTGTTACGTATATCTATATCAAACTAAAACTTGAACTAGTTGAACTAAAGTAGAACTTAAACTTTTAGTTGTATGTTTTTGAAGCTTGAACACTTATACTTCAAAACCAAAATATACTTAAACCTAAAAATTAGGCAAAACTGAAAATTGAATGTACTATTTTCAAAACACGTGTCTTTTATGTATGCCTTACAATAGTATGTTTTATGGTTGTTATAGTATCTTGTATCTTGGATATTATTGTAGGATGGTATCTGGGATGAGATCTTCTGTAAGAGGTCATAGCCTTGGTCATGGTAGAGGCCATGGATGAGGCAAAGTCATTAGTGTACATGAGTCTATCCATGAAGGCCCTATTCAGGAAGAGAATAGGAAAGAACATGTCAGTGAGCATCAGGAGGAGAACCATAGAGAGTAGCAGGCTCACTCTGAGGAGGTTGATTTGAGGAAAATGATCAAAACCATCATTGATTGCCTACCTCCTATTTAGAATCAGGATGGAGCACATCATGGAGGACATGAGCATAGACCTATGTCTAGAAGTCCTTGAAGGGATTGATATAGATCCATAGCAGCTACTCATATGAAGGACCTTTTAGAGGTCCAAGGTCAAGCCCTTTAATAGGCATGGTTCAAGATATGTAGTTGAGTAATGGCCTATTTCTCTTGATAGGGTTTTTTTTTTCTATTCAAGACTTTGATAGTAATGTCAAAGCAAGGTTTGCTATTACAAACTTGGAACTCTTCGGAGCCACTTGGTTGACTATCAAAGAGAAGAAGCTAGGCATAGACATGAACAGTGTCACATGGGGAGTTATTCTTGGAGAAATTCTATGAGCGATTCCTACTAGAGGAATGGAAGCAGCATAGAGTAGGTGAGTTTCACAACCTGAGATAGTTCACTATGATCGTAGTAGAGTATGATTGCAAGTCCTATGAGCTCATGCCCTTTTCAAGAATTAGTGATAACCCAATACAGTTGGCATAGCATTTCATCAAAGGCTTGAATAACCGTCTACTTGGGGATGTAAAGATGTTTGAGCCTAAAACCCTCAAGGATGTGATACATCAAGCCATCCTTGTAGAGAAGAGTGTCAACCTAGGACATGGGGGTTTTGTGGGAGTGCCTACAACATTAGGATCTAAGTGCAACCACAACTTAGGTGGGAATAGGAAGCCTCCTTTTCCTAAGGGGAATCAGAACCAACAACAACCTCAATAGTCATAGCAGTAGAACGGGTCATACCCTCAAGCATAGAGTGGTGGCGATGGTTCTAATTCTAAGAACAATCACAATGCACAACACAATAGGTGAAACTTGTACACACTGCCTGTACAAAGCAGCCAGTCTTTTGCTAGTAGGGGTTGTAGAAGTTGATGAAAGCCAACTTCATAGCTCACAAAGATCACTTGCATGAAAATAACCTATCAAAGGGAAACCAAAGAAGGAAGAAGTGGAGCTTGGAAAAAAACTAAATGGACTGAGAGAAAAGATATTGCATACAAAGAAAAATGTATTGTTGGCAATTAAAAAAGTGGGCCAAAATCCTCTGCAAAAAGAACCAAGAATGACGAGAGAGTTGAAGAGGTACAAAAACCTATAAAGGCACGATCACCGACTCTGTATGGGTTTTATGTCATGGAAGGGACACTCACTTGACAAAGGAAGAGGCCACAAAAATAGCAACAACTATCCCCCCCATGGTGCTTTATAAAATAGTGCTAGTACAACTATCTCAAAACAATGTTGATGAACCCGAAATGCAAGAGTGGCACTTTATCTCAGTGTGTGTACATAAAGATGCTTACAAATGATATCAATAGTGATTAGAAAAGGGAAAAAAAGATATAAAAGATAGTACAACCCAAAACAAAAGATCCCATGTCATAAAAAATGATCCTCGAACTTGGAACACCCAAGATATCCATCATAGAGCAAAAATGCCAAAAATATGATAGAAAGAGTATGAGGAAAAATCTAAAGAAAATGACAACATTTCTGAAAAGATGACAAAACCAGCTTTCCAAAAACATAATGTTTTCAAAAAATAGAGATGGGATGCAAAAGATATACTTGCCGGAGTGAAAAATAGAACTTCAAACTTTGACTACAAAAATGAGCAAAAAATTGCATCAAAATCTAAAAATACATACAACAATGTCTCTATCTTGGAACTAGCTTTCTGGTACTTCTTTTGGACTGGAAAAATACCTCATTATGCTCAATTTATGGCCAAAAAATTGTGAGTAGGTCAAAAAGGGACCTAGAGTTCTAGTAGGGGTGCTGATGTAGGGTGACATCATGTTGACATTAGCAAATCCCTAGCTTAAATTTGATGGCCTCCAAGCTCTCATAGCAAAAAAAGAGCCATGTGGCAGCCACATGGCAGGATGGTGTGGCAAGTTGATGTGGCAGGGGCCACATGGCAGATGCCAACATGGCACTCATGCCACGTGCCACTTGTGGAATAGGCTAAGGGTATACTATAGAGCATGACATAGGTGGCAGTGATAGGAGTCTCCATGTGGGCAAGAACCTTTGGTGGTCGTAGGGGTGGAGCAGAGCAGTAGGAATAGGTGTCGCCATGACGGAGGCGGCCGTAGAGGTGGTGAAGACAATGGGTGTTGCCGAGAGGGTGGTGGGCCAGCTGAGCAGCAGTGGCCATGGAGTTGCAGCTACATAGTGGTTGCCCTGTGGTTATACTAGTGGTGGCACATGAGAGTGACCGTAGTGGTACAGTGGTAGCCATCGAGTGGCCCTACAACCATGTAAATTTTTTTTAAAATCATCTGTATAGTCCGTATGACAGGCCTAGGCAAAAACAATTTTGCCTCCCAGAGCTCCTGTCACCAAAATAATTTTTTTTATATGAATCTTACTATAACAAGCCTTCTAAAATCAATGGTAGCATTCACTTAGGCCCAAAGTGCTCTGAAAAAAATGTTCTTCCCCTGGATTGAAGAAAAAAATCACAAACAAACTATGGTTTGTGTCTCCGAATCGCATCTTCAAAAATCTTTCAGCCAAGAAGTAGCAGGGAGGCTTTGATACCATGTAGAAGTTGACAAAAGCTAACTTCACAATTTGCCAAGATCACCTGCATGCAAATAACCTGTCGAAGGGAAACCAAAGAAGGAAGAGGTGGAGCTTGGAAAAACACTAAACGGACTGAGAGAGAAGATATTGCATACAAAGAAAAATGTATTTCTATTGAAAATGAGATATGAGTTGAGAAATACAATGAGAGAGCTTGAATATAAAGGCCTTAAGGAAGCTTGTAGAACAAGCTATAAAGTGCTAGAAGATAAGGTTGAAAACTAAGAATACGTCCACAAAAGGTGGGATATCCTTGATCAAAGTGAGAGGATAAGTATGACTAGATAGGAACAAACTCCCGTGTTGTCAACAACTCATCAACTAAAACTAATAAATAAATGCATTAACCTAAGTAAACTTAAGTAAAAGAATAAATAATTAATAATTAATTATTTACTCTAATAGGGGTAGCCACTAGCAATCAAGTGCACCTCCTATAGGAAGGGGATCTAGCAGAGGCACAAGATGTTATTCTTGTGGGTAGATTGGACACATTGCAACCCATTGTCCACAGTGTACATCTCAGTATTCAAGTTCTAGGGCAGCAACATCTAAGTCCATAGTTGGAGATGTAGGTAGAGCTCACAGGGTATTTATGGTAGTAGAGCACCATCAAGCAAACCATCAGGGGGCTATGGTTGAGACTACAGGAGCTATCTGAGGTACACCTCTCTCTATATTGTTTGATTCAGGTGCCACAAATTCTTTTATTTCACCATCATTAGTTGCTAAGTGTAAGCTAGAAGTGGTTAATCAAGATGTGGGTTGGCAAGTGGAACTAGCCTCAGGTGCTAAGGTCTCCACAGATTTTGTAGTTAGAAGTGTGAGCTAAGCTTAGGAGGGTTTGTGACATTAGTTGACCTTCGGGTTATTCCTCTTGGCTCCTACAATTTTGTCTTAGGTATGGATTGGCTTGGTTCTCATAGAGCTAGTATAGACTACAAGAAAAAGACTAATGTGTGTTAGGATGACCAAGGAAAGGATGTGGAGGTTGTGGGGATACTGAGGCCTATATCTCTATGGATGATATCTACTATGTAGTTGAAGTGGAGCTTTCATAAGGGATGTTTGGTATTTGTTGTTACTGTAAGTGAGCTAGAAGAAGAAGATCCTATGAGAAAGACTGTGGACCATTCTATTCTATAGGAATATGTAGATGTCTTTTTGAGTGATATTCGAGCATGCCCCTAAAGAGAGATATTGATTTCAACATTGACCTCACTCCAAGAGTGGAGCCTATTTCTAGAGCTCCTTATCGTATGACCACTCAAGAATTGAGTGAGTTGCATCTACAGCTAGAGGACCTTTTGGCCAAGGGTAGTATCAAACCAAGTGTATCACCATGGGAGCTATAGTGCTCTTTGTGAAGAAGAAGGATGGTTCTTTGTGCCTTTGTATTGATTATAGATAGTTAAACAAGGTGACAATAAAGAATAGGTATCCTTTACCAAGGATCGACGATTTATTTGATCAGATTAAGGGAGCTACAATATTCTCTAAGATCAATTTTAACTCAAGATACCATCAGCTTCGCATCAAGGATGTTGATATTCATAAGATTTCCTTTTGAACTTGCTATGGGCACTATGAGTTCACAATAGTTCCTTTTGGATTGACAAATGCTCCATCAATTTTCACATGTCTGATGAATGGAGTGTTTAGTTCCTATCTTGAAGGATTTGTACTCATGTTCCTTGATGATATACTGATATATTCTAGATCCTATAAGGAGCATGAAGAACATCTATGTTTGGTTTTGTAGTGCTTGAGATATAATCAATTGTAAGCCAATGTGGCGAAGTGTGATTTCTTTCAATCAAAGACATAGTACTTAGGGTACATCATATTAGGTGAAGGTATCTCTGTAGACCCCATGAAGATTTAGGCAATAGTAGATTGGCCTACACCCACTACTATGTTAGAAATTCATAGTTTCATGGGTCTAGCTAGTTATTATTATAGATTTGTCCAAAAATTCTCTAGAATAACACATTCTATCACTTCCCTTTAGAGGAAAGGAAAGAAGTTTTTATGGATGGAGAAATGCAAGGAAGCATTTCAAAAGCTCAAGCAGCTTTTGACCAATGCATCAATCTTATCAGTACCTCATCCAACAAGTGATTTCATGGTGTGTACAGATGCTTCCCTTCAGGGGATTGGAGCAGTACTTATGTAGGATGGATGGGTGATTTCCTATGAATTATGAAAACTCAAGGAGTGGTACAATACATATTTACATAGCCTAATCTGAATGCCAGGCAGAGGCGTTGGATAGAGTTTCTATGCAAGTATGACTTTGAGGTGAAGTATATCCAGGGGAAGGAGAACATGGTAGCTAATGCTTTGAGTCACAGAAGATATGAGACATTATCTTTGACTATTAGTGTGGATTTGAGGAGCCAGATACTTCAAGCACTCCCTACCAATATTTTGTATCAAGAGTTATGCAGAGAGATAGATTCAAGGAGACCATTGGAGGGTAAGTTTTCAGACTATGTTCTAGAGTTAGATGGCCTTTTGAGACATTCAGGAAGGATCTATGTGCCACTACTGGATGAGCTTTGCACATTGATCCTATCAGAGGACCATCATGCACCTTACTTGACACATCCAAGTGTCAAGAAGATGCATGCTGACTTAGGACATTTATTCTATTGGATAGGGATGAAGTGTGACATTTTTGACTTTGTGGCAAGGTGTCTTGAGTGCTAGAGAGTCAAAGTAGAGCACTAGCATTTGGCAGGGCTTTTACAGCCAAATCTCATTCCTTCATGGAAGTGGGACATCATCTCTATGGAATTCATAGTAGGATTACCTATGCATGCTTCTTGACATGATGCTATCATGGTCACCATTGATTGGTTGACTAAGGTGGCACATTTTTCTTCGATGATGTCACCCTATATTGTAGCTTCTATAGCTAATGTCTTCATGCGTGACATCAGGAGACTACATGGCATTCCCCAGAAGATCATTTTAGATAGGGATCTTGTATTCACTTTTGCATTTTGGACATCGCTATAGCATGATCTTGGAGCTCAGTTGAACTTCAGTTCAACATATCACCTAGAGATAGATGGGCAGACAGAGAGAGTGAATCAAATTCTAGAGGATATGTTGAGGATGTATGTGATGGATAGATAAACTCTATGGTAGGACTATCTCTACCTAGTGGAGTTTGCTTACAACAATGGATATCATAGTTCTATTGGCATGGCACCTTTTTAGGCCTTGTATGGTCATCCTTGTCATACACCTTTGAGTTGGGATAGTCTTGAGGATCGTATCTTTTTGGGTCCTAAGATGCTTCAAGATATGGAGCAACAGGTAGTGTGCATTTGAGAACACGTGTCTATGGCACAGGATAGGCAAAAAAAGTATGTTGATACTCATAGGATGGATAAGAAATTTGTTGTGAGAGAGAAGGTTTTCTTGAGAGTGCATTCGCAGAAGAGTTTGATCTAATATGGAAAGGGTTCAAAGCTACCACCTCACTTTGTGGAATCGTTCGAGATTCTTGAGAGGATAGGTCTAGTTGCCTACTGTCTTGCTTTGTCACCTAGCCTAGCTCACATTCATGATGTTTTCCATGTTTTAGTACTTAGGCAGTATATTTTTTATGTGGTATATGTTCTTGATTGGAATGCATTATAAGTAGAGGACGGGTAGCTGGCTTTGGAGTCAGTTCACATTCTGGAGCAGTAGGAGTCGACCCTCAAGGATCGAACCATAAAGCAGGTAACGGTCCAATGGGACCCTACTGATGATTCATCAGCTACATGGGAGGATGCATCTGGCTTATGGGATTTATATCCCCACTTTTTTGCAAGCTTCTAGGAGTAAACCTAAGTTGAGGGGGGGTGGATGTAGTGCCTACCCTAGTTTACATTTCTATTATCATTGCCAAACTCTTTTAGGCCAGTTTTATTCTTGATTATTAATAGTATTGTTTTGAGATTATCAAATATTGTTTCACATTCAGTTGATTATATAATGAGATTACTTGGTACTCTATACTTCATGTATGCATGATGATTCTTCAATGATTTTGATTATTAATGATGATTAGTTAGATGGATTATCATGTGTTTTCTTATGGATACTTACCCCATACTGCATGTGTATGTTGTGCATGTATGTTTCCTTTATGTATGGCATTTCTAATGTGGTTAAGGAAGGGAGTCATAGTCAACTGCTAGTCGAGATCTACACAATGCACCACTTCCTACCATTGTTTGTTTAGTTTAAAATATTATGTTTGTACATGCATGGATTTTATGCAGATTGCAGGTACCGGGTATCAACTTCTCTGAATTTCGAGGATGAGCATACCTTATCGCATTATCTCAATGGTAAGAGAGGGGAGATAAATTCTTAAGTCAAAATCATAAACCTTTGAACCCAATTGTTCTAGAAAATTAGGACAAGTACTTGAGTTGTTTACCTTCTAAATGCATGGTATGATGTTAATTCGTGATTATATCTAAGCAATCACTGCCGCTGGCACAGGTACTGCAACAATGACAGTACTACATGCTATCGTAGTTGCAAGCCCTACAGCAGCCGCAATGAGGCTATGGCCTATTTTAAAAGTTGTCGAGCTTATATAAATGTTGAATTTAATATTTTTTTTAGTATTATTTTTTTATTAAATGTAATTTTATTTAAAATTTTAATTATTAATTATTATTAATTTTAAATATTATTTTTATTAATAAAATTTATTAACAGTTTTAAATTTTAATAATTAATTAAATGTTATTTATCTAGGTATTTTATATATACTTATTAATTAGTGTAATAAAATTAAATTTGATTAATCTATTTAATAATGAAAATTATGTGATATGATTGTAGATTTATTTAATTATTAATAATTTTGATTTTGATGAAATTGCCAACTATTTTATTTAAAATTAATGAGAATTATTTTAATAATTAATTAAATAGTTATCCTTAGAATATTTTAGAAAATTGACTTAAAATATAATGGGGGTAATTTTATATTTGATTTGAATAAATGAATGGTTTAACTTGTAAGGTAATCTAAGAATCTCTTTACTTGAAATGTATATTGAAATGCAAACTAAAAACTTACATTTAACTCAAGTATATGTTTCCAAAATCAAACCAAACTATAAAATCTACACTTTTTTTATCTGTATGTTGTCTATGTGTCGGGTTTGGGTTGACTAGAGTGTTGACCAATTTTAGGACATCTACTAGAAGCTTAGGAGTTTTGTGAATGTGGTATTATGTTGAACTGATCTTTGATCTTTTTAACACAACCATGGTAATGTGTCTGTATGCTCTATGATGAGTGTGACTCTATTTTTGGTTATTATTTTCATTGTCATTTTGGGATAGCGAGATGAATGCTATGACATATTTGACTTAACCCTTTTGAGTCTTTGATCAATATTTTTGGGATACTTTTTCAGTTGTTCATAGAGAACTGATGGGTATTGAGATTTATGCTTTGATGCTTTCTAGTCACTTGTAGAGGACTAAGGTGATTTATTATGATTATTTGATTTGTGATTTCATGAGCTTAGCGTAGGTTATGTATATGTAATGTCGAGAAGTGGCTTGCAATGGAGGCCGGAGCCCTAAGTGGCTACCACGGTAACCCATTGTAAGTTGTTTAATAAGTGAAAACACTTCACTAAATGAGAGTAAAATGAACCTAATAAGAGTATTTGTATGTTCTCTCCCATGCCTCAAGTGCTATTATAGACTAGGATGGGAGTAGAGAGAATGTTTGGTTGTGATCATGCATCTTTAGTATGCCTTGTCAATACGAGAGGATACTAGTGCTACATAGGGTCACTAGGGGGCTGAGGTCCTAATAAATTTCTAGGGTAACTCTAGCATTGATTTGTGCAATGACACTTTTTCGCTTACATAGTAGGTTTTCTATGTGTCTTGTGTGCCTTTGGGTTTAGATGTCAATTTATCTTGGAACTTTTGAGTTAGATTACTTTTGGGATTTCGTAGATTTAGAGAGTACTTTTAATATTTGGATTGATATCCTGTTTCAAACTTGAGACTATCTCCTTAGCACGGTGGGAGTGGGCCTTCTTGGTTTACCACGTGGTCGGGTGGTAGTGCTTTTTACTCTTACCATTGAGATCCGTCCATTGATACCATTGTTGGGGTTTCATTGTCTACATTTCTTTTTGTTCTATCTTTGTATCTATGAGAAAAAGTGATTAAAATGATAAAATATAATAAAATGAAATAATAGATTTAATGCAAGAGAGAAGGAAGAGTTTTACCATACAAATGATACAAGATCAATGGAGCAATACCAATGAGGAAGCAACACAAGAGACAAGGATTTGATAAGGGAAAAGCAAAGAAAACTCCTTGTGAGTATTATGAATGAGGCAAATGCCTAAGAATGAGAGAGAGAGAGAAAGAGAGAGCGAGAGAGAGAGAGAGAGAGAGAGAGAGAGAGAGAGAGAGAGAGAATGGAGCAAAATAACTCATTTACAATAGCATCAAAAACTTGATGTGAATAATGGAGACTAGATGAAAATGTGAGAGAGAAGCACCTCTTTTAAAGAGATGAGAAAGGAGTTGCATGTCTTTGCATGTGTAACTCTCATTTCTATGAATGCCACATTCATAAAAGGTGTGTGCAAAGTGTCAAGTTTCTCTTAAGGAGAAATATTTATTTTTCTTATTAAAAGAAATACAAAAAAGAGTTGTCCTCACAAGTGGACAATGGGACAAATATGACATGTCCTTTACATGTGGACTAGAGGACAAATAAATAATATATAAGGGATACCTTGGTTTATCTCAATAAATAAATAAATACAACCAAAGAAAGATTATTAATTCTAACACCCCCCTTTAATCTTTACTTGGGGAGATTACATCAAAGGGTATCAAACCCAAGTTCTTACGATTAAATTCAAATTTCTCTCTAGAAAGAGGTTTTGTCAAAATATCACCAATTTTATCTTCACCCTTGCAATAGATGAGGGACACTTTCTTTTCTTCAATGTGTTCTCTAATGAAGTGGTGGTGGAGAGAAATATGCTTTGACTTTACATGCTAAATATGATACTTTGTCAAGGCTATTGCACTTTGATTGTCACAATACAAAGATGTAGGTTCTTGTTGAGGTAGACCCAAACCTTGAAGAATTCTTCTAAGCCATAGAGCTTCTTTAGATGCATTATTACAACTTTTATATTCAGCTTCGGTAGAACACAGGGAAACAGAGGTGTCTTTCTTACTTTTCCAAGATACAACACATAAACCAACAAAGAAACAATAACCACAAGTAGATTTCCCATCATTGGGATCTCCACCTTCTTTGATAAAGCCTGGTGGTTGAGCCATGTAAATTTCTTCATGTAAATCACCATTTAAAAAGACACTTTTAACATCCATTTGATGAATAGGCCAATTCATTTTTGAAGCTAGAGAAAGCACAATTTTTATAGTAGGCATTTTAACAATTGGTGCAAAAGTTTCATTGTAATCTAAACCTTCAATTTGGAAAAATCCCCTAGCTACTAGTCTAGCTTTAAACTTACTAATTTCATTATTTGCATTGAGTTTGGTTTTATATAACCACTTGCATGAAACTAAATTCTTACCATGAGGAAAAGAGACTAAATCCCTAGTTTCATTAGAGATTAAAGTATCATATTCCTCTTGCATAGCTTTTTGCCAATGAGGTTGAATCTTAGCTTGTTAAAAAGTTTGAGGATCATTAGAGTTCATGAGAGAAGCCATAAAACTATAATTACAATAATTAATTATCCTAAGTTTAAGTCCACCAAATCTAGTAAGATAATCATCTCTTTCATTAAGTAAACCTTGAACCCATTTAGGTCTTCTCTTATTAGCCTAGATTCATCACTAGAAAAAGAGTCATAATTTTTAAATGCATCATTAGTATCAACATCATAACTAGAATTAGAAGAAATAGGAGGAATAAAAGAAGATACTTGAGGAGTAGGGTTTAGAGAAGGTGTAGGGTTTAGAAAAGGAGGTTGGTCCTCCACTACTACAATCTTACTTCCACTAAATTCATCATCTTGAACCTTGGAGCAATCATGTACTTCATTTTCTACAATATAAATATCTCTTACAATTTGAACTTTTTTAGTAAGAGGATTATAGACTCTATAACCTTTAGTATTCTCATGATACCCAACAAATATAAATGGAGAAGATTTAGCATCTAATTTATGCCTTTTTTGTTTGGTGTATGAACATAAGCAACATATCTAAATATCCTTAAGTGTTGTAAATTGGGCTTTCTACCTGACCAAGCTTCTTCAGGAGTTATATCCCTCAAAGCCTTAGTAGGAGTTCTATTAAGAATATAAGTGGCACAAGACATAGCTTCAGCCCAAAACTTATAATCCATATTTTTTGAATGTAACATGCATCTAGCCATTTCCACAATAGTTCTATTCTTCCTTTTCGCTACACCATTTTTTTGGGGTGTATAAGGAATAGTAATCTGATGTTTAATACCAAATGATCTTAAGTAAGAATGAAATGCATTATTAACATATTCAGTACCATTATCAGTTCGAAGAATCTTTATCTTAGAATCATATTGCCTTTCTACTAACATATGAAATTTGGAAAATGTATCAAGTACTTGATTTTTATTATGTAAGAAATATATCCAAATTCTTCTAGTAAAATCATCAATGAGAGTAAGAGCATACCTCAAACCTTGAATGGAAATATTTTTCATAGGTCCTAAAAGATCACTATGAATCAATTATAACTTATGAGATGCCCTCCATGATGAACCATGGGGAAAGGGCTCTCGATGCATTTTGCCACTCATGCACCTAGTGCATGTAATCTTAGATGAAACAATATGAGGTAATCCTTCAACCATATGAGATTTTAGCATCAATGATATATAATCAAAATTCAAATGACCAAGCCTTTCATGCCACACATTAAAATCAATATTTTCTTGCAAAGAGTACCTTGAAGAGGTAAACTCATAAAACTTGAATAAGTTATCATGACCCAACTTAGCATTTGCAACAACAACATTAGTACTAGGATCAATAATAGAACACATGTCCTTATGAAATTCAACTTTATAATCTTGACATAATTTAGCAATTGAAAGGAGATTGGTTTTCAAATCAGGAACATAAAGAACATGTAACTTTCCATTTGGAACATTAACATCACCAAATCCTTCAACTTTGCAACTATAATTATGAGCTAATTGAATTGGAGTATTCGAAAGATCAGATTGCAAAGAATCAAAAACTTCTTTATGAGATGTAACATGTTGAGAAGCACCACTATCAACTATCCATTCTAATCATTTAGAGGCATTGTAACTAATAGTAAAAGCATGACAAGATTGATTACTATGAGATTTTTTATTATTGTTATTGATAAGTTGCTTATCATTTTGCTTTTTAAAATAATTGTTAGCCAAATGACCATATTTTTCACAATAAGTACAATGAGGTTTCTTATTAGGACTATTATATTGATTAGGATGGTTATTATTACGATTTGTATTTTGATTATTATTGTTGTTAAAAGAAGATCGAGAATTAAATAGGTTGCTATTATTGTGATGATTATTAAAGTTATGGTTGTTATTATTATTATTGAAATTGTGAGTATTAAAATTTTGATTTTGATTATTATTTGGAGCATGATAAGACGATCTAAGATTTTGATTTTGATTTTTAGACACAAATGCATGTTCATTAGATCTAAGAGTACCAAATTGCAATAACTTAGCTTCCTCTTAACGCAACAAATTTTGAAAAATACTATACGTTAATTGATTAGACAAAGTAGGAATAGCAAGTTGAGAATGAACATGAGTGATAAATTGTTGAAATTGTCTAGGAAGATATTTTTTTAAAATAATGGTAATTAATCTAATATCAGTGAGAGTAACGCCTAATCCAATTAGTTGACTTTTAATATAATCAAATTTAAGTAAAAATTCATCCATAGATTTGAAATCAATATACCTTAAGTCTTCCAAATTGTCTTGCAATTGAATCTTGCGTGATTCAGATGGCCTGTCATACATTTTCTTTAAAATATTCCAAGCTTTGTGGGAATTAGTGCAATGAGAAATTAGAACATATAAATCTGGGTTAAGAGATATACCAATGAGGCCAAGGGCTTCCTCATTTTTAGTATTTCATGCATTTTTTTCATCTTGTGTAGTTGAGGTACCAGGAACTACAGAAGGGTTAGTAGCAACATCTAAAATATGCTTAAAACAGAATATAAACGAAAGATGAGTTTTTCAAGCATGATAGTTTAAGTTATTTAACTTGATTTCTGAAATTAAAGTCAACATGATTTAAAAATTACGTTTAAAATTTAAATAATATATTTGAAATAAAAAAGTGAGACTTATTATCCACAAGAATGTTAAATAATTATTGAGAGATTTAGAGAGTCAAAATTAAAAACTAAAATGTTCTCTGCAAAGCCACTAGTCAGATTGAAGAAACAGGAAAAATAAAAATTTGAAAATCTGAAAAAAAAAATGTTACACATAGAGAACGATAAATTTTTTTATTTAACTCTATTTTTAATAAAATTTAAATTTTTTTCATTTTTATGTCTTCTAAACGTTGTGAAAATTTTAGCCAAACCCAGATCATGGATTGAGAGATATCATAAAAATACGATCTGTCATCTTAAAACTTGAAAAAACAAATAATACTGCACATATAGTACAATAAATTTTGCAATACTATTCTGATACAAATGAAATTTAAAGGGTTTTTTTATTTTTTATATTTTTTAAACTCTGTTAAAATTTCAACCAAACCCAGATCATAGATTATGAGATATAAGAAAAATGCAAATTGTTGTACTTTCCTTTCTAAAACAAAAAACTTGAATTTCAAAAACTAAAAAAATCTGAAACAGAAATAGGGTTAGATACAATAAAAAAATAAAAAATAAAGAATCTTTTGGCAGAAAGCCTTCTAAATGAGGTTAGAAAAAATAAAAAATGAAGAACTCTTTGGCAGCAAGTCTTCTAAAGAGGGTTAGAATGAATAAGAAAGAAGAAAATTTGCAAAAGAATAAGATAAAACTTTCAATATTTCAAACTTCAAGACCTTCACAATATCAAGCTCTTCTAATGAACCCTTCACACAAGCTCAAAATAAGGATTAGTAGCTCTGATACCATGTAAGAAAAAGTGATTGAAATGATAAAATATAATAAAATGAAATAGCATGAAATAATAGATTTAATGCAAGAGAGCAAGAAGAGTTTTACCATACAAATAATACAAGATCAATGGAGGAATACCAATGAGGAAGCAACACAAGAGACAAGGATTTGATAAGAGGAAAGCAAAGAAGACCCCTTGTGAGTATTATGAATGAGGCAAATGAATGTGTGTGTGTGTGTGTGTGTGTGTGTGTGTGAGAGAGAGAGAGAGAAAGAGAGAGAGAGAGGAAATGGAGCAAAATAGCTCATTTACAATAGCATCAAAAATTTGATGTGAATAATGGAGACTAGATGAAAATGTGAGAGAGAAGCACTTTTTTTAAAGAGATGAGAAAGGAGTTGCATGTCTTTGCATGTGTAACTCCCATTTCTATGAATGCCACATTCATAAAAAGTGTGTGCAAAGTGTCAAGTTCCTCTTAAAGAGAAATATCTATTTTCCTTATTAAAAGAAATACAAAAAAAGAGTTGTCCTCACAAGTAGACAATAGGACAAGAATGACATGTCCTTTACATGTGGACTAGAGGACAAATAAATAATACATAAGGGATACCTTGGTTTATCCCAATAAATAAATAAATACAATCAAGGAAAGATTATTAATTCTGATAGTATCATTATGATGGATGGTTATATCTTATGATGGATGTTTATATCTTTGTGATGGATCGTTTCATTTAGTGTATTTTACTTTGTATCATGGATCCAAGGGGGATGATGTAATTCTATTTTTATAAATGTATATTCTTTTAGCCTTTCATACCCTGTGACATGTATAGTGGATGATTTAGCATTCCGAATTTTCTTTCCAAGTAGCATTTTGAACAAATGTATATTATTTAAATGGACATTGGACTTTTAATTATTCTTTCATGTTGATGTGGTATTTATTAGACTAGTATTAATTATATTTAAATGTGATTCAATGTCTTGAGATCCTTAAGGAATGTAACCTATTATGTATGCTTATAGATGATTGTATGTTATTGCTTCCACTACTTTATGTTTGATGTGTATGTTATTCTTTCTTGTTTAAAAAAAAAGTGTTTGGAAAACTTAGTAAAACTTTAAGTTAATTCTTTTGCATCCCTTTGCAGGGCGTTACACAATGTATGAAAGTCCAAAACTCTACTGGGTGAGAGTTCTGAAAGGAAAATACCTAGATTCAGATGAAGATCACAGGATTCTAACAGTGCGAGATCCATTGAAGGGATCAACAATATGAAATTTTATGCTTTCTTGCAAGCAAGTTATTGTAAAACATATTTCTTGGCATATTGGAGATAGGAAACAAGCTAAATTTTGGGAGGACTCATGGAATGGACATGAAGTTTTGGAGAAGGATGAAAAATTTAATGAGATAAAAGCCTACTTTAAAGAAAAGTGGGGGATTTTTGTGTCTGATTATATGGTAGAGGAGGAGGGTTTGGAAGGAAAAGCATGGTGCTGGAAGGATTTCTCAAGGGAGGAGCTAACAAATCAACAGAAGCTGCAAATGAGAAGCATCTTAGAAGAAAGAAGTTTTCTTTTAAGCTTAAAGAAGGATAAAATTATCTGGTGTGGATCCCTATCAAGAAATTATTCAGTCAAATTAGGATATAATATGATGGCTGAAACAAAAAATGATGCTTTCATATCTAAAGATCTCTGTTGGAACAAAGATATACTACCCAAGGCAGGAGCCTTTGCATGGTTAGCCTACAATGGAAGAATTTTAACTATTGAAAGGCTAAGGAAAATAGGCATAATAGGACCATCAAGATGCCCTTTATGTGAGAAAAATGAAGAAAATTTAGATCACCTTTTGGTTCAATGTAATTATGCAAGGAAATGTTGGGATTTAGTTCAATTTCAATTGAGATGGCAGGGACCAAGAGCCCAAAATGCAAAGGAGATTTTTGATGGATGGCCAAGGGAGCAAAGAAAATCTACCCTCTGAAGCATATGGTTAGTGGCTCCTTCACTAATTGTTTGAGAGTTGTGGAAGGAATGAAACAAAAGAAATTTTCAAGGAGAAAAGGAGAATTTGAGAAGATGTTTGAGCAGGATTATTAATGCTATTGATGAGATTGTAAGTGCCTCATCCACAAAAAAGTGAGCAATGCAAATACCCTTCACAAAGGAGGATAGTGTATTACAAGCCTCTTGGCTTGGGATAAGATTCAAATAACCCTTGGAAGCATTGGTAACCAAAAAGAAAAAGTAAAATTATGAAAGAATAGCATGGGGAGCTCCATTAGAAGGATGGGTTAAAGAAAATTTTGATGGAGCTATAAGTAGAAACCCAAGGGCTTCGGGTGTTGGGGTCGTTTTGAGGAATAGTGCAAGACACATTATTTTGAAAGGCACTAAAAAGTTACCCGTAGGCACCAATAACACAATAGAGTGTGAAGCAACTCTATTAGCATTAAGACTAGCTAGAAAGGAATGGATTAAAAAGCTACATTTAGAAGGGAATTCAATCTTAGTAGTGCAGGCAATTTCAAAATTAAAAGTCAACGCATGGCACTTCCAAATGACAATTGATTTAATTGTGCATGAAATTAGTAAATTTGAGGATTTTAAGATTACTCACATCAAACGTGAAGGAAATATAGAGGCAAATGCATTATCAAAATGGGCAATATCCTTAAATGATGAATTGGTGCAGATCGAGCATTCAAATTTTGGAGTAGATTTTAATCACCCTTTTCAATGATTATGAAATGCAAAAATATTAAATGAAATGCCTCCAAAGGATGGGTCAGTCAGAATAAGGATTTTGAATGTAGATTTAATTGGTTCTTTGGCATGTGCGGGCAGTGAAAATCGTGTGACGACAGAGGCTAAGTAGGAAATCAAACAATGGCACATTAATTCAAGATAGAGACACATCAACAAAGTGTGAGAAAGGCACTTTAAATAAGGAAAGTGGGTAGTTCAATGTAAAATTCTGAATTGGAAAAAAAGACTTTTGTTAAGTTTCAATGGAGCTAACTTTCACCTTCAAAATGAAGAAGCAGCAGAAAGCCCTATTTGGAAGGGTGGCGGATCGATTTCTCAAGCAAATGATTAAATGCCCATTAGAAGAAGTTATACAACTGATGCAAGAGACCTTGGGTCCCCTCTTCCAAGAGGCCAACCATCATTGGAAAGTGTAGGTGGACATTGCGGCAATGTTGATGGCTTGGGGCCTGCAAGTGGGTGACCATGAACAAAATGTGGCTTGGGTAATGGAGGCTCTTTTTGATAAGGCCTTAATTCTAGAAATGGAGACACTTTCGGAGTGGGCACACCTAGGATGGGCCTTTTATTTTAGTGAAAGCTATGAAGATGACGAAGAAGGGAGGGAGAAAGAGATTTTTTCCTTTGTAAATTGGCCAAGGGGGTAGATGGACAGAGAGGTTTATATCAATGATTGTTGTCAAGCATTGGTAAGTCTGAAGAATGCAATTTGTCTCTAGTGTGAACAATAGAGAAAGGCCACTTTTCCATTTTCTTTCCCAAGGAAGAAAAGATCTGCAAGGAAATTTCATAGAGCTTAAAGGAATGGCAAACACTCCCTCCTTTTTGGTTTGAATATAATGCAACCACATTTTGTAGAAGGGTGGACACCAGGTATTTTTTCTCAGCCGACAGTGATGGAAGGCAGTGTTTTTTTTGGAACAAAGGACCTGTGGAATGAAAGGCAATGCAAAGAAAGGACAAATGGTGATGATGTTTGAAGCGGTTTTCAAGCAGATGAATGTAGGAAACAAAAATGTTTTTTGTTTTTGTTTTGGTTTAGTGAAAGTTTGTCCATGTTTTGCTATGCTAAGGTCATCATGACCTAGATAGAAAGTAGAAGTAAAGGCTATTTAGTGTGCTTATAAAAAGTTTTAAAAAGCCTGATAAAAAGGTGTTATTGTAAAGACAATATAAGAGGTAAAAGGCATATTGTAAATGGTGGTCCTCAAATATGGAGAAGTTGGACCTTTGTGCTATCCATGTAAATCATATTATATTAATAAAATATAAACCTATTATCGATAAAATAAAAATAAAAATTACAAATGTTTATAATATATATATATATATATATATATATAATTATTGGGGGGTTATTGTTGGAAATAAATTTTATAAAATTTAAACAAATTAAAAATGTATTTTTTGGGAGGGGTTTGTTTTATTTTAAAAACTATATATATATATATATATATATATATATATATATATATATATATATATATATATATATATATATATATATATATATATATATATATATATATATATATATATATATATATATATATATATATATATATATATATATATATATATATATATATATGAGCGGGCGCCACCACCCCCCCACCCACCTTTCTTCCCCTCCCTAGTTTTTCCTTTTTATGGCGGCCTTACTACTGATGCCACAACAAGTACTGCTGCGACAGCAATTTGCTATGATAGTGCTACCACGGGCAGTGTAGATACCGACCGTGCAAGCCTCAAATGCTTTCAAATATGCATTTTTAAAAAATTATTTTATTTATTATTATTTATTATTATTTAATTTAAATTATTATTTATTAATAATTTTAATTAATATTTAATAAATTTTATTAATATTTAATAATTTAATAAATAATTAATGGATATTAATACTGTTAATTTTTATAATTATTAATTCATTTAATTAAATTTAATTAAGTTTATTTAATAATGGAATTTATGTAATAAAGTTGTAAAATTTATTTAATTATTATTTATAACTTTTGATTTTTTTAATAAAATTATAATTTTTTAATTTAAAATCAATAGGTATTATTTTAATATTTTAAATAAATAATTGTCCTTAAGTTAGTTGGAGTAGTGAACTTAAAGTCGAATTAGGGTAATTATGCAATTGATTCAAAAATAAGAATGGGGTAAATTGTAAATCGTAGGTACTCGCAAACTTACATTGAACGAAAACTAAAACCTTACATTTAACTCAACAATATGTTTTCAAAATCAAACCAAACTATGAAACCTATACTTCATTATCTGAATGTTGTCTATGTTTTGGCTTTGGGTTGACTAGAGTGTTGACCAGTTTTAGGACATTTACCAGAAGCTTGGGGGTTCTGTGATTGTGATGTTATGATGTTTTGATCTTGATCTGTTTAACTCAACCATGGTAATGTGTCTGGTATGCTCTATGCTGAGTTTGACTATATTGTTTGTTATTTCTTTTTAGTATTCTTGTGTGAAATTGAGGTGAATGTTATGACATATTTGACTTAACCATTTTGAGTCTTCGATTAGTATTTTTGGGGATGCTTTCCTATTGCTCATAGAGAACTGATGTGTTATTATGAATTATCTTTTGATGCTTTCCAGTCACTTGAATGAGGGTGAGGTGAAATTTTTGTTTCTTGATTTGTACTTTTATGAGCCTAGGGTAGGTAATTTGTATGTTAAGTTGGGAAGTGGCTTGCAATGGGGGTCAAGGCCCAAAGTGGCTACCAAGGTAACTCATTGTAAGTAGTTTAATAAGTGATAACATTTCATTAAATGGGGTTTAAATGAATTAACAAGAAATTGGTACCACAGAAAGTCACTAAGGGGCCGAAGGATTAAAAGACTAGCCAGGTAACCCTAGCATTGGTTTGTGTGATGACACTTACCCACTAGCAATATAGATTTCCTATGTGTTTTGTTGTGCCTCTGGGTCTAGATGTCAATTTATCTTAGAACCTTTGAGTTAGATTTCTTTTAGGGTTTCCTAGACTTAGAGATTATCTATGATATTTGGATAGATATCTTGGTTGGGACTTGAGACTATCTCCTTAGCGCGATGGGAGTGGGCCATTTAGGTTTCACATGGTCGGGTGGTAGTGCTTTTTACTCTTACCATTGAGATCCATCTGTTGATGTCGTGATTGGAGTTTCCTTGTTTGCATTTCCTTTTATTCTACTTTGTGTATTATGATGGATGGTTGTATCTCTATGATGGATAGTTATATCTTTATTATAGATGGTTTCATTTATTATATTGTAATTTATATCATGGATTCAAGGAGGATGATGCAATTATATTTTTATAAATGTATATTCTTTTAGCCTTTCATACCCTATGACATGTACAATGGATGATTGAGCATTCTGAATTTTATTGCCAAGTGGCATTTGGAACAAATGTATATTTTTAAAATGGACTTTAGACTTTGAATTATTCTTTCATGTGGATGTGGTATTTGTTAGACTTAGTAGTAATTAAATTTAAATGTGACTCAACATCTTGGGATCCTTAAGGAATGTAATCTGTTATGTTTGCTTATGTAAGATTGTATGTTATTGCTTCCACTACTTTATGTTTGACATGTATGTTGATCTTTATTTTAATAAAAGTGTTTGGCAAACTTAATAAAACTTTAGGTTAATTCTTTTGGATCCTTTGGTTGGGCGTTACACTTGGTCACAAGCCAATCTACCTCTCCAATGTGGAATTGCCATCTATAGACTCCAAATATTAAGATGGTCAGATGGTTCCCTGGTTATAGATACTAAAACCAAATTAGCATACAACATTCTATCTGATTCCTTGGAAATTATCAACCACCTCAATATTGGTTGTCATATCAATCTAGATAAATCTAATTGGAATAAGATGTTTTATTATCTTTGGCATAGACCAATTGAACCAAAGATCACTTGTTTCCTATGGCAAGCTATGCTACACAGAATCCTTGTCAAAATGGCTGATGGGAATCCCTTCTTATGCATTCCTTGTCATCAACTTGAATCAATCAACCACATCTTGGTTGACTACACCTTTTCCAAGGGGGTCTTGATGATCTTTTGTATTAAGTTAGATTACCATTTATCTCTGATTCATGTCTTTATAGGTCATATTCCAAATTTACCTAAGAATCTTAATGTTGTCTGGTCATCTTTCTCTTCTAAAAGTTATTAGGTTGGAAATAATGGATATTGAGAAACGAGGATATATTTAAGAGTAGACTTAGGGTTCTTACTGAGTCTTTGCGAAGACTCATTAGCAGACAAATTTTTGTGCAAGTTTCCATTGTCTTCAAGGTCAAAGGACAAAAGTTCCAATAGGTTACTGAGGAATGCACAAGGATTCTCAAAAGGGAGGACATAACATTTGACGTTCAAGTGGAACAAAATGATACACCAAAAGAGGATTTTACACTGTGTGAAATGCTGAATCAGATTAAGATAAAGAGGAGAGTTGGAAACTCATCAATGGAACATGAGGCACTCGATGTTCTTAAAGGTCAAGAGCGAGATGCATCTGTGGACAACATCCTACACTTAGAACCACTACAAATTTTTATAGAAGGCAGTGGAAGGAGGCCAAAACCCACTATAATATAGGTGAATTGTTGAACATGATGATCCCAAACAATAGAGCAGAGAAATCTTTGATCATTCTTAATCATGCATCCAAAATCAAGGATGGAAGTTGATCATCACTGTCACTCCTATTCCACGACCTCCTAACATTCCCCTCCCCCGCCCCCCCCCCCGGTAGCTATACTCAATAACCCCTTCAACATCATCAAAGGAGGGAACATGCACTTCAAATGGATTGAGGGAGTCTCTGCTTGGACTGCCTGGATAGAGGAATGATAGGCTCTAGAATCTAGTTATTTGCATATAGTTCTCCTTTTCGTTGTTGACCAAATGTTATAATGGGATAGATATGAAATAGTCCAGATCTTTAATTTTATGGTCATACTTGGTTTATGATGTCAGTCTTGGTGATCTTCTTGACATGATGATACTTTTATTTTGGCTTGCTTATACTTTATATATATATATATATATATATATATATATATATATATATATATATATATATATATATATTATTGAATATTGTAATTAGGTGTTTATATTGTTTAATCTTTTAATTTAATTTTTTTAATATTAGATTTTTTAAGTTTAGTCTTAGTACACTAATTCTATTATATTGTATTAATTTATTATATTATTTTAATTAAATTTTAATATTATTACATATTCAAAATTTTATATAGATTTTAAACAACTACAAATTAATAAATGAAATTATTTATAACAAAATGCTTACAAGAATTAAAATAAAAATAAAATAAAATAAGATAGACTTCTTTTTTAATTAGTTGATAGGTGCAAAACTAATTCCTCAATAAAACAAAGACATATAGCTCAATAGATTATAAGTTCAAATTTTATAGTACTTTAATTTATTCAACAATATTTTTAAGTCTAACATTATTTTTATTATTTTCTTTCTTTAATTGATCATTATCAACCCTTACATTAACACATGTGATTCAAATCTATGGGTTCAACAATCTTGTAAATGTACAAGGTTATTGAGAAAAAATGAGGTGTATTATTTGCAAGCACAATTTAGGTGCAAGACGTGCACAATAGCCCATAAATGAGGAACACAACAACTAACACATTTAAATTTTGATAGATTTACATGTCACCGCCACTCCATCTTTCTAGACAAAACCATAAATTTATGTTGTATACTTATAATTAAACACTAAACTAACTTATTTAATCTTCCAACAATCTTCTAATTCAAGTAAACTTTAATTTAGAATAATTAATTTAATATTACTAGTGTAATATAAAATTATTTTATTTATACAATCAATCATACTAATTCCACCAAACCTTAAATCCAAATGCTATGTATAAAAAAATTTTAAAAATTCAAATGACATAGACTTTCTTATTTATGATATTTATTGTCTATTAGAGAATTACAATTTTATGTATATTTTTAATGAATATTACAAAATGTCTATTTAGGACCTTCTCCTTCTCACCTACTATATATATAAAAAAATCATATAGTCAAATTTTAAAATATTTTACTTTTATATAATAGATTTTTTTAAATGTTATAGCTGATAAAAAAAATTAAAAATTAAAAATATTTTTTTGCTATATAATTTTTCTAATAGTTTCTTATTGTTGAATAATAGGGTGTGGGCTATCCTCCCAACATAATGTGTTATAAAATGGAAATATAACTTATGTGTCATCAGAGTTTTTTGTTGGTTTCTACAATAAAATTAAAAAGATATATTTGAAAATTATAAGATAAAGCTCTTAGAAGAGCAAAAATATGTGTGAGTTTGTTCCTTGGCCTTAGTCATTTAAGGTTTCTATCTTCTTCTATTTTGCAATTGGATATGTTCTTATGATTTAGAAACACTTCACTAAGGTTCACTCAATATGTTGGGTGCCATTAGATTCTTCTAATCAGGATGTGGATGATCTAGTTCAACATCTCATGTTTTACGAGTCTCCTCTTAAGATGACGATTTCTCATGGTGTCCTTAATAAAAGTGCAATAGTTAATTTAAGAGCCAAGAAAATTTTAGATCATCTTTTAACAGAATTGGCTGCCAAAATTATTTATGAAATTGCAAAAGAAGAGGGTGTAATCTTTCATTAAGAATTCAAGCAACCTATTGATCTTGATCCAGCCCAACACTCTGATTTGGATTCATCACCATTACCTTTAGTAGAGGGTGGAGAACCTCAACTCAATTGTTTGTTGCAATAGACGTATCTCTATTTTGACCCTCATTTGATTCAACTGGATAGTGGAGAATTATTTGATGTTTTTCACAAGGTATATGATTTGCATTTAGAGGATCATGTTCAAAATCAACTCACTTCCAATTCCATCATCTTAGATTCTATGGAGCCCTATGTTCAAGATGTCAGACTTAAAAAGATTGATCAACCAATGCTTACTACAGACAACAACTACTTGGTAAGTGTTTTCAATCCTCAATTAACTTTATCAATCAAACAAACTCCTGACCAAAACATTCATGCATCACCGATGCCTAATACAAGAGGAAGAAAACCAAAGAGTATTCAGACTAAGGCATAAATTTTTTCTAGTATTCAGTCAACTCTTGATGGCAAGTTCACTCCATCAAAGTGAGAGACAAGTGTTCTCCTTGTTAGCAATGAAGATTGTCTCATGGAATGTTAGAGGTTTGAATGCCTCTAACTAGAGATGTAGAATCAAGCAAGAGCTAGATTCTATGAAGGTGGATATCATTTTATTACAAGAAACAAAAATCTCACAAGATTCATTTGATAAGACTATAGGCAGCTGAAGGCATTGGCATTCTTTTCAATAGGGTAATGGTGCTTCAGGGGGTTTGGCAATTCTATGGGACCCCAAAATGGTTCAAGTTAAAATTGTAGCTCAGTATGATAATTACCAAATGCTAAACATCATTTTTTATGATCTTTCATTTATCTTGATTAATGTATATGGCCTTGTGGCAATAAATGATAAGCTAAATCTTTGGTTGACATTGACTCGTAGTATTCAATCTCAATCTAATCAACCTATTATTGTGGGCAAAAACTTTAATGTCATCCTAAAGGCATTAGAAAATATCGGTTGTATCTCCCCTCCACTAAAAACTATCACAAATTTCTCAAACTTTGTAGCAGAAAAAAATTTAATGGATATTGAGCCTACTAAGGGTTCCTTCACATGGAGGAATAAAACAACCAATTTTTCTTAGATTGGATAGGTTTTTGGCAGCTATGGACTGGAGATTAGCTGACATCACATTCCATTCAGAAATTTTGGCTTGCCCAAGTTCAGATCACTTTCCTATTACCTTACAATGTGTACTTCCCTTAGCTAACACTAGGTTTCAACATCATCCATCTTTCAAATTTGAAAAAATGTGGCTTTGTCATCCTTAATTCCTACCCCTTATGAAGCAATGGTGGGTGAGTGCTTCATGCTGTGCTGGTTCCAAAATGCATCAATTTGCATAGAAACTCAAGTTTTTTAAGAAGCAAATAAAAAAATGGAATAAATTGACTTTCAAAAATATCTTTAAAGAAAAATATTATGTCAAACAACAACTAGCTAATATTCTTGATAAATCTATCAATCAGGGTTTGGACAGTGAAAATTACCTCAAACAGAAGCAGCTTTAGGATGATTGAGAAGAACTTTGTTCTCACGAAGAGATATACTAGCGCCAAAAATCTCGGGAGCTTTGTTTGCGAGAGGGAGATAAAAATACAAAGTTCTTTCCTACTTCTACAAAACAAAAGAGAGCAGCTAATCAGATTCTTTCTATTCAAAATGTTGAATCTAGAAATCTAATCTTGGATGCCCATGGCATCCAATTGGAAGGAATAATATTTTTTATAGACCCACTTGCACCAGTAACCCAACCTACTCCCTCAGAAGCTCAAATTCAAGATATGTTAGAAGTCATCCCCTCCATTATTTCAAATTCTAATAATGCAATTTTTTTGGCTCCATTCACAATCTTTGAAGTTAAAAAAGTTGTTTTCTCTCTACATCTTGATAAATCTCCTGGCCCAGACAAATTTTTAGCAGTGTTTTTCCAAGCATGTTGGGATTTTATTGGGTGGGACTTTTGTAATGTCCCCACTCCTTAGGACATGTTTACCTATAGAAATTATTAGCAACATAATCTATTAAATTCAATTCTAATGATTGATATCTAGGAATGTTACTATTTCTACACATCTTTGAGGATCCCTTAATCTAGCTTCCTAACCCTTTGAGAGGATCCCCTGTGTTCATGAGGAACAACCTTTGATTATTTGGCCTTCTTCCATGAAACTACCTTTCAAGTTGGGCTTCATCTCTAGGAAGACCCTCGAGGTTGCTCAAAACAATCCTTGATTAGTTAGCCATTATCCTTCAAAGACCTACGAGACTCTCTTAACACATGTACTACATTTCTCTTCAATAGATTCACAAATATAAATAAATTCATAAACATAATTAAATAAATATAATCCATAAACATACCTTTCTTAACTTCTTCTTTTCTTGATCCATGTGGCTCTATTCTTAGTCAGCCCTTTAGTGAATTATTCCTTCTAGATTATCTCAACTCTATATTTACTTTCCAAAATTCTTCATTTTCAAATTACAAGGAAAGGAAAAAATATACTTTTTCATTTCTTCTTTTCCAAGAGTCACAACCTTTCATAATACAAATCTTTTAAAATGTCACAACACTTCATAGTTATAATCCTTTTGAAAAGTCACAACACTTCATAACTAAAATCCTTTAGAAAGTTCGAATACTTTATAATCAAAATATTTTTTGAAGAGTTGCAATTGTTCATAATTATGACCCTTTCAAAGGTTCACATTCTTTCAATATCATTGATACCTTTTCAAAAAGTTACTTCCTTATTTATTTTTATTTATTTTTGATCGGTATTATTTTCTTCATATTACTTTCCTCTTCAATTTTTCCTTTTTTCTCCTCTCTAAAATAAACTCTCCTCCCTTTTATATCTTAATTTTAAGGAGTCATGTTTATTTGTTAAACATCTCAAAACTTTTCATTAGATTTAGTTAATTTATATTATTCTATGTTATATTATTTATTTACTTACTTATTTGTGTTTATTTTATTTATTATTGTAAGAATTTTCCTAAGGGCAAAAGTCACCTAGGAACTAAGAACTCAAACACAAGCACACAGTAAACCAAAGAGAGAGAGAGAGAGAGAGAGTATGATTAGAATCACAATGTATTCAATATGCCATAATTAGAGTACACTAGGAGTGCTTGTATATAAAAGCCTCTCAGGAAGCACCTAGAATGTCTTTAGAAACAACTAGAAGATAAGACAACTAAGCACCTTATCCAACATTCTAGATGAATGGATAAGAATGACAAAGTGTCATATGTGTGTAGAAGATTCTTATGTTGTAGACAACATGTGCTTAAAAGAGGTACAGACCCCTGTGATGTCATCATGCAACTCACAAGAGTGCACAAACTCCTAAGTGTCTCAATAATAAAATAATGCAAAATAAATAAATAATGCATTAACCTAAGTAAACTTAAGTAAGTGTAATAAGTGAATACTTATTTACACCAACACCCCCCCTTAAGTGCAACTTAGGGGAATGTCCTTAAGCTTAAAAAACTAGGATGAAGATGCATTATGGGTCCTAGCTACTAGGTCATGTTAGGTACCCAATTACATAATGAAAATGAAAATCTCTCATAAAGTGGGGAAATAGGGAAAAACTCATGGGAAAAACCCTCCCCCAAAAAGAGAGATAAATAGGGATGTATGGATGGATGGAGTAATCAAGACCCCCCCATTACGACATACATCCAATATATACATAAGAGAATGAGAGGAGGAAGAGAGATAGAATAGGCTCCCCCCCAAAAGAAGAAAGCCGACAAGTGAAAGCTACTTTGATGAAGAAGCTGGTCCAAGAATGCAAAATGGTGTTCCTCCCCTTAGGAAGAAACAATGCCAAAGGTACAATCTTGAAGATGTATGGTGGCTCTGAAACCTACTCAAGTATCCTTGTACTGATGCTGGTGCTCACCCCTTCCAATTGTGCTAAAAAGAATGAATGCAGATTTGGCAAGGATGTCTGTTGAACCTATTCCACTGAACCATCTATCTCCTCAACTGACAAAGAGACCTCCACTAATTGTTGTTCATAAGGATCCACAATCATGCCAACCTGTGAAGATTGATCATGTAGAGAATGGACATGAGGGTCAGAGTGAGCTCTCACAACAACTGTAGAAGGATCACCTTCATCAATGAGAAGATGTAAGTCCTCAAGTATGTCTCCCAAGTCAACTGAAGTTGGAGCTAGAAGACGAGATGTACCATTCTGAGGTGGACCTTTCACTGTGGCAATGTAAGCATGTGGACTAGACTGATGTGACCTCTCACTACAATTTTCAATAGAACCCCACGTGTCTAAACTTGTTGAAGCACTATCATTGGTGTCACTATCATTTTCCAATGTGTATGATGTGCGGAGAGGATTAGAGGATAAGTTGGGTGAACTCTCCTCAAAATGCACATCCTTCTCCACAAAGATCTCATGAGTCTCTAGATCCATAAGTCTGTAAGCCTTCATATTGTCTTCATAACCAATGAAGGTACAAGGCCTAAGTGTCGATGCCTTGCAATTCTTGGAAGATAGGTTAGCCCATGCTAGACAACTAAAGACTCTAAGGTGACTCACACTTAGTTTTATGCCGCACCATGCCTCAAAAGGAGTCTTTCCATCTAAGGGTAGATGAGGAGACCTGTTAAGTATGTGAGTAGCACTGCTAATGGCTTCAACTTCAAGTGTAGGATCAAAAGACTTGGTCTTTATGATGCAACTTGCCATAGTCTTGAGAGTCCTAATCCTCAGTGCTGCAATATCTATCTTGTGCAGACTGAATGCTGGTGAGTTCTAAAGATCAATCCCCTCAATTCTACAAAAGTTCTTAAGTCTTCTGTCTACATATCTATTCTCATTGTCCACCCTTAGTACCTTGATGGCTTTCCTTGACTTGTGCTCAACATTAGTCTTGAAGTCTTTAAGCTTATGAACCGCTTCATTCTTATGATGAAGGAAGAAGACCCAAGTGAATCTTGAAAAGTCATCAACAAATGTGAGTATGTAGCGGCCTTGGCTGACTAAAGTCACTGCAAAGGGTCCTATTAATACCATGTGAACTAGCTAAAGAACAACTAGAGCTCGAGAAGACTTCTCTTTATCATACTTCTCCTTGAGATTCATATCCACTAAACAAGATGAACATTCTCCCTTAGAAAAGTTCATATTAGGTAGATCTTTGACCATATGTTTAGAGCAAAGTTGTTGAAGAGAGCAGAAGTCAAGATGACCAAACTGCTCATGCCATAAGTTGATTTGTGAAGTAGAGTGAGTTAACAAGGCCTAGCAAGGACTCTTAGGCACAAAGTGGGAGAAGGAGTAAAGCCTCTTTTCATCATTGACTTTCCCAACTGCAACTAATGAATCATCTTTGAGACTTCGTACCATCATAGAATCTGGAAGGAACTCAACCTTATGACCATCTCCAAGGTGAGTGATTTGGTAAATTGATAAGAGATTGGAGCTTAGATTTGGAACGTAGAGAACATCTTTGAATTCCTCATTTTCCATTTCCACATGTCCTTTCCCTTCAACTTCCATCTTAGCATCATCTCCCATGAAGATGTGTGGCACCTTTAATTTCTTTAATGAAGAAAAGTCTTCCTTTGAAGAACCCATATGGTAGGAGACACTTGAGTCAAGGATCCAATCCGAAGAAGAACTTGTGTTTTCCATAAGTGCCTACCCTTTACCTTTTTGGAGTTGAATCCTTGGAAGTACTTGGCACTTGAATCTTGTTCTTCTTGAGTAGATTTTCTAATTTATCGATTCTTTTTGTCTTGCAATGATGCTTGTCATGATTTGGCTTTTTGCAGTATGCACAAAAAAGTTTGTCATTCTTTTCATTACTTCCCTTTTTGTTTGAAGAAGAACCACCTTGTTGAGAGGAAGATTGTTGTGTCTCAGATTGTGTTTTCTACTTCCACTGCTTCTTCTTGTTGTTGATTTTCCTCGCTTGACTTGATTTGTGATCATCACTAGCCACCAAGGTTTTGGTCTTTGATGAGTTGAGAAGTCCAAAATCCACCAAGTGAGATTGTTCAACAATCAACATGTCTGCAAATGCATCAAACGAAGGCTTGTGGTAAGAAGATCCTATGGTCAACTTGTGAGTATTAAAACTTGAAACAAAGTTGGCATACTCAGAAGGTAGCCTCTTCAGGATGTGATGAATCAACCTTTTATCCTTCAAGGGATTTCCAAAATCTTTTAAAAGTGCCCTATACTCATTGACTTTAATGATGTAATCTTGAATTGTGTCATAATTCTTAAGATCCAAGAGAAGTAGATAATCCTCAATTTGAAATCACTTTTCTTCATCCACCTTACCATACAGCTGTTCAAGTTTGTCCCAACCTTCTTTAGAGTCTGAACAATTTTTAATGTGGAAGAGAAGATCCCCATGTACACAACTCCTGATAACTCCTAAAGCCTATCGGTCTTGATTTTTCCAATCAATGAGCTCTTTAGCATCAGTAGGTTTGGTAATTGTACCATCAACATAAAGACTAAATCCTTTTTCCATTAATCTACTCCATGCAATATCTTTCCATGTAGAATACTTGCATGAAGTTAGAGGAGGACATTTAAAACCCATGATGTAGAAATGAAAAGAACACAAAATAGAGACATAAAAACATAGTACACACCCCTCCTTTTCACTCAATCAAAAGACCCCCCCCAAAAAAGATGTTGTTGGTACTTTATAAGTAGTGCGTTTACAATGGGCCACTTGTCAAAATGAACAAAGTGGACTTTCTAATTTTTCTTTTACAACTACCTTATAAGGATGAAATCTGTCACTTAAGCACTGTAGCTTAGTTTTACAAGAATTTTGAAAAAGAATCAAAGCTTTACAATGCCAAAGAAGGCCTAATTCTAAAAGTGAGAGATTGTCCACACAACCCTAGAATTTGACTTTAGATCTGGAAAGTAGACAAAAAAAAATGCACTTTATAAAAAAAAGAACTTGAAAAAGTGAACAGATGTGCCCGTACGGAGCTTCTGAAGTTGTAAAATGCAGGATTATGTAGTTACAGTCACTAAAACATACAATTTTTGCAAAATTTGTAGACCAAAACTAGAAAACAACACCACCACTAAAAAATTTAAGAAATTTTACCCAATTTCAAAAAAAAATGCACTTTAATCAAAGTTTGGATGTTTGAGATATGAGCTCGCAAAGTCAGGCTGCCAAACTGAAAAGCAATTTGAAGAGGGGCCTGGAGCAGAAACTACTATCTTAAATTTGACAGTCAAATGGTTGTCACTATAATTATAAATTGCCCTATTTTGATGGTAAAATAACCATCAATTTGAACCTCAAGGGAAGATGACATCAGCAAAATATGGACCTAGGGATGATGTGGCATGCTGAGTCAATGTCCATACTGTACGTAATGACACACGACAATTGAGGTGGCACCATGCTACTGACATGGAAAAAATTCTAAGTTCCACATGGTGATGTGGCAGTCTTAGATGAGTTGGCAAAAGTGTTGATGTGTCAATACAAGTAAGCGTCCTGCATGGCAGTTTATGCAAATGTAGTAGGTGGGCCACATGTTGTAGAACACTATCCATGCATAGGATTATGAATAGTTCACATGAATATTGGTAACATCTATGTGTCTTGTGTTGGACCACTGAAGAGGAGCTACATGGTGTTATTCGTGTGGCACATGTTGTTGTGGGGACAGAAGTTTCCAATCTACGAAAACTTGTTTGAGGATATCAGAATATGAATAGTGATCTTCAAAATGTGTCAAAGATTGCTTGCTGTCAATTATCGAGAGTCTTAGTTCGGGTGATAGTCTATTCACCATCGAAGATTGCAGACAGAAGTCTCTACAAGTTTTCGTGCCAAAATAGAGAAACTATCGCTGGGTTATGAATGTGCAGTGGCCGAAAAAACACTGACAGAGGGTAAGAATTTGTGATAGAGCCAGAAGTCAATAGTGCATGGGATCCATAGTTCAGTGTTGGGAAATGATAAATCGCACCGAAAAAATGTCAGGAAACATGACTTTTCTCGTTGAGAGAAACATATCGCTACCAGAAACTTGAATAGTAGGGGCTTTGGGATATTAATCCCACATTTATCATTGTAATGTCCTAAGTGGAGTTTTAAAAAACTCTCACCTCTTATGAATGCAAAGAGCAAGCCCTATGACACTTTAAACAAAGAGGCCAATGGACGGGCTTCAATGGGTTGCGGGCTTGGAGGTGTCCAGTAATATGGAGCGCCACCTAGATTTAGTGTGTAGGAAAATGGTCAAAGCCCTTTGCGTAATAAATGTGGTACAACTCAAAATTTGCAGAGGCCAAATTTGTTTTGCGCCTACTACGAATAAAAAATAATTTCTTCTGTGACCAAATAAACCCTCCAAAAATGGTAGATCCAGGGTGTCACTACTCGGGTCTACTAGAAATTAAATCCAAATAATTCTGACGAAAATTACAAAAAAATAAATGTAGATCTAAAATATTTAATTAAATCTGCGAAAAATGACCATACCTGAATTGCAAATCGGGGCCTCTGAATTTTGATTTGCAAAAAAAATTTGCCTCATAGTCAACTTTTGGCCAAGGTAGCTAAGTTTATAGTTGATTTTCACTAGTTCAATGTTTTGGATGCAATGGCAAGGTCAGATCTAGCTCTGGACGCTACCAATTTTTGTAGTACTCTAGATTCAAGCTGAGGTGATGAAGCAAGCGTGGTCTCAAATGGCTATGTGATGAGAAAATCTTCAAGTTTCTCTAATACCATATAAGAATTTGCCTAAGAAAAAAATTCACCCAAGAACTAAGAACTCAAACACAAGCACACAGTAGACCAAAGAGAGAGAGAGAGAGAGAGTATGATCAAAATGGCAATGTATCCAATATGCCATAATTATAGTACACTAGGAGTGCCTGTATATAAAGGCCTCTCAGGAAGCACCTAGAATGTCTCTAGAAACAACTAGAAGATAAGACAACTAAGCACCTTATCCAACATTCTATATGAATGGATAAGAATGACAAAGTGTCATATGTGTGTAGAAGATTCCTATGTTGTAGACAACATGTGCTTAAAAGAGGTGCATACCCCTATGATGTCATCATGACAAATCACAAGAGTGCACAAACTCCTAAGTGTCTCAATCATAAAATAATGCAAAATAAATAAATAATGCATTAACCTAAGTAAACTTAAGTAAGTGTAATAAATGAATACTTATTTACACCAACAATTATTAAGTTCTATTTAGAAAGTTAACATACTTTCTACAATATTGTCTCTTGTATTTAATTTTATTTCTTTCTTTACTCATTGAAATTTTATTATTTTTTAATAATTTAAAATATCACACTAAATATAAATTTTTTTTTTTTTTGATCAGTAAATAGCCATAGGCCTTAATAATATTTATTAAAATTAAATGAACAATTACAATAGCATTCCTCTATTCAAACAGGCACTGGTAGGAAAGAACGGGGAAAGAAAACCTCCAGTCTGGCCCAGCACCAAAGTCCTATATTATTACAAAATAAAAGGGGCATACCCTAGTTTGAATATCCAGCTTAAAATACAAGCTAAGAAGCTATTAAGCATAATAGAGAAATTAATTCTATATCATTCCTTGTCACTTTTGACAATGTTACAAATCTTCTCTTACATATAGCATCTGATAATATATATCCCTGTCTAATCACTTCCAAACAATTGGTTAATAATCACAATATAAACCAAATCTCCTAATCTATAATAGTAGATAGGGAAATCCTTTAACATTAGAAGTTGGAAGAAACCACAATCAAAGTTAATCTATCTTCATACATAATGAAAACAAAAGGTCAGACCATAAGCTTAACCCCATTATTCTCCTAAGGAAATAAATAACAACACTAGAATTCCTAATATAAATGAGAACATTATTATCATAGAAGGCTATCATCATAAGCTTAAAAGATAACCCTCCCTAACTAAATGGGAGGCCCTAATTGGACCTGGATGCTCAACCAAACTATTGAACTCAAATTAATTACTTGATCCTAGCAGTATGCCCCTACAGTCCAGACTCCATAACCAGAGTAGGTGAATATCATCCTTGTTGGTGCTACATGGAAAGAGCCGATTGTTACTATCAAAATCAAATTACCACTTAAAAGCTATCTAGAAATTAACAAAGAGTGAGAGAGGCCAAAGCTCTCTTAGGTCTTAGACTACCTTAACCAGGCATTCAGGAACTAAACTTTTGAATAACAGAAAGCCCAGATTATATGATGTTACCTTGATATTGTCAACTACAACTAATAAAAACAATAGAGTAGTACGCTAGACCATATAAATCATTAAACTACGACCAACCTCATATAATCAATTTCCATACAAAAGATAAAGTATCATGTAACAAATCTAAAACTAATATCATTGATCGATCTATTGGGATTGGCAAGTTACCAAATTTTGATCCTATACCCGGTATTCTAATGTCGTATCATGAAAGGTGATACACGTACCAAAAACTTGTAGAAAAAATACAAAAGCCCTCATTGAAATGAGACATATAAACCATCAAAATGAAGAAACATTTGCACAATAAAGTATAATTGATATATATTCATTATAATTCGCTAGAGCCAGATACATTTGGAAGATTAGCAAAATTCTCCTTACCAATGTTCTAAGAGTATTTATATAACAGAACATGGTTTGTTGCTATATAGCCATATATCCATATATAGTCAAGAATAAATGACCAAAATGCTATGTACTAAGCTGAACTAACCATATAGAATAAAGTATCAAATAAAGAGAAGTTTTCTTGAGTCCTAGGGTCATGAAAAAATCAACGAACGAACACCCTAAGATCCTTTAATAATCTGAATATTTGCACCGTCTGCTCCTTTATTTGCTAACGCGTCCGCCTTTAGATTTCCTTCTTGAAATATATGACATATCCTAGATTTAGCAAGTTGATCTACAAGATTAAGAACATCGCTAAGTTTCAAGTTTAGTACCTAATTTGGGGTAGCCTGTTTCCTGACTGCATTGAGGATGATCTAAGAGTCACCTTCAATAATGACTTTAGATAGTCCTAGCTCAAGGCATAGATGGAGGCCTTTCTCCAAAGCTTCTAATTCTGCCAAATTATTGGTAGTGGGCTGAATCACAAGGGCTTTTTTAGCAATCTAGTTGCCTGAGTCATCATTTATGATACAACCAATTCTTGCCATTCCCGGATTGCCTCTAGCTGCTCCATCAAAATTGATTTTATACCATCCATGTGGGGGAGCGGACCATTTACAATTGATCTTAGCCTTCTTGATGCTCTTGGTGTAAACTTGAGGTGGGTTGATCAAATTACTCCAATTTTTCTTCATGAGTCCATCCCAGGAGGAAAAGGATCCTTCCTCTATCCTAACCTTTCTAAGATGTGATTTGATTACTTCCACAATACTAGCTTCTATTTTTAGTTATAATCCTTCCATATCCATCTCGATGTCTTGAAAAATGTGGTTGTTCCTCTCTTTCTAGATTTCCTAGGATACAATAGCCGGACATATATTCCAAAGCTTATTGTAGATACCCTTAATCATGTTGGTAGGCCAACCTTTTAGGAGTTGTGAAAAGGATTTTGATAGAGGGGAGGACCACCCTAACCTTAATTTTAGCCATTCCCAACAAGGTTGGGAAAAAAAACAATTATAGAGTAAGTGGTCCATATCCTTGAAATCGTGGTTGCATAAAACACATATGGAAGGGCCTTGAAAGCCAAATTTGTGCAATCTATCTGCCGTTAAGATTCTATTTTGAGATGCCAACCATAGAAAGAAGCCTGCCTTAGGCAAACATGGGGCATCCCAACAAAGATTAAGAGGAATTTCTATATGGCCCCATCTTTGTGAATGTATTAGGGTATTGTACCCATTCTTGATGCTAAATTTACCATCCTTTGAAGCTACCTAAATGAGATCATCTTTCCTCTCAGTTTTCTTAATCCTCCTATCTAACAAAATCTTTTCATATGCCTCTCTTGCCTCAAAGTCCACCTCAACCCCATCCAAAAAATTCCACACCCATTTGGTTGATCCTTCCGAGAAGATTTTCATCTTATAGTCTCTAACTTTGTCGCCCTAGGTAGAAACTATTTTGTTTCTGAGGTCCATAGGAAAGGGACTGGAAGCTATCAGGGGGAAAGCATCCCATGAATCCTCCCAAAATAAGGCCTCATCTCCCAATCCTACATCCCATGTTAGAAAATTTCTGATAATGTGACGACACTTTATCATGAAATTCCAACTCTCGGATCCCCTAGGAAGGTTCCTCATTCTAAAGATTAAAAAAGGGTATTCTACATTCAGATATTTATTATATAGTATCTTAGCCCATTTCTGGTTTCTTTCCTTAAATAATCACCAAACAAGTTTGGCACCTAAGGCTTCATTTTTCCATTGAAGATTCTTAATCCCAAGCCCACCCGTCTCCATGGGTTTGCAATGTTTTCCCAATTAATAAGGGCAAGCTTTTTATCTTCTTCACAATCCTTCCAAAGAAAATTCCTAAGCTTTGAATCCAGTTTGCTCAATGAATTCTTAGAAAGAGGAAGACAAGAGAGTGGAAAAGTAGGAATAGCTGATAAAATGGATTTAATTTTTATGCTTTTTCTAGCGTTAGAAAGCCATTTATCTTTCCAACTCCCAATCCTAGCATCAATTTTTTCAATGTTGTTCTACCAGATCTCGTTGGATTTAGAGCCCTTTTCTAAAGCAATGCCCAAATATTTACAAGGAAATTGACCTTTCTTGAAGCCCATCACCTTGCAGATCTGGTCTTCTACTTCTTTATTTGTATTTAAGAAATAGATTTCAGATTTGTCCTCATTTACTTTTTGACCAGATGTTGTCATGTAGGCTTTAATAATAGATTTTAAATTCAAGGCTTCTTTGATTGTGCTTTTGCCTAGTAGGATAGTATCATCTGTGTATTGTTGATGAGTAATATTGGGCAAATTACTAGCCACAGCAATAGCAATTTTTTTTTTCTTATTGTAGGCATATGTCACCGCTCTCCCAAAGACTTCTACCATAATGATGAAGAGAGAAGGGGATAGAGGATCACCTTACCTGATACCCCTAGAAATATCAAAAAAACCTTCAGGTGTCCCATTAATAAGGATAGAAATCTTGGGAGTGGAGATAAATTTAAAGATGAGATTAATCCATTGAAGTGAGAAACCAAATGTTTCCAACACCTTACAGAGGAATCTCCATTCAACCATGTCGTATGCTTTTTGAGTATCAAGTTTCATAAACATACTAGGCTCCTTGTGTTTAGAGGCAAAATGAATTGTTTCTTGAATAGTGAGGATACCATCCAGGATAGATCTACCTGGAACGAAACCTATTTGTTCCTCTGAGATGATTTTTGGGAGGAACTTCTTGAGTCTATTTGCTAAGATCTTGGAAATGATCTTATAAATTGTGTTACATAGGGCAATGGGTCTATAATCCCCTACAATTTCTAGATTAGGTTTTTTGGGGATTAGAGTTAGAGAAGAGTAATTAATTTCTGATAATAGTGCTCCACCATTCCTTGATGCTTCAATGGCTTTCCATAGGTCATTTCCAATAATATCCCAACATTTTTTATAAAAGAAAGCCTGAAAACCATCAGGGCTAGGAGATTTATCAGTGTTCATTTTGAAAACCACCTCTCTAACTTCTTCCAAAGTAATGGCTCCATTTAAGAATTTGTTATCCTCAGGGGTGATTAATTTAGGAATAACTTTAAGTAAATTAGCTTGCGCCTCCCTATTAGACCCCTCTAGATTATTTAGAATCCTCTGATAGTGTGTCACAAAGGTGTTTGCTATCTCACTAGGATTCTCAGTGAGGAGTCCCATCTAATTTCTAATGCTAGTAATTTTATTCTTTGATCTGTTATAAAGGGTCGAATTGTGAAAATATTTTATGTTCTGGTCACCTTCATCTAACAAATTTTCCCTGGATTTCTATCTCCAGAATATTTCTTCTTTGGATAATATGTCTTCTTGTTTGGCAAGTAGTTTTTTTTCTACCAAATACCGTTCGTTATTCATGCCTTTCTTAATTACCTCCAAATTTAAATTTTTTAATTTGTCTTCTATATCTAATTTTTCTTTAAAGATATTATTGAAATGTTCTTTGTTCCATTTGAGGATCCATTCTTTCATCATCTTCATTTTAGATACGAAAAAGAACATCTTTAAACCTTTGAAGCTATCTTGATTCCACCATTCTTTTATGTTTTCCATAAAATTAGGATCTAAAAACCACATTTTTTCACATTTAAATGGGTTTCTGATTGGTTTTGATGGCTCTGCAAATTCCAATCTAACTGGAAAGTGATTTGACCCAGCAATAGGCAAAATGATAGAATGAATGTTACAATTATTCCTATCCAAGTCACCTTTAAAGAGAAATTTATATAATTTTTTGGCTATATATGCAAAGTCTTTCCTCCTATTATTACAAGTGTATACTCCATTACTATTTGGGATATCAATCAAGTTATGTCTATCACACCATTCTTTGAAGTCCAGAGAGGATTACGAGAGGTGGCGAATGCCACCTACTTTTTCATCTAAATTTAAAACAGTATTAAAATCACCATCTACTAAACAGGGGTCATCCTTATGATTATTCATAAACAAACTGATTTCATCCCATGTCATTTTCTTTCCTAAATTACTAGTTGGTCCATAAACATTAATTAACAAGACTTGAAGATTGGATTTCAGACTTTGAACCTAAACATTGATCCAATTATTACTACTGTTTAGGAGATCTATAGAGAATTTCCTAGAATTCCAAAGGATACTTAGACCCCCAGATGCACCTACTGATTCTTGAAATGAGGAGCTCCAGAAACCAAGTATCTTTTTTAGGTTCATTCCTTCTGCCTTGCTTAACTTTGTTTCCTGTACTAAAATAATATCTGAATCAAATAGTCTAAGGTGTTGTTTTAAAACCCTTTTTTTGCTAGGAGCATTTAGGCCCCTAGCATTCCAAGTAGTAATCCTCGTGGCTCCTTGGGAATGCTCTTCCCCTTCCCATTGTTAAGAAGTTGATCTATCTTCTACTGTTCCCGGCTGAGTCCATCTGCTTCCCTAAGCTCCTTCAAAGACCTTCTGCCTCTTTTACCTTTTACTCTTCCATATTTGGGTGAGCTTAATCCTTCCTGATTCATATGTCTCCCAAGATGCTCCATATTATTCTAAACACTTAAGATTTCCTCATAGTCCTTTCCTTGTGTTTCATCAAAAACCAAATCTTTAATAATCTGATTTATTATGCCATGCTGATCATTATCTTCTGAATACAAATCTACTTTTTCCCTTAGCAATCCCTTTCCTTTCTTGCTTTGCATCCGTTGTATGTTCTATTCACTAAATCTGACTCTTCTTTTTATCCTCTTCTTCAATCTTCTGTAAATCATGCCTCAGGTCATCATATGTGTAATTGCTACCACCAAGCTTAAGAATTCTCTGCAACAATTCCTCCTTCTTGGCTTCTAAACTAATACCAACGTTTTCAGGACAAAATACTTGAACACGATCCTCAGTAAGCTGCTCAAGTAACTCATCATCTAGTATTTGAAATGGCACTTCTAAATCTAGATTACTATCCTTATTAAGGAAGTTCTGGAATTCATTTACTAGGGACCTTTTTGTTGTCATTGTGCCGAAATCTTCATCATTCTACTGATCATCAGGAGAAAAAGGAGACCCACCACATTCTGATGGAGTTTGCCAAAATTTGGATTTATTCCATTCCTTTCTATTTGGAGTTGAGTTTCTATCCTTTAAAACAAGATCCTGAATCTGCTCCCTTTTGCATTCTTCCTTCGCATCTTTATGAATTCCTTCAATATTAGGATCTAAATCAAATAATAAGGAATTTTCAATATTTTTTATGTTCTTTTGACCCATCCCCTCTTGGTAAGATGTTTCCTTCGAATCTGGAACTTCCTTACCTATACTATTTTGATCATTGTCCATTTGTGTCCTACTAATTGGAATCTCTACACCTAGTTGCTTGTAATTGAGTAGGTTCTCTTCTCCTCATATTCAGGTTGCTCTTGGTCTCTATGCAATTTTATCTTACAGACTTTTGTAGCTTTATTTTCTTTTGACACACTATTATGCTCTGTATGACTCTTTTTGTCTAATTTCCTTCTCTTTAACCTTTATTTTTTTTTGACTTGTTCTTTGGAGTCGTGACTGAGTTCTTCTCGGGTTCCACCACAATGATTGATTTGAGTCTTGTTTTGGCTTCTAGATTAAGCTTGTTATTCTCCATACCATTTCTTCCCTCTTGCATCTCAGAATGTCTCTCCTCTTCCTGCTCATCTAGTAAAGGTATCTTTTGATATGCAACACTGATCCTCAATTTCTTTTTCTGAATTCTGATCCACAGGAACTTGGTAAGAAAATTCGAAGTAAGTGGCAAAGTTCTAAATCTGATTTTCCTAATCTCATCAAACTTAATGATTTTTGAAATTTCCCCTTCATATGTTTGAACGTTGATGAAATAGGATGCTTTGTTGATAATAATCTCCCTATGTGTTTGAATAGGTTGATTAAGCTTGGTTCTGATGAGCAGTCTCACATCATTGCAGTATTGAAAAGATGAATCAATGCCTACCAGGTCTCCTACTGCTAAGCCTATTGATCTAAGGATCTCGACTTGGATCAGCTCTGGTGGTAATGACTGAATGTTGTACCACCTAGAACACATAATATCTAATCCCTCTACTCTAAAATTTGGACTCCATACTACAAAATTAACTGCATACCCATTAAAAAAACATTTAGAAACAAAAATAAATTCCTCTTTTATGGATTCGTCCAAACATCTCAAATAAAGGATTCTATCTGAAAAGATAGAGATACTTACTTGTTCTTCGCAGTTGTCTTCTAACCAGTAAGCAACGAGAGCAAGATCTTTCTTCAAACCATTCCAAATTGCATAGACTCCATTCTTTTGACATTCATTCCATAGTTCTTCAATTTCTGTGTTGAAAATGCGGATGGATTTGTTTGCAGTTTTAAGGGACTTTTGAGGATCTCAGGCGCTACTATTGTTTTGTGAAATTGAGGAGCTCTTGGCCACAGGCCTATGGTGGGGGGGAATATATGAGCGCCTACATGATTTAGCAAGTAGTGCAATGGGCTTAGCCCTGCTGGGTGGTGGCATAGCGGGAGTAGCTTCCAAATCTAGTCCACCTACAGGTTGAAGGGTTTTGCAATTAAACAGCTGAGCATACTTTGTTAGATTAAAAATCTTAAATTGGTAGTCCAGCTTCTCAATTGTGAAGAATGGCTGAGATCGTAGGTTATCTAAGGAGTCTGAATTAACATAAAAGGGAGCAGTCTAAGCTAAATCCAGTGTTAGACACCATCTGTAAGATTGTTTAAGTTGGGGGGCATCTGAGTGCCAAATGTGTAGGGTTTGTTCTTCGGGATCCTCCAGCTTCTCCAAAATTGAGAAGTTGTTCTTTGTTTGTACTCTAAAATCATTGAACCTCTGCCGCCTATTCAAGTATCTGGGTTTATTGCAATTTTTCAGATTCTTCCATGAGTTTCTACCTCTGCCCTACCATGGTCTAGGGTTTTGATTTTCTTTTCTCAAATACTGCTCTGCTTTTTTCGCTTGCTTACCGCAATTAGCCATTGTTACTATTCTTATCTACTAATATAATTTTATTAATAATATATATTAAATAATTATTATTTCTTTTTTAAAAATATTTTAGCATTAGTTTTAATATAACTTTATTATTTATTTAATAACATTATATTATCTAATTATTATTAAAAATCAATCTTAAAATGAGGATATGACAACCTTCTTGGTGTTCTAGAAGAATCTAGGAAAAGTAAAGCTATGTTAAATTACTTCAACTCAACTAACATTGCCATTATTTCAAAGGTTAAGAATCCAAAAACTTTTAGACTTTAGACCGATTTCACTTTGCAACACAATTTACAAGATCATTACTAAGGAAATTGATATGAGATTGCAATAGTTGATTCTAAACCTTGTGTCAAAGGAACAAGGTGGGTTTGTCTCAGTCAGAGAAACTATGAAAGGGGCTTTAGTTTCACACGAGGCTCTTCATTCAATTAATGCTAACAAATCTTCAAATTTCATCATTAAGTTGGATATGATGAAAGCATATGATAGAGTTTGCTCGGACTTTCTATTTAAAGTTCTTCACAAATTTGGTTTTGCAAAAGGTTGGTGTAAATGGATTAGAGTTTTCATATTAGGTGCATGGTTTTTAGTAGTTATCAATGGAGTTCAAGTTGGCTGCTTTACATCTACCCAAGGGATTAGATGAGGTGATCCCCTATCCTCAGTTCTCTTTAATTTAATGGTTGAAGCTCTCAGTAGACTTATCCAGTGAACACATGATCTTGTCTTTGGCAAGGCACAATGATAGGAGGCACAAATATTTTGATCACTCATTTTTTTTGCAGATGACACTCTACTCTTCTGGGTCACCAATGTTATGGAGGAAAAGTAGATCAAGAAAATTTTGGATCTAGATTCAATTGTATTAGGACAAAAAATTAATCCCCATATGTCAAACATTTATTTTTTCAATTCTAACTAGAATATATCTAATAGAATTGTTTCAATTTTGGGGTTCTCTGAAGACTTTCTTCCTTCGATTTATCTTGGCATTCCTTTTTTTACGCAAGCCAACAAAATCAGCTATTGGTTACCTATCATTGAGGTAATCAAGGGTAGGATACTGGCTTGGAAAGCTAGATGGCTTTCACTTGCAGGGAAAATCCTTCTTGTTAAACAATGCTTTCAACCATTCCCAATTATTACCTTTTAGTGTTGAAAGCTCCCACATCTGTCATCCAAATTATTCAAAAGATCTTGAGAGACTTTTTATGGACAGGGAAATTTAAATGGGGAAAAGAAAATTCCACTTGCCTCACTTCAAGTTATGTCACAAGTCAAAACACATGTTGGAGTTGACATTCATGATATGGAAACAAAGATTTTGGAGGAAAGTTAGTATGGCAAATGTATTCTGAGCTAGATAATAAATGGTGTCAAATCACGCAACACAAATATCTAGATAATGTGTGTCTGTCTAGAGTTCTCTCCATACAAAATCCCTCCAAAGGTTCATCCATTTGGAACTTCATGATGACATCTAGAGATATTGTCACCCAATACATTACTTGGGAGGTGAATAGTGGTGATAGGGCCAGCTTTTGGCATGATTCTTGGAGTGGCCTACCTCCTCTCATTCATGTAGCATCTTTGGATGACATTGTTGCTTCTTTTGAAGCAATTTGGGGTAAATCACTAGTGGATTATGTTTTTGCAATTTGTTTATTTTCTAGAAGGGTAATCTGGAAGGATATGGATGACCTTCCTATTTCAGTGCAAGATAGGATCGTATTTTTGGCAATTCTATTAGATAGAGTGGTCTTCTTGTCAAGAAAGGAAGATAAGTTGATATGGGCTACAAGAAAATTGGTTTCTTATTGCATTAAAGATGGCTATAGGATTATCCAACAATAGGATCCAAATAACATTCACAGTTGTGCTTTCTCATTTTGTTGGAATCAAGCCACTCTCTCCAAAGTTGGGTGCTTCACTTGGATTGCACTAAAAAAAAGAGCCCTCACTAGTGATCGACTTGTTAAATTCAATATTGCTCAACCTTTCAACTGTCGCTTATCTGATTATGAATTGGAAGATTTAGATCATCTCTTCTTGAACTGTTCTTTTGCACTTCAATGCTGGCAATTTATTCTTTGCAAGCTTTACTACCCTACTCCCCTTCCTAAAAAACTATGGGATCTCTTTCAAGCATGGCCAATATTACACTCCTCTTCTCTCATTTCCAACTTATGGAAATGCATCTTGACTATTGCAGTTTGGGCTATTTGGTGGGAACACAATAAATTATTTTTTGGAATTGCTCTTCATCTATTAGCTCTATTCTGATAGGCATAGAAAAATCCATATCAGAAGTTGTTAATGCCATTCATCATAGAGTCAATTGCAATCTAGTTTTGTCCATTTAGGATAGTTCTGTTATTTGGGATTGGAAATGCATTCATATTCCTATTTTCTTCTCATAACAAAGATTCAATTCACTGGATTTCTCCTATTTGTGGTACATGTAAAATCAATTTTGATGGTGCCTCTTGTGGCAATCTAGGTAAGTCACGGATTGGTATTTGTATTTGAGACCATCTTGGTGATGTTCTTGCCATTCAAGTATTCTCCATTCCACTGAGGACAAATAAAATGGCTAAGGCCTTTACCCTCTTCGAAGGATTAATTTTGGCTAAGCAAGGGGGATTTCAATCAATTCAAGTTGAAGGTGATTCCATGGTTATAATTAATGCATGCATAAAATGGGAATCATACTCTTGGAAATTGTTATACATCCTTCAACAAATTTGGCTTCTTTTTTATGCATTCAAATTGATTCACATTTCCCACACTCTTAGGGAAGGAAATATGCTGGTAGGTTATCTTGCTAACTTAGGATGTAATGGGAAGAATATCAACAACTTAAATCTAGGGGATTTTATAAAAGTTGACAAGGTATTTCAAAAATTGATAGTAGAAGATTAAAAAGCATGCAAATCTTATGGAATTTCAGGTATCAATTTTCGCTTGTATATGACGAGGATTTCGGGTTTTCTTCCTAATTCTTTCTTGAAAGAGTCTTTAAATCAGTTTTATAATAAATATAAATATGGTGGCTTGTCCACTTTTTCTTTTAAAAAGAAACTATTAAAAAGAAACAATATAATGCAAATTTATATTATACAAGTTTGTTATTATATAATAATTGCTACTTAGTGCTACTTACCCTAAAATATTGTAATAGAAATAGTTATTGAATATTATTATAATAGTTAATCGATATAATAGTTGAAAGATTTAGAAATGAATTATAAAAAATATATTATTTTTAATTTTGTAGTATATAATATTTTTATTTTTATTTATCAGTAAACGGTCTAAGCCTTATATATTATATTAATTAAATAAAAAAGATACAATATTGTATTTCTGTTCAAACAAGCACTAGTAGGAAAGAAGAGAGAAGAAAACCTCCAGTCTTGCCCAAGACCATAGTCCTTTATTATTACATGTTTAAAAGGGGCAAGTCTCAAAAAAGTTATTATTCTCTTAATTTGTATTTATAAGTGAATTGATAGGATTCATGTCTCAATGTTGCCAAATCTAGATCTTTATATATGACTCCTTTGTAATTCAAAGACATGGGTGAAGATGCCAAAAATGATTTGATCTTCATTTCCTTGTAGCCTTTGTTCTATTATAATTTTGGACAATGAGATGACACCTTCCTTACCTACTGATAAATAATGAAACTCAAATAAAATGTTAGTTCTAAAAGAATAATAACATCTAATTTATGTATCCTATTTTCCTAATCAGATTTCCTAATATCTGATACAAGCAACTTTATGTTACCAATTCTTGGAAATCTTATAAAGTTGTTAGTATCAGTATAATCAATTTACTTTTCCATATGATCCACCTAAGCTTGATATTAGTTACTCCAACTGATTGGTTTAATGATTAAAACTTAGTCTGCTTATTGTCATTCCTCATTAGCAGCCTAGCCTTAAAACCAAGATATGTTAAAAAGAAAGGAAATATGCCAAACAACATCGAAACAAGAGCGGGCTTGAAAGGAGAAGATAAATGCTACCATTACCTTTGATCTTGAAGTGTCTGACACATTAGTTTGTTGAAACTTTTTAACAATTTACTTTGCATTTGTGTTTATGCTTAAAATTTGATTGATAGATTCAATCTTGTTGGTGTAAGCTAATAAATGAAACTTATACTAGAATACCCAACGAATAGTGACCAAGTCTAACAGATAAGTAGTATATAATATTTTAGTATTATAAAATGTATTCTAAAATAAAACAAGTGCCACATTTATTATACTAAAAGATTTAGAAATGAATTATTAAAAAATATTATTTTTAATTTTGTAGAATATAATATTTTAGTATTCTAAAATAAAACAAGTGTCACATAGTGGCTTGCCTTTAGTTATTAGTTTTTTTTTTTTTTTTTTTAATTATAGTATGGTAAAAAATTTAATTAGTATAATTATTATATAGTTATAGTTATATTTATAATTGTGGTAATAATGTATTTTTTGTTATAATTATATAAATAATTGTTAATTGTTAATCATAAAGTATGATTAATCTCATCTTAATTTTAATTTTAGTGGTAAATATAATTATTGATATATATATATCATATTATACTAGTATATTATAAATAAATAATAATATATAATAATTTTTTTTAAGATTATATAATACAAGTATATATTATATTTTTAAAATTTTAAATTGAATAACAAACAATACATTCAAAAAAGTATAATAGATTAAAAGTATAAAAACTTAAATTAACTTTTTAAAAATTTAATAATATTAAATATTAATAAATCACATTAAATTAATCAAAAAATAATTTGATTTCTTTTTTTGAAATGAGAGTTGTATTTTGTCAATGAATATATCTTATTTTTTTACAATGCACTATTTATAAGTAAAATATTAAACAAAACATAATATATAGCATTTTAATCAACAAACAAATTAAGAATATGTTGAAAGTTAGTGAAAAGTAAATTTGAAATAGTAATGTCTTATATATATAACAAATTATTAATAAATCTATAAATTATATAAATTATTTCATGATGCAAAAATATAACCAAGCAATATGGGCTCAAGGAAAAAGGGTAGTATAAGACCAAATCAAATGAATCTATCATAATGGAGAGAAATAGTTTAAATAATAAAGTATATTAATAATTTAATATTAAACTTCACAAATATTTGATCAATAAAAAATAACTATAAACTAATTTAATAATAATAAATATAGATTCAATCATGTATAGAATTACTATTCAATTAAAATTGGAGTTGACATATAAATTAAAGATATATATTGGTAAATTAGTGATAACGATTAATATTTCAAGTAGTATATTATAATTCTGGCAACATGTATATCTTACATTGATGCTACCTAGTCTATCTAAATTTCCTCTATTAAGAATAAGAACAAGTGCCACGTAGTGGCTTGTATTTGCCATAGATTATAATGGTTTTAATTAATTAGAATAATGAAGTAAAAAATTGATAATATAATGTTATTACTAATTGATTAATATTTGATATATATTTTAGATAAAATTTTAATATAAAAAATATAAATTTCACATAAATGCAATGATACTATTATAACTACTTAATTGTATTTTAGCATATTGATATATTAATACATTAATATTTTTTTAACTATAGATAAATAAACATTTATAAAATAAATAGTATTTAGATGTAGAGATTTTGGCCCTAGATAATCATTAAATAATTGTAGTAGATTTTAGTCCAATAACAAAGTATTTCAAGAAAGATATAATTATTTATATTATATTTTTACCTTTTCATTTATTATTATACCCTTTTTCACAAATACTATATTTTAATATATACATTAGTTAATTGCCATCTTAATATAATCAAATACTAGAATGACTCGTGATAAAATTAATATTTACAAATCCAAAATTATTTATTTCCATACAATGATATTCTTTTAAATGAATGCTAAAATTTTGAGTAGTGCTTTTAGAAAAATCGCTCTTATAAGACACAAATATAAGAGCCAATCAAGTTCAAGTAAAATATTTTAGAGAAATTTAGATGTTAAAAAACTAATTGATGAAGATGCAAAAAATTAATCACTAGATATGTTGAATTGATTACAATAGTATGAGCCTACGGCAAATACAATAAATCCATACAGCAATCAAATCTAGCGGTGGGCCATCCTTACCCGCCATTCAATCTTCAATTTTCAATCTCCCTTGACACGAAATCGTTCAAAATTCTTTATCTGTTGTTAGGTATAAAAAATTTCGCAGATTTGACCAAAAAATGAAGAAAACAACTTCAATCATACTAAACTAATTCTGATGAATCTAGACAGGTTTCTGGCATAATTGAGCCCCTTGAAAAATCAAGTTTGCATATTTATTATTATTTATAAATACGAGTCCTCGGAACGAGCTAAAAGCAAAGTCAAAATTTAACTTCTGAAAGACTCCTGTGTGAGTTTTATATGCTGAAGAAGCAGCGATGACGGAAGAAAAGGCAATGGAGGAGCTTAAATCATCTGATGAATTTGTTGCAGATGGGTCAGTGGACCTCCATGGCCACCCAGTTATCAGAGGTCGAACTGGAACTTGGAGGGCATCCTTTTTCATAATAGGTATGATTCAGCATGCCCTTTTTTCTCTATAAAATCTTTGTAGAAAGAATGTTTCCAAATATTGAATTTTTTAATGTTTGGAATCATGTTAAACAATTTTTACATTACGTTTTGAAATTTGATTATTTTAATAATTTCAATCATATTTCATATTTATCAATTGATTAGTCAAGGCGTTCTGTAAGATTTTGAGAATGGGGTAGCAATCGGAAGAAACTCCTTTGGTAAGCGTGCTTTAGTTTAGAGAGTCGAAGAAACTTTATTATTAAGCGTTCTTAAGTTTTGAAAATAGGATAATAATTTGAAAAAATTTCATTATTAAGCGTGCTTGAGATGGAGTAGTATTTGTATGGTGACTACATGTGTGAGTGATGGAATGAATGCTATATGTACGATTCATTCTCATGAGAGATGGGTTTTGTAAACTATTAATTATGAATCATGGATCAATGGGTTTGAATTATATCTCTTATCAATTAAGGAGCTAAAACACCCTCCAATGAATGGTTTCACAACACTAGCGAAAGATTTTTGCAAAAGGGGTAGTAAGCTCTGCAGGCTTAACCTTGAGGAAATTCTATCATCAAGCGTACTTGAGTTGGGAGTTGGAGTAGTACTCTGGGTGAACTCCCTGAAAGATCCAATGCTTCGTCTAGTGAATGATGACATGGGCACTAAATATACCATTCATTCTCGTGAAAGATTGATTCTTGTGAACCTACTACTCATGAAACACGGATCAATAAGTCTGACACAAAAGCTATACAGTTGAATCTTAATAGCAATATCATAAGAGTGCTTCTGAAAACTTTTTAGGCAATGATTACATTACCATTTTTTACAACTGGGGATGATTTATAGTAATATGGGTGGGTGCCCGTACACATTTGGTATAATACCATTGAGCTATGTGTCTTTTAATAATCAAGAGTGTAGATTGTTCTGTCAACATGACCAACACTTTTCTCCTCTTTTGCACTATATTTTATCAATCTAAAGCTATTCTAGTCTTGATTTCAATTAGTATATTTCTTTTTCAATCACAGGAGTGGAGATTGCAGAGAGATTTGCTTATGCTGGCATACTGTCAAATCTGGTTACTTATCTCACAACTGTTTTACATGAAAAGACTGCGACAGCTGCAAGCAATGTGAACATATGGTCAGGGGTGGCATCTATGTTGCCTTTTTTGGGAGCCTTTATTGCAGATTCATATTTGGGTCGGTACTGGACAATCCTCGTTGCTTCACTCGTCTATATGCTTGTCAGTAATTTTCTACTCCACTAAATCCTTTTATTGCATTATGATGGATAGGTAATTATATTTCAGAGATGTTCTTCATTGTATTTTATGGAAGCTTGTAATTGGAAGGCAGTATTCTTTTACTTCACTAAATCCTGTTCCTGCACTATGATGGATGAGTACTTCATATTTTATTATTTCAGAGATATTCTCAATCAGTTTTAGGTCACTATATTTTATGGAAGCTTGTGAGTGGAAGGCAGTCCCAAGTAGCAAAACAATAGAGCTAATTTGTTCTGGTTCAGGCAAGGAGGATACTAATTTTCAACTGTTATGACTATAAGACAATGTACCCACAAAGGTTCTAATATAAAAATCATCCAAAGGCTCATTTTGCATTTAGAAAGTTGTCTTATCAGAATCCTTTGTGAAAAGTGAGCACCTTGATGAAGATCCAAGTTTTTTTTTGCAAAATTGAGTTAGGAGTTCCATTGTCACCAATTCTTGGTGTCTTTTCCTTGGGTGCCAGTTTTGGATGCCACTTCTTGCATTATTACTGTTATATGTATGTGTTTAGGTCATTTAAGCCATAGTAGTCTGTTGGTACATATGTGAACAAAGTAACTACAAAAGTGGGTAGCTTGGCGAAGAGTCCTGTTTAGTGTTGTTCAAGGATCCATGCTAGGTGAGAGCTTGAATAAATAACACATTTCTGCCTCAATTGAAGATTTGGATTGGGGGTTGGGGGTCTGGTTTGAATGACGAGAGCTTCATGTGGTATACCACAAAGTCACGAGGTGCAGTCTCCCTTTAGCCTATGTGTTACTAGAGGGTGTGTAATGCCAGCATCACGGATCATGTTAAAAAGTGTAACACTCGCACTGCAGTTTAGAGAGCGGCTACTCAATTCCTGCAATCTAAAAAGATAGATTGATCTTTTGGTTAAGAATCCATTCCCAATGCATGCTGAAGTCCTGGTTAGTCCATTTGATTGACAGCCCACATCTGCTAGATGTATGAAATCATGAATCAATAACAAGTGAAGCGGAAATCCTTCTCAAAAAGGCAGAAAGGTCTTTTTGGTTCAACACCCATATCTACCTAAAAATCTGAATGAACATCAAGAAAGGTAGTTATCTTGCAGAAGACCTAAGATTGGTGTTTTGGTTTCAGGACACACACACACAAATTTAGGAGTTCTTGTGAGCAAAGATGCTGAAAATCATTTCTTCTGAGTTTGTGCACATATTCAGAATTGAATTAGACATCCATTTGGGTTCAAAGTACCTGAAAAAAAATCATTTTCCTGTGTTATAACCAAATGCATGATATCCAACTAACACAGCATATAATGGAATGTTACAGGGTTTAATCCTGGTGACTCTATCTGCTTCTCTAAAGAGTCTGAAAGCCCCACCATGCAAGAATACTTTGGAGCCTTGCCCTAAAGCATCACATTCCAAACTTGGGTTTTTTTTCTTCTCACTTTACATGGTTGCTTTGGGGCAAGGGGGTCACAAGCCATCTCTACAGGCCTTTGGTGCAGACCAATTCGATGAGGAGGACCCAAAAGAGAAGAAGAGCAAAAGTTCATTCTTTAACTGGTGGTATTTTGGTATTTGCTTCGGGACCCTTGTAGGAGTCACTGTTCTCTTATACATCCAAGATAATGTCGGATGGGGTGTGGGATTTGGCATTCCTGCCGTTACCATGGCAATTACACTTCTTGTGTTCTTGTGTGGGACTAGGTTCTACCGAAACAGACTGCCTGGTGGAAGCCCTGTCACTCGAATCATCCATGTGTTTGTTGCCGCATTTTTGAAAAGGAAAACTCCCATTCCTTGCCAAGAACCAAATCAATCAATTTCTGCTCAAGAAGAAGATATTCTGAAGGCAGGGTCAGGAAGACAACTCTTGCAAACAAATCGCCTCAGGTAAGCAGTCCATGATACTATTCACTTTGAATCTAGTCATATCATATTTAAACAGAATTCTACTCTAAATTTTAGGCCTTAATAGTGAGAATAGAGATACTTTTGTACATTCAAACTGCAAAATCAACCAAATGGGTCTTGTGTATTCTAGGATTCAATTGTGTAAGTTTTTTTTGGCATCAACATTTTGGATCACACTCTATGATCCATAATGTTTATTCTTGCATTCTGTCATCCTAATGATGGATTATGGAGTGTGATCCCAAACGTTGATGTTAAAAATAACTTACACAATCGAATCCAGATATAGAATACATATTTCAAATGGATTGTGGAAATCTGATAATGTCAAATGGGTCTTGTATAACTGGGAAGGCTGATAGGGTTTAATCATCTCCACTAAGTTCCCATTTTAGCTCTAGTCTAAGCCCCTTGAATGGCAAGCCAAGCAAAGGGGTGCTGCATGCAATTACTTAACCTCGCATCTAAGACTAAGGAAGAACATGGAACAATTGAGAATAATGCTAGTTCATATTTTTTAGGGTTTCATTTGTCTTTCTTTTAGCCCTATAGAGAAGTTTTTGATGAATCTCCCCATCTTTGTTTTTCAGATTTCTTGACAAAGCAACAGTTGAAGATGATCTAGACATTGAGTGCAAGGCAAAACGCAATTGGAGACTCTGCACAGTTCAACAGGTTGAAGAGGTGAAACTTCTGATAGGAATGTCACCTATTTGGATGGCATGTTTGATGTTTGGTGTTGTCTTTGCACAGTCCTCAACATTCTTCACAAAACAGGGCAGCACAATGGATAGAAAGCTTGGTCAACATTTTGTGATCCCTCCTGCAAGTCTGCAAGGTTTTATTGACATATCTATTGTTCTACTGGTTCCTTTCTATGATCGCTTCTTTGTTCCCTTTGCAAGAAAGCTAACAGGGAAGGAGAGGGGTATAACATTGCTCCAAAGGATAGGCACTGGTATGTTTATTTCTGCCATTTCAATGATTGTTGCCGCAATGATAGAAATTAAGAGAATCAAGGTAGCAAAGGATAATGGGCTAATAGACATGCCCCATGCAACAATCCCAATCAGCATTTTTTGGCTACTCCCACAATATATACTTTTTGGCACAGCTGATGTGTTTACAATTGTAGGAATGCAAGAGTACTTTTATGATCAGATGCCAGACACAATGAAAAGCTTGGGTATTGCTGTCTATTTGAGTGTTTTAGGAATTGGTAGTTTCTTGAGTAGTATCATGATTTCAGTCATTGAGAAGGTTACTTGCAGAAAGGAGCAATGCTGGTTTGCAGATAATTTGAACAAAGCTCATTTTGATTACTTTTACTGGCTTCTAGCTTGTTTGAGTGTACTCAACCTGGGCATGTTCATCACCTTAGCCAGCTTCTACAAGTACAAAAATGCTGCATGTCTTCCTGACACAAACAAATCTTGTAGAGAAAAGAGACTTCTTGCTAATGATTTATGACTGGGTGCCAATCCTGATTAGTCACTAGTTATCCATCCATCCACAGGTGAAAGATTCTTCATTCAATACCAATCTTGTGGGTAGTTTGTATTATAACTGCTCGGATCATTTTTTCCAATTTATGTAATCAGAATTTTAATTGAAAGCTGGTAGCCCAAAATTTACTTGTATAAATAGAATGGAAGAAATATAAAGATTAATAATTTTGGAATATGAAGAATAAATGTTAAAACATTCGTCACAATGACATAATCCATACTCTAAACTTCTTACAAAACAAGGACACAATGCAATAAATATTAAAACTTTATAGCAAAGTATTAATACAATAAATATTAAAACTTTATAGTTCAAAAATTATTTGAATAATAAATAGTTTTCTAATATTGAAATATTTTTAGCATTCTATGGCTTAAATTATAAAATCAAATCTTTTATTTATTTCATGTTATGAACTTGTGCAACGTGTTGCTCATGATAGAGCTCCCTTGTTGTAATCCTTTTTGTTTTAATAAATTTTTACTCTCTTTTTTAGTAGATTTTTATTCTATGATAAATAATATTTTGAAGTTGCATTCTTCGTTTTCACATTTAATTTTTAAAGTGAAAAAATAATTTTCTCTTGCAGCAAAAAAATCCATTTGCAATTCGCTTCTAAATAAAACTTTAATTTATGATAAAAATATTTTAATTAGTTGAAATATTTTATTTTCTTAGTACATCTGCAAATAAAAATAAAAGCCAATCTTTTTAATTATTCTACTTCAATATGTATCTTTTCACTTTATTTTCATTTCTGAATAAAACATTTTACTAATAAAAATTCATTTACATTTACATAATCTCATATTGCATTTTCTTTATTGCAAAATTAATAATAATAACATACACTCAGACACATCTTGTCAAATATATTGCCCCACTTGTCAAATATATTGGTCCACTTATTTATTTTATTGCATAATTGTCTTATCAGCTATAAAGTTTGGAAACAAAAATATAAAAGTAAGTTTGGAAACAAAAATACTCACATGTTTTATGATAAAATTAAGAAAAAATAAATGGTCATGATTGGACAATTTATTTAAAAATAGCATTCCAATAATGCTATAATTTCGTGTCGAACTAATAATTATACAAACAAGAAACTCTATTACAATTTAATGATCTTATTTGTCTTTTTGTTCATGTGCACATGACAAACCAAATATATGCTTTGTCTTATCTATGTACAAATCTTATTCTCCTTTACATACCTTATCTAAAGTCTTGTCTAATCTAACAACTCTTATCTACTCTATGACCTTTATATATAATTATATTATTAAAATTATACAAAGCAATAAAATACTATTAAATAATTAAATATATATTGTCATTTTTCCACCCATCAAGTTCCAAGCCCAAATTTCAACAACTGTTTAGTTCACTATAATAAGATGCATGAGGTCTATAAAATTGTATCTAATAGGACCTCTTCATGATCTGTATGTATTTGGATAAGATACATATTGTATAATGTGAAAAGGTTATAACAAAATTAGAAAAATAATAAAGAATTACTAATAATGTTGAAAAAAAATTAACTCTTAATAAGTAGAAAATATTATGTTTTCATTATTGATATAAATTTAAAATATGACATATATATTTTAAAAGTTAAATTTGTGAAATTACAAATATAATATGATTTAAAGGATTTTATCAAATAGGATAATTTTAAATTATATTATATTAAATTAAGTGAATAAAAGTAATTTTAAAAATAAAATAAAAATGTAAATTAAATTAATTCTTGAAGTTAATAAATTATTTAGTCTTCACAAATTTAACATTCTTACAAGACATCATGTAATTTAATTTTGAAAGTTTTGATTGTAATTGTTATGGTTTTAATGTTTAGTAACTTGCTATTCGTATTGATTAAGGTTATGAATGTTGTGATTATAACTCTGATTGAATAAGATATAATATTGCTCATGCTATGTTTGGCTTTTAACTAATTAAATAGCAATGCTAACTTGAGTAACCTTAGAGGTAGGAGTGGAAAGACACGTGGGTAATATATTTCTAATGCTAAATCAGTATTGACTTTGTATTCTAAAATTCGAGCCAATATAATTGGTTCACAAGATTTACAAAAAGATATTTCAATGAGAATGAACCTAATTAACCATAATAGTCTAGAAATAGATTACCATGATTTAAAATAAATCATCTCATGCATTTCTTTAAGAATTCTAATATTATAGAAGGTTATCAAAGATAAATTAATGATTAGGGTATAACTCTCCTTTTAATAAAATATTCTCCATGCATTATCCAAATGTAAACATTGTTTTAGTCAGCATAATAACTGTTGATCCCTAAGTCAAGTTGTCTATTAGTGTCCAACACTTAGTCATTTATTTGACAGAGTTTGTCATGTCCCCAATTTTTGGTGACAGTTCGATTTAATTAATTTAATTAATCTGGTTGTCCAAAATAATGAATATTTTAAGGACGACTAATTAATTATTTTAATTAAATAAATAAGTGATATTAAGTTAATTATTCATAAAGTTATCAAATAAATGAATATTAAAAGATAACTTTATATTTAATTAATTTAATAAAGTGACTTGGATTATAAAAATATTTAATAAAGTCACTTAAGAGATAAGATAAAAAATGTTCTAGAAGTCTCTGGAAAAGATGAAGAGAAAAGAATAAATAGGCACCCCGGGGCTCCATTCGAATCAGGCAGTTGTTTATCTCTCTTTATTTTCAGATTGTGATTCAATCACGGGTGCATTGTGGAACCTAGGGTTTTCGCAATTGTCACAGTTGGCCATTGAGAACGATAACTCTCAATAGGTACGCAATTTTGAGGGTGTGAAATATCATCTGAATTATTGCAGATTGGAGGTGACATTCAGTCATTTCATCAGGGCAGAATCTGTGGCTCAAGGCCAACAATTTCGGAGGATCATTCTGAGGATTGATATTCAAAGATATAATCTAGGATTTACAGGATCAGTTGCAGTATTGAACAGATCTAGAAAAGAAGGCGAGTCTCCTAGTCAATCTTCCAACGACACTGCCATAAATCATTAAGGCCGAACCTAGACGAAAGGAAAATATCACTTATGATTAAGTGCTTATTGACTAGGGATATTTGATTATCAGGGAACGAGTGTATCATTCTGTTTGAAAGATAGTATTCGATCATTCATGATTATAGGCAGACATTCGTCATCTATGTGATCATCACAAGTCTTTAATTCTGCAGCATATGAATATCAACGATGAGTCTGTAATCAGTACCGGCATCATCTCCTGATGGAAGATTGAAGAAGGGCACTTGATACAGTCTGGGCACATCGTCATAAGTCACGATAGATCGCCTACAGCGTGTTGTGAATCAATCCAGAAATCTACCTCTGGTTCCAATCATAACATTGCGGGTATCAGTGATACGAGATGCATTTGGTTTCCCTATCAACTTCATTTTCCTTGTATCTGGTGGGCTCAACTTTCGATAAGTGCGGCCTCCTTAGCAAGTAGTGATTAGAATCGATTTAGCAGGTTCCAATCGCACTTTAGGCATCAAGAAATATGGTGATTAGGTGGAAAAGGTAAAGAATCCTTGAATAGCTGGTGAAACTCCATATTCCGACCTTAGCCAGGCGTCATTCTTCATTGCGTCCTAACCAAGCGCGGGTTTTGAAACAGAGTCTGCTGCACTCAAAAGTATATATAATGGTCGATCCCTTGTAATTATTAAAGACGCATTAGTCTGGGAACAGGACCAAAGGAGCAGCGCATTGCATATACAGTGTTACAGCGATAATGTCATAGAAATCGCAGGTGGATAAAAATTGGTCTCGTGAATCTACAGATCTCAAAAAGATAAGGGCTTCATCCAACATTGCAAGACGAACCTTGGAGGTCGGCGGGTTTCAGAATAGAACCAATATTCTATTCCCAAGTGACATCGGCATAGCTAATTATCAAACCAGCGGCAGATGGTAACAATGTGGACTCTAGTCTAAGGAAGCAGGATATAAATCACGCAAACAGTAGGCGGCAGGTGGAATTCATCGGCTACAGTACACGGGTCTGACAATTCCATGAAGTGACCATTATCTAGGTTCCATTGTTTGTTTCTGATATTTGGTTATTCACCTCTGTTATTATAATAGCATTTGCAATAAAATTATTCTGAACTTCTACCAATTTGTATCTGGATATTTGGTAAAATTTTCTGGAAACAACATGTATTGAAATTTTTATGCCGAATGTTAGTTGAAGTACCTCATTCAGGATTGTATTTAGTGGCTCACATGGAGGGGGTTATTTCAACAATATCAGAGCTTTCTTGTAAAATGTTTGACGAAATGATAAACAATTGAAGGATAGAGAATTTTTGTTGTGGGAAGAATTAATAACCTATTGGGGTTATCTCAGTGGTATCAGAGCGTGTTTGCAAATTATTTGACGAATTGCCACAGTACAATATCAGGATTTAGTGCCCTTTATTGTTGGGGTTATCACAGAGTTGGTCGGTCATCACTGCAACCAAGTCATTCTATAGAGGTCAAGCAATGTAATAAGACTTGTATATATTTCATTTACAATTTGAGCGGTGGTTACTGCCAAGCAAGCCCAAGGTCGCCGAGTACTTTAAAATGAGCTGAGACAATAAGTGTCGAGTACATACTTGTGCTGAGCATAGTAGAGACCGAGTAAGATAGAGTATGTCAAGTGGAATGAAACTCAAGTATCAACATGTAGAACAATTATGACCTAGCATCAACAAGTTCAAGTGTCGAGCAACATAGTTTTAACATATTTGTTTGGAATGACACAAACATTAAGGTAAACTATTTTTGCTGACTCAAATGCATGTTCTAATGATCAAGGAGTCAATCACAAAGGTAATTACACATTATGCTATGGATCATTTATCCCTATGCAAGGTGATCAACCAATCAAAAAAATGGAGGGAGTAAATGACAAAAGGGACAGATCTATATCATTGATCTTGATCTAGAAATTGCTCCTTATGGTTATAAGAGGATGATCCAAACCCTAATTTCATAAGGATGCGAGAGAGGTTGTGAGTTTGGATGTTAGATGTGAAGTTTGAAGGTGAATTAGACAAAGTGACTGAGCAGAGCAATGAAGTGTAGAGTATAGATATATCATATCAAAGATTGTAAAGAGATCTGTTATAAACATTTAAAGTGCAAATTGAGGGATCAGGCACTGATACATTCTAGCAAGTGTTTCAGGGTAAATCTCTTGATAGAGTGGTTCTAACAAACCTTTGTAATCTCTTAACCCAATACTTAGTTGTAAGTTAAAATCCTTAAATCAAGGTAGATTGTATAAGTCTTGTAATCTCTTAACATGGCAGACCCCTCATAGGGCAGATGCAGTGCCTGCCCCTAGTTTACATTCAGTTATTATTGCTGAACTCTTTTAGGCCAGTATATGTTTATGCTTGATGATTAGTGGCATTAGTTTCTAGATTATTGGATATTGTTTTCATAATCAATTGATTATATGATGAGACTACTTTGGTACTAGTTATCTCATGTATGCATGATTATACCTTGATGATGATTATTTATAGTGATTTTAGTTATTTGGTGATGTTAATTAGATGGACTATTTGTACATGTTTTCCTATGGATACTTACCCCATACTGCATGTGTATGGTGTGTGTGTATGTTTTCTTTATGTATGATGTTTTTGATATGGTTAAGGAAGGGAGTCGTAGTCACCTACTAGTCAGAATCTACACGATGCACCACTTCTTACCATTGCCTGTTTAGTTTAGAATATATAAGTTTGTACATTGTGAATTTTATGCAGATTGCAGGTACTGGGTATCGACTTCCTTGAATTGCTAGGATGAGCATACCCTATCACAATATCTAATTGGGAAGAGAGGGGAGATAAATTCTTGAGTCCAAATCCTAACCTTTTAAACCAATTGTCCTATGAAATAATTAGAACAAGTATCTGAGATGATTACCCTTCTGAATTCGTCATATGATGTAAATTCGTGATTATAGCCCTTGAGTTTGATCTTGTATGTAGTATTTTATGATGGGTTTTCATATTTCGTCTTGCAGGTCTTTGGCAATTTTTCTGTTAATTAAGTCAAATTAAAAGATTAATTAATGATTTAATTTAATAGAAAATTATTAAGATAATTTTAATATTTAATTAATTGGAAATTAATTAAATAAAAAGAATTAAATTTAAATAGGAAAATTATAGTTCTAATTTTAGAGTGTAATAATATTTATTTAATTTAATAATAATATATTTAGGAAATCATTTTTAAATAAATGCTAAATAATATTATTGCTTAAGTTAATAAATATTTTATCAAAAACACTTCAAAAATTAAATGAAGAGGGAAAGAAAAATTAATTTATTAAAGATATTTTAATTTGCAAAAAGTGTGCATGAATATCCAAAAAGTAAATAAAGAGTTAAAAGATTGTGATCAATGAGTTTCCTTGCATGATTGCACAATCAGTGCCTCGAATTTAGGGGAGAACTCCATATTAGAGATTGAGAGTTTATTTCGTAGGAACTAGGATTTTTGGAGAAGGGATTTTTCAGAGAGAAGGTTTTGAGAGAAAAGAGAATTCTCTCACAATCTTTGGGTGCTTGAGTATTAGCATCAAAACTAGGTAGAGCCTTGTGTTTTATTCACCCAATAAATTATGTTTCTTTGAAATTCCTATCTACATCGTGTTTGTTGAATTAATTTTCCAAATTTCATTTGTGATGAATCTTTCAATCTTTCATTTTGAATTTACTAGTATTCATATTGAATTCTTCTATATATGAGGATTGAAAATTAGGAAACCCTCATATATAAATTAAATAGTTGTTATTTCAATCAGGAATAAATTTGAAATGAAATCAAAAAAATTAGAATGAAAATTTCAATTAGTTTATCTAGGTTTCCCTATCATAATATATTTGCAATGTCTATAAAAAAATAATTTATAAAAAATATTGGAGGGGGGATCTGTTTGTTTATATTTAAATTATATATTAAAATTTTATAATAAATAAATTTGGGAAGGAGTGGGGCCAACAAACCCCCACCTCCCTTTCCCTTGTCTTGACGACCTCTTTAAGAGAGTTGCATGGCAGGCCCTATTGTTGTGCCAGTAGAGGTGTTGTCGTGGCAATACTCTACTATTGTACCTACCTACGACATTTATTAAAAGTCACAGGTGTGGTTTTAATCAAATTTGTTTGTTTTATTTTAATTTTTATTAAATTTTTAATAAAATTTAATTATTAATTATTAATAATTTAATAGTATTTATTAATTAAGTTATGTTTAAATTAATTTTTATATAGTTAGTTATAAATAATTTTTAATTTAATTAAATTAATTTTAGTTTAATTAAGTTATTAATTAATAATGAAATATTATTTAATAACATTAAAGTTATTTTTATATAATTATATAATTATTTTGATTGGCAATAAAATCGTAGTGATTTTGATTAATGATCAATTATTATTATTTTAATAATTTATTGGAGATAATTATTTTAAAGCCATCTTATGATATTTAATGGTGAATCTTGAAATTTCATAAGTTAAAGGTAACTGTGTAATTTGTTCAAATACGAGAATGGGTTTAGTTGTAAAGGTAAACTGTAAATCTCATCTACTCAAAAACTTACATTGAAACAAAAACTTAAACTTTACTATTAACTTAGACTATGTGTCTTCAAAATCAAACAAAACTACGAAACTACACTATTAACTGTGTGTTGTCATATGTTTTGGGTTTGGGTTGACTAGAGTGTTGACTAGTCTTAGGATGTTACCAAAGGCTCAAGAGTTCTATGTTTGCAATGTCATGATGATGATTTGATCTTGATCTTTTAAAATCAACCATGGTAATGTGTTTGGTATGCCCTATGATGAGTTTGGCTTTATTGTTCATTATTGCTTTCAGTGTTCTTGTGTGATAACGAGATGAGTGGTATGACATAATTGACTTAACCTTTGAGTCTTTGATTAGTTATTTTTGGATGTTTTCCAGTTGCTTGTATAGGACTGAGGTGAAAACTATGATACTTTGATTTGTACTTTTATGAGCTTAAGGTAGGTTATCTATATGTAATGTTGGGAAGTGGTTTGCAATGGAGGCTAGGGCCTAAAGTGGCTGCTAGGGTAACCCATTGTAGGTTATTTAATAAGTGAGAACACTACACTAAATGAGAGTAAAATGAACCTAATAAGATTCTTTGTCTTTCCTTGTCCATGCCTCGAGTGCTAGTACAGACTACGATGGGAGTAGAGAGGATGCTTGGTTGTGACCATGCATTGTTAGTATGCCTTGTCAGTACAAAAGTATACTAGTGCCACATAATGTCACTAGGGGGCTAGGGTCAAGTTAGACTCTCGGGGTAACTCTAGAGTTGATTCATGCGATGACACTTTCCCGCTTGCATAGTAGATTCCCTACGTGTCTTTGTTTTGCTCTAGGTTTAGATGTTGATTTATCTTGGAATCTTTAAGTTAGATTACTTTTAGGGATTTCCTAGACATAGATATTACTTTTGATTTTTGGGATTGATATCCTATTTGGGACTTGAGACTATCTCCTCAGCATGGTGGGAGTGGATCTTTTTGGGTTACCATGAGGTCAGGTGGTAGTGCTTTTTACTTTTACCATTGAGATCTATCCATAGATGTCGCGGCTGGAGTTCCTCATTCTGCATTTCCTTTCATTTTATCTTTGTGTATTATGATGGATGGTTATATCTATTTGATGGATGATTTTACTTATTGTATTGTATCTTGTTTCATGTATCCAAAAAGGGTGATGTAATCTATTTTATAAATGTATATTCTTTCAACCTTTCATACCCTGTGACATGTACAATGGGTGATTGTGCATTCAGAATTTATTGCCAAGTGGCATTTAGAACAAATGTATATTATTTAAATGGACTGGACTTTTAGTTATTCTTTTATGTGGATGTGTTATTTATTGGACTTAGTATTATTTAAATTTAAATGTGATTCAACGTCTTGGGATCCTTAAGGAATATAATCTATTATGTTTGCTTATGTATGATTGTATGTTATTGCTTCCGCTACTTTATAATTTTTGTTATATGTTATAATAAAAAAAAAAGTTTCACAAACTTAGTAAAACTTTAGGTTAATTCTTTTGGATCCCTTGGAAAGGCATTACAGTAGATCATCAAAAGTGATCAAATTTGTAGTCCTAATAGGGGAACTTTATTGCTATTGTAGTGAAGATTTTTGGGTGTCTTCCTCACTACAGTTTTACCTTCACCTTGGAGGGTTTCTATGAGACCAAATCTGTATGTTATGTGTTAATCATTTTCTTGCATGTTTATTGATATTGGTAGTTGTTAGATCTGAAACATTATTTTAGCAAATGTTTATTTGATTTATGGTATATTGAGATAAGGGATTTTGGTGAAGATATTAGATGTGATAAATGCTTAGACTGCAAAAGTTTTATAGATCTTGATTCACCCCCTCCACCTCATTATCTTACTTTCCCATTAGACTCCTAACAAGTAACATTGTATCATTATACAAAGTATTTCTTGTCATTAATTAGAACCAATGTTATTTTCTATTCTACAACTTAAGAAGGAGCTATTATTATATAATAAGAATGAGATTTTCCTTTGCAATGAGATTGTCTAGAAAAAAATTTAAAAGTGTCATTTGTGAAGTTGATATTTATTTTGTATACATTTCAAATTAGTAAACATTAATTTAATGCTACACTTTTGTCATAGTCATCAGAATGGAATTTTAAAATTATACTATTTTGACAAAATAATGTTTGTTATTGTCTAGTATAAAGCCAAATATATTTCTTGTTAGGTACAAGATTATGCAATAACCAAAAATTTCAAAGTAATAGTTTGTATATGTGTGAATTGAACTCACATAATATATGTCATTATGTAGTTAGAACTTTGTGAAAAAAATGTATTACAATGCACTATTGTAGCCAATGTTTGAAAAATGTAGCTATGAAGAGTAGCTTTTTTAGATATATAGAATCTCTTTCTTCGTACATATTTGGGAAGCCTTGGGGCTTTGATAGAGAAATATAAGGTGTGACAGGGAAAGGAAATTATGGGAGGAAATAAGTACTTGTATCCATGAAAAGCCCATAAATGTTAAGAATTTGTGGTAGAGAATGAAAAGATAAGTGGTTAAGAAAATCAAGGCAAGTGTGTAGTGGTAGCTAAAATGCATAATAATTGAAAAGCTTAGTTGATGCAAAGCCTATGAATCTTTTGACAACTTGATCAACTGGACTCCATAATGCACTAATAACCCAATAGGTCTCCTACATATTTTGATTGGATTCTTTTGCATAAAATACATTTTTCTACTTCTCAAGTCATGTGGCTTATTTCAATCCTTCCTAAGGTCTTATTGTTGAAAGAGGGAGATTATTCAAAAAAATTGATACAAGTATGATAAATGTGTTTCAATCATTATTTTTTCACTAATGTCAAACTTGCTATTTTTCTAGTAAGGCAATTGCTTATATGATTTAAGTACTATCACTTATTTGATTGATGAAGAGGATTTAATCAAAAGACATAAACAATAGCACCTAGAGGAAAGGTTGAGTTAAGATATAAAAATGGAGTACAAGAATCAACTAAGACAGTGATATCATAGTGCATTGATAATCTACTTAAGGTTGCAAAGGTTGGTTATACTGAGAAAGTTATGAAGAACAAGTTAAACAAAGTTTGTATGCCAAGCTTGACCAAATGGATAGTAGGTGCCGAGAAAAGTCAGTGCAAGCTGAGTAGAAAATTAGTTGGAGCCAAGTAAAAGTCTATTTTAGTATATGTCAAGCAAAAAAGTGGATGCCAAGTAAAGCTTAGTTGATGTTGAGCACTAGTAAACTTTAGTTCATGCCAAGTGATTTTACAGAGGATATCAAGCAATGCAATATGTGTCAAGCATCAGAAGCAAGTTAATGTTGAGTGTCAACATTATTAGAAAGATCATGAATTCGATGGATTTGAGTCAACAAGTTTGTTTTCTTGGATTATGTAAATTGGGTAGAAGATAAGATTGATGAGCTGGTGGCACAAAATTCATGGTAGACCATTTTGAGGCAAAGCCAAAGAGGATTGAAGGAGAAGTTTCTAGAAGTGATACAAAATGAGGGGTAGATTCATTGAATCCTACCTAATCTATCCTAACCCTAAATTGGACAATGGAGAATGAATGACAAAATATCTTAATTCTCTATTTATAGGGATGGCTGGTTAGAAGTAAGGGTTGTCATGTTCGAGAACCTAAGGAAGACAAGAAGTCTAGGGTATTGCTTCATCAAGTGACCTAATTAAGAGTTTGCATTAGCATGCTAATAAAGAAGGCTTAAGGGTATGGATGCTTAAAGGTTGAACAAGCTATCAGATTTGAAATGTGTGAAAGCCAAGCAGAATGGAGGACTAAAATAGAGATCTACAATCTCCAAATGGAGTTATAAGTTGTTAACAAATCAAGCTTTACTATTACTCTCTAATAATTGTATCAGTCTAGGGTAAATCCTTTAGATTAAGGTTGACCTAACAGTCATTTGTAAATCCTTTAATCGGGTGACATTCCAAGTGAATGGTCTAAAGTCCTCTAACAAGGCTCACTCCTAATAGGGTGATTGAAATCCTTTAATAGGGTTACATTTAATAGTGTGTATTGTAACCTTTAACAGGGTTAGCCTTTCATAGGGCATCACTTCAAAAGAGTGAGAAAGAGTAGCATGTTACTGGTGGTTTTTTCCAAATTGGGTTTCCATGTAAATCATTGTGTCAAGTGTGTTGATTGAATTTTTTATGTTTCATGTTTATAGTTCTGCAAATTGATTTGATAGTAACCCTACAAGTTTTAAGTGTTTGCATAATATTATGGATGCATGCATGATGATAAATGTTTTATGGGTTCACTAAGTTATGAAAAGTTTTATTTATACATCTAGACTTTGGATAACTGATTCACCCCCCAGTTATTCTAAAGAATTCTAAAAATTGGTATCAAAGCTCTGGTTTCTTCATTTTGTCTCTCAACTTTAGAGTCACTATGTACATCTCTGTTAGGTATTTCAGCATCTCTCTCATGTACACTAATATCATAATCAAAATGTGCCTCAACTTCATTCTATAACATCTAAATGTAGCTTGATTCCTAAATGCAACTCGACATTCATTTTATGTGACTCGATAGTCACTAAAACTTGTTGTTGGTTTGTAACTTGATTTGTATCATCTTCTTCAATAGTCACACCTTCGTAAAAATATACAAATTATTTGTATTCTTTTGGTTCCTTCATAGGTTCAACCTCATATACTTCTATGTATTCATCAAATTTCACATTTGCACTTTTCACAACTTTGTTAGTGTTAGTATTTAAACACTTATAAGCTTTACTTCTTGTGGAATAACCTAGGAATATACCTTCTTCACTTTTTACATCTAGTTTACCATTCTTAAAATCTTTGAGAATAAAGCATTTTCTTCCAAATACCTTAAAATGTTTTACATTAGGTGAGTACCCATACCATAGTTCAAAAGGTGTTGAATGAGTACCTTTCTTGACTTGTACATGGTTTAAGGTATAGACAGTTGTACTTACAACTTCTCTCTAGTATTTCAAAGCAACATTTTTCTCCATCATGAGTGTCTTAGCACAGTCTATTACTGACTTGTTCCTCCTTTTAGAAATTCCATTCTATGGAGGGGTTCTAGGTGCAGATGTCTATCTTTTGATTCCTCTATCATTATTGAACTTCTCAAACTCATTTGATGTAAATTCTCCTCTTTTGTCAAATCTCAAACATTTTAGACTTTTACTTGTTTCCTTCTCAACTCTTTCTAAGTTCCACTTAAACATTTGAAAAACATCAGATTTATGTTTCAAAAAAATAATTGTCATCATTCTAGAATAATCATTAACAAGCAACATAATGTACTTATCTCCTTTGTAGCTTTGCACTTGAATTGGTCCACACAAGTCAGTATGAACAATTGCTAGTATTCCTTTAGAGGTATGAGTTTTACTCTTAAAGCTTGACTTTGTCATTTTGCCTAACTGACATTGTTTGCACATTATATTGTCAAGCTTCTTCCTAAGTAGGCTTCTTCAACTTAGGAAAACCTCTAACTTTTCTCATGTTACTGATACTGACTAAGTTATCAAATTAACATGACATAACCTCTTGTGCCATAGCCACATATCATCAAATTTTACAATTAAACAAATAGCATCCTCTATATCAAGGTAGACTAGATTACTCCTAGATTGATCACCCTTTCCAATCAATTTTCCATCAATGTCATATATCTCAGCAATATTTTTTTCAAACTCAACCTTACATCCTAAAATGTTCAATTGTAACACACTCAATAGATTATAGTTAAGTCTTTCAATATAGTAAGCATTGTCACATAAAATCTTTTCTGTGAGTTTAATAGAACCTTTTCCTTTTATCAAGCATGGTGCTTCATTACCAAATTTTACACTATTTCTATCATAACAATTTAAGGTGATAAACTTACTTTTATCTTCATTCATGTGATGTGAACATCCACTGTCAATGATCCATCTATCATTCTAGTTCACACAAGACACAAGTGTAGTTGCCTCATCTTCATCATATTCATCCTTAATTGCAACATACACCAGTTCATCATCATGTTCATTAGATTCATCTCTTGTTTCCTCTTTAGAAATGTAGCAAGATTTCTTGCCTTTTTCTTTTTAATTCTTGTTTTTTTCATCTCTTCTACTTTTATACTTGTCACCACCTCCGTAGTTTTTCTTCTCTAGACATCTAGCAGCAATATGATCAACTTCATTGCAATTAAGATAAATGATAGGTAATTTACCTTTAAACTTGCCTTTACCTCTATGAAATCTCCTTGCCAGTAGTGCTTCAAGTTGATCTACATCCTCCTCATCTGCATCACTATCACTGGACACATATTTTGTCTTTTTCTACTTCACACTAGGTTCTTTTGATGGCAACTTGGCCTTGAAAGTAGATTCAATATTTTCAAGTTTGTAATTATCAAAGTTACATAGATAAAAAGGAGTGAGTCTACCTACTATACCGTCAAGAGTTAGATCATTCCCTGGTATACATCTCAGTTCTTGAATTGTAGAAACTCTAATAACATATATAGGCAACAATGTTCTCAAAACTTTTTTTAGTATAGTATCATCATCTATTTTACTAGTACCTGTTCTTATTGCATTAACAACATCTTTTATCCTTGAGAAAATTTTTCCCCTTCTTGCATTCTCATATCATCAAACTTACCTCTGAGACTTTCAGATTTGGCTCTTAGAACATTCTTGTCTCCTCCATAGATGATGTGTAAAGCATCCCACATTTTCTTTGCACTATCAAGACTTTTGATATCATCAAATTCAGCATAGATTAGGATAGAGGGAATCTCTAACATTTTTTTCTTGTGTTTTTTCTTCTTTTTTAGATCCTTAGTAGTTAGGGCTCTAGCAGGATCAACGTGCTCAGTAGTAATGGTAGATTGTGCATGATCTCCAAGTCCTCTAAGGTACAACTTCATTAGACTTTTCCATGAAGGAAAGTTATCTCTATTAAGCTTGGGTACTTCCCCTTTTGACATATTGATCTTTGTGCTTCTAGTACCTTCAAACTAGTCCTCTTAAGTAGGTGGCTCTGATACTAATTGTTAGAGTGGGGTTTTTCATTGCACCAAAAGTTTGGTCTGTTAATGCTCGATACAACCACTCAACTTATCGTACACAAGAGGCAGTTAAGCCCTTGTCACACATCTCGAGGGGAGCACTAAAAAAATTTCCAACACTTACTGGACTTTACTGGTCTCTTTTCTACCATACTCCAGACACACAAATTACTCTTTGTTCAAATTTCTTCAATTTACCATGTTTTAGCCTACTAGCTCCAATTAGGCCTCTAGAGCCTATTTATTTCCCTTTACTCAAAAATTCCTCAAAATAGTTGAGAAAGTACAGACTCTTTTAGACACCCATTTGGATTCTCTACAATATATCTTGAAATCGGGTCTAGGTGTTTTGGTGCAATTGGGTTAGACTCAACAATGTCACTATTTTTAGGCCAAAATTATATCATTTTCCAAAGTAACCACCCTTTACATTTGCCAAAATTTCCCAAATATAGGACAATATCCACAATGGATTCAAAACAAAGGGTTTTGAGGTCTATTTGGTTAGCCACCCTTTTCAAGGCCCCAAATGATCAAACCCTCTCTAATTACCCTCAACTATAACTAGGGCTTTCTCTTTTCCAAACCAAAACTCACTCTTGGAACATGTAAAACTTATCATTTCACTATGTACACAACATGTAAAACTACTTTCCATCATAAAATTAATGCATCATTAAGGCCAAACTTCTACTATTGTAGCCATAGCACCAATTTTCTTAAGGTTTTAGCATCAAGTCCTTGGTGCACACCGTCAATTTCATTCATCACTGGAAGATTTGTGTTAGTGGATCATGATTAAAAAAAATGGGTCTATTCTATGAGAAACAAAGAATGTATTCATAGAATGACCCTTAATACATAGAAACCCTCAAACTGTTATAAGGAATGGTGATTACCATGAGTTAGTCAATAAGAAATCAAGGAATAGAACAATTTGGAAACTTCTAATTCATGCACCAGTGAATGAATGAGTTGAAAAATTACTCCTGAATCATCTAAGGTTATGAGATATTCAATAACAACAATCAATCATTCATAAACTTGCAATATTTGGTGTAAAATTTGAAATTTTATTGTTTTTCCTTATGACAATGTGTACATTCAATTCTTCTCTTTGTACCCCATTCTTCCCCATGCCTTGACCAAGCTATGTAGGATTTCAATAAACTATTTCAACTTATTCGAATTGGTTTTAGGTGATTAAATGCATTTAGACCCTTAAACAACTTTTCCCTCCTAATTGGTAATAGGAGCGAGGATTTGAAAATTTTGAATTTTAAACCCTAATAAACACTCCTAAAGACATATGACTTTGGAAATCTATCATTCCTCTCTTGCATGTGAATAATAGAAATATGATGCTAAGATAGGTCTTGTAAGATCTCTCTAAAGATGACCATTTTTGAAGTCATAGGTCTTTAGGTGTTCATTTTAATAGAGTTTTAAATTCAAATGTTCAAATCCTTACTCCTACTACCAATAGAGTTCATTTTGAATTGCAAACTCTGTTAAAATTAACTCCTAAAGACCTATGAATTTTTTAAATTCACATTCTTACAATACCTATCTTGGCATCATATTATCATATTACATGAATTTGGTCCTAGTGTCCTTGTTAGGACACTTATGACTTTGGATCATTAGATTGGATTTAACATTACAAAAGGCTATTATTGGCTTTAAAATGTTCAAATTGATTTATTTTGATGTTTTTTCATCTTCCAATATGCTTGGTGTCCTCATATACCCATGTTCTTGTCTAGGTGCCCCTGCACCATTAGTGCATAAGATTAGTAATGATATTGTCAAGGTACGAATCCATAGAGAGAGAGTACATATGTCATTCCATTAGAGGAGTTGAATTAGATATTCATTCAAGTGTGTGCATGTGAATTCATTATTCCTCTTTTGAGAGATCTTAGGCTAAAATCCATTGTTATAGTAATCTACATAGTTTGGTCATTCCTAATATCAAATTGGATAGTGCATTGTTGCTAGAAAAATATCTATAGGCTCGAGGATGATATTGTCGTAGTTTCCACATGGCATTGCTCTATTATCAATCAAAAGTTCATAACCCTATTAGAGTTACTTGCATCACCTTTGTTTACTCAACCTTTTATTTTTTAGTTGGTTGTCTTATAGAAATGCAAACATTGAGATCATTTCTAGGTTGGAAATCATTCTTTTGTCAAGGAACAACCTTTTGATTTTTCACTTTGTGTGATTTTGTAGATCAACAACACACTAATTCATATAAGTGTTTTATTTTCTAGATCTCTAAAGATTTATTTAATGTCACCACTTCCATTTGATGAGATGCATAATAAGTCTACTACAATGACGTAAGTGTTTGCAGGAAACAATGTGAAACAAAATCCTATGTTATAAGCAATCTAAGAAAGGGTACTTCTTTAGTGTGCATAAATTGGAGGAAGAATTAATCATGTAAATTGTAAAGATAATCAAAAGACCCAATTTAAGTATGAATCAAGAGATTTGTGTCCTTAGATAACTTCCCATAGTGCATGAGGATTAGTTCCATCAATTAATTTGCTAAAAGAACAAGAATTTGTGCATGTGAGATGACTTGGTGAATTATAATTGTAAGAGATATTGGAATAATCAATCTTTCATTTTTCACCTTTATTTGTGAATGACTTTGATGGTTTTTTTGCAATAGAGTCAATTTAAACAAGTAATTTTTATTTATTCCTACATTAACAAGCGAGCCTTTTGTACCATAGGTTATTGCCTTCCTTTTCTCAGTTGCCTCCAAATTGTCATGTTCTAAAAATCAATCTAATAAATTATAAATAATGTACTTTTGAATATTGAGGAGACATTAACAAGGTGTGAGGATATACCTTATTATTTTCAAGAAACAAACTAAATATTATATTTCTCCCATTCTTTTTATGTGTTGTGGTGAAATGAGAATTTTTGTTAAATGAGATTGCCTCATGATTTGATTTGTCAGGGCTTCTATGTAGTAGTTAACTAGGAATAGTAATTATTAGGTATTAAAACAATAAAAAATAAAAGTTTGTCACTATGAATATTGTAGAACTAATTTTGCATTCTTGAGCTACCTTTTTTGAGGGTACATGCAAGGAAAGAGATTATGATTTATGGATTTCTAAATATTCAGTATTTATTAGTATGAAGAGAATAGTAGTCTTGCCTAGTGTATATTTTGAGAACAAATCTTGGCACTTTGCTTATTTTTTCTTTTAATTTTGTATAGATTATTTTTCCATCATGGAGTAATCATCATGATAGAAAGGTTGTTGTGTCTAAATGTATTGTATGGTTGTCAAAAAGGAGATTTCTGTAACCCTTTCATTTTGTACTTAATTATTGTCAAGCAAACATTTTTGTACTATGGCTTATTGCCTTCCTTTTGTTAGTCATCTCAAAATTGTCTTGTTCTGAAAATTGATTAAAAAATTAGAAATAATGTATTTGTAAATATTAAGGAGACATTAATGTGGTGGGGGAATATGTCTAATTTTTTAAGAAGCCAAGTAAACATTTTATTTTTCCTTTTCTTTCTTAGTGTAGTGGTGAAATGAGAACTTTGTCTAAAGGAGAGTGCCTTGTGACTTGATATGTTACAACTTATATTTACTAGTAAAAGAAGAAACAATATAGGCTTGGTACTATGAATATTATAGAACTAACTTTACATACCTAAGTTACCTTTTTTAGGGTAATTATAGGTGATATTTATCTCCATAGCTATGTTGTATTAAGCATTTACCAGTTTGAAATCCCATTGAGAAGAGTACAATGGTTCTATTTGAAGTCATACAAATTTTACACAATGGATCATAAGGTGGTGCCTTATTATTTGACTTTACCCATATTGGTTATGTACCAATCATCTTCAGTATGTGTTAGATATGTTAAAGTGGTCATTGCAGAATACTACCTTGGAAATTGATAGGTTTATTTTTGGCATTAAAAGTTTATATTTAATTTGTAAAGGGAATAAACATCTTTTATTATGAGAAAGAAATTAAGTCTTAGTTATATTATTTTCTTCGTGTTTGTGATATGACATATAGAAGATAAAATGTAGAAGTTGATTAATTGTAGTAGGTAATAGTTGATAAAGAAGTTAATGATATGTGTCTATTAGTATGAGAAATGTGGCTTTTCTACATACCTTAATTAGCAATTTTGAAAAAATAGTTGGCAAACTTTTCTATATCTCCCTTTTAATGTTGTATGGATTGTATTTTCCCTTTTCAGTTTTGAGCAAAAGCTAATGATACTTCTCCTTGAAGACCTTTTCTGGTTATGTGCAAAGGCATCCAATGTTGAGAAATCAAGGTAAAGTTTTTCTAATGTAAGCCATTTCTATTTTTTTTCTTGTATTAAAATTCAATGTAACAAATCAGTAACTATTTATTTCTAAATACACAGGAGACAATAATGTGTAAAGGAAATACAACTTTTTTCAGAAGAAAAGTAATCCTTTAGTACCTCCTCTTTTGTAGATTTAACCTATAGAAGCTAAAATATAGTAGAACTGACTATAGTTAGTAACTATTATCTTTTAAAGAAGGTAATAATATAATTCAATTAGTATTATAGAAGTAGTTGTGCCTATACACACAAACTTTATCTTATTTCCTTGTATTCTTGCATTGGTTGTTTCTCTTTTTGAATTGTGTGTTATCATTTTTTTTATAATCATGTAAAATATTTTATGCATTGTAGTTAAAATAAAAAAATAGGAATTCATTTTTGACAAAAATTTAAGAGAGAATAACATATAAAGGAAATCAACCTTTTTATGGGGGAGAAGGAATGTAAATCTTCATCCACCCCTATTCTTCTTGTTTGGGAGTAGATCTATACACACAAAAAATGTAGTATGGACATAAATGGTGTTTGACTATTAGGTATTAAACAACCCGCCAATACAATTATATTAGTGTAAACAAAAAAGATGTTGTTAGTCATTCTTTTCCTTGCTATTTTGAGAGCAATTACAAACAAGCCTTTTGTTTTCCCTTATAATTTTGCATCGATTCATTTTCATTTTGGAATAGAAATCAAAAGATAATGGTGGTTATATTTGAAGGCCTTGTATATTTTTGACTAGAGATATTATAGTAAAGGTGAGGTCTTGGCATTCCACTTTATAATATTAATCGTCTCCTTCTTGAGTGTTAATCCTTATTATTCATGTGCATTGATAGCCCATTCCATTGATAGATGAATTTGCCTACACTTTGTAGTGCCTACCCTCATTCACATCTTTTCTGGACATATTGTTGCTATTATTATCAGACTATGATGGACTAGTTTTATGTTGATGGAGTAGTGGTATTGTTTTGAGACTATCAGACATTATGTTATGGATTCAATGGTTATGTGATGAGATCATTTAGAATTTACATTTCATGCATACATGATGATCATTATATTATTTTCAGTTATTATTGATGATTAGATGGATGGTTTATTATCTTATGTGTTTTATTATGGACACTTACCCCATACTTGCATGTGTATGGTGTGCGTATTTTCTTATTGTATGGCATTTCTAATGTGGTTAAGGAAGGGAGTCGTAGTCACCTGCTTAGTCGAGATCTACACGATGCATCACTTCCTGCCATTATCTGTTTAGCTTAGCATTGTATATATTGTATGTACATGCATGGTTTTTCTGCAGGTTGCAGGTACCGGGTATCGACTTCCCTGAATTGCTAGGATGAGCGTACCCTATTATACTATCTCAATGATAAGAGAAGGGAGATAAATTCTCAAGTCCAAATCCCAAACCTTTAAGCCAATTGTCCTAGTGAGGTAGGACAAGTATCTGGATATTTTACCCACTGAATGTGTCGGATGACATAATTCATGATTTTTAACCCTTTAGACTGAGTTTGTGTGATTTTCTCTATGATGAGTTTTCATATTTTATCTTGGAGGTCTATGGTGAATTTTCTATTAATTAAGTCTTAATAAATAGATTTAATTAATAAATTAATTATTTGAGAAAATTTCATGTTATTTGATATTTTGATTATAATTAATTAAATGTGAATTATTTGTGGAAAAAGGTGTAAATAAAAGAAAATTATAAATTAAAATTAATAATAATAATAAAATAATAATAAATTAGTAAATAAATAATAATAAAAGTTATAAAAATTAAAATGAAAGTTATAAAGATTAAAATGGAAGTTATAAATATTTAATAAAAAATTATATTAAAAGTGAATTGGAGCTATAAGCTTGCATGGGAGTTAACGCACTTTTCTATTTCTCAAGTGTCAACAACACGGGGGTTAGTGCATCAATTAAGCACATGGTGTCTACAACCCTATGGCTCATCTTGAAGGTTGGAAAAGACCCATGCTTAGTTGGTGACACCTTCCAGCTATTTCTACAAGCATTCTAGATGTTTCCTGAAAGCTCTTTATATTCAGGCATTCTTAGAGACTTAGACATAGCGTTTGGAGTGCAATTGGAGCATTGGAGGACTCGTGAACTCTGAAGAAGGGAGGAGCTTGCTCTGTGAGTTTTCTGAGGAAGAGCGATTTAGCATCAGAATCTGGGTAGATTCTTGTGATTTTACTTATGCTATTTCCGCATCATGCATTCCCTGTCTTCTTCGTGTCTTCCATATGTTTTCTGAGGAATTTCATATTTCTATTGTATGCATTCTCAATATGGGTGGTTTAATTTATTTGAGAATTTTATGCAAAAATTTGAAAAAAAAACATGGGGCTAGGGTTTAAATTTGTAGCCAAAACCATTAGATGATTTATTGGATAAATTTTGAGACCAAATAGTTTATTGGAATAATCTGAAAATTGAGATCTTTAAATGAATTGTGTATATGCTCATTATAAAATATACATGTTTATAATTTTCACATCTGCATATATATGTGTGTGTGTGTGTGTGTGTGTGTGTGTGTGTGTGTGTGTGTGTGTGTGTGTGTGCTATGATGTTTAATTCTGTGAGCACATATACACACACACACACACACATATATATATTTATGTATATATATATGCATATATATATATATACATTGAATAATCGTACTTTATGAATCGCAGTAAAAATATATATATAAAATCGCGTTGCGATTTATATGAGATCAACGTTTGAAAAAAATGCTATTGATATCGTTGGTTAAAAAAAAAAAAAACGTATATAATAATGTGTGGAGGGGCAGGTTATACTCGTAACCCCCCTTTCTCCCCACTGATCTTTACATTGGCGGGTTGTAGGGTACCTGCATGCACAGTGTACCCATGATACGGTACTACCATATGGTAGTGGTCGTAGGGTACCTGCGGATGCAGAGTACCCTCGATGGGTTTAAGTCGCGCGCCAGCAAAATCATCGGCAACGAATTCAATATTAATTGCCTTTGGTTTGGTTATTAATTGTTATATATGGAAATCAATTTTTATAATTCGATTTTATATTTCTTTTTAATAAAAATGTGAATATTAATAATTATATATATTTATATATGTATATTTATATATAAATATGTATATATATGTATATATGTAAGTATGTATATATGTAAATTTAAGTTATTGTAAAAGATTTGAAAATATGAATTATAACTTATCAATTATTATTAAAATAAAGAGATATTAATAATTAACTTAATTAAACTTAGTTTAATTAAGGTTGATTATTAATGTGTTGAGGTTGATTATTAGAACGTGTCATAAATCGAAGTTTTGAAATATGTAGATTTTGTTGATAATATTGGAATCATTGGGAATGTTATTTTCAAAAAATGTTTATATAAACAAAATATTATTAGATCAATTAGAAATTTGAGTCTAATGGTTTTGGGGAGAAACTTTTATCTATTAAACAAAAGCATGGGTTAGGTTAAACATGAAATTTCTCCACTTGATATTTAATTTGGAAAACATAAACTGAGACTCTTGCATTTAAATTCAAGTTTGTAAACTTAGAAAAACCAAAACATGTGTTTACATTGTGTATTCTTTATGCTATTGTTTTTAGTTTTGGGTTGACTAGTGTTGACCAGTTATAGGACGTCTACCAGAGGCTCGAGAGTTATATGATTGTGATGTCATGATGATGTTTTAATCTTGATCTTTATAAACCCAACCATGGTTATGTGATGGAATGCTCTACATATTGGATGTGATTACTGATTGTTATAGTTGAGATTCTTATGTATGAGATACTTGACTTAACCATTATTTTTGGTCATCGATCAGTTATCCTTGGTTATTTTCTAGTCGCCATGATGGGACTGTGATGTGGATTTATTCTTGGTGATGTCATGTTGTGACATGTTTGACTCAACCATTTTTGGAGTCTTCGATCAGTATGATTGAGATATATTTTGGTTATTGAGAACCATTGGATACTTGATTATCAGTGATACTTCAGTTGCCAATAGAGAGCTGTTGTGCTCATGATTTTCTATGGATGTTTGCTCATGGAGATTTGATGCTTTTATGCATATTTGATGATTTTATTATGGATTTATCTTTGTGATTTTGAGATTTATGGTTCCATGAGCTTAGGGTAGGCTATCTGCATGTAGTGATGGGAAGTGGCTTGCAATGGGGGCTGGGGCCCTAAGAGGCTGCCAGGGTAACTCATTGTAAGTTGGACTAATAAGTGATAACATTCACACCTAATACTAACTGAATGAACCTAAAAAGATAAGTGTTTTGTTCTCGCCCATGCCTTGAGTGCTTGTACAGGCTAGGATGGGAGTAGTGAGATGCATGGTTGCGACCTTGCATTTCGTAGTATGAGAGGATACTAGTGATCGCATGAAATCAGAATGGACCCATGGAGTTTGGCTAACTACTAGGGTAACTTGTACGTGATAATTGCAATGACACTTTCCCGCTTGCATAGTAGGTTCCTACATGTCATTGTGTGCCTCTAGGATTAGATGTCAGATTTTGTGTTTGGAACCTCTGAGTTAGTATACTTTTAGGATTCCTGGACTTATAGAGATTTATGCTATGTGATTTTGATAGCTTGTTTGGGACTTGAGATTATCTCCTCAACATGGTGGGAGTGGACCACTTAGTTACCACGCGGTCGGGTGGTAGTATATTTTCCACTCTTATCATTTGAGATTCATTGAGACATCGTGGCTGATGCATCCTTCATGATGGTGGTTATGTATCCTTTCACTAATGATTAGCATATGTTAGATGATGTTATCTTTTGTTAGATTACTTTCTACATATAATGATGTATATGTTAGGAGTGACATTCCTACTATGTTAGTACCGATGATCTCTTCCGTGATTTGGAATGTTACGCACGGAGGGATGGCTAGGATCCACGATGGTTTAATGATGCTATTAACGGTTGGGAGGAACCGTGCACTTAGTTTATTATGTTGATCTTTATGATGGATGTATTTGTCATCTATGATGATGTATCATGTGTATCATGTGATTATCTTTACTTTGGTGTATCATGGATTAGAATAGGATGATGTACCTTATTCTATGTATGTATATTCTTTTGAGCTTGTCATACCTTGTGACATGTACAGTGGATGATTGAGTATTTGAAATGTAATTTATAGACATTGGACTTATCATTATTATTTCATGTGGTTGTTGTACTAGATGGATTCATGTATGTTAGTTAATTTGGATGTAATTCAATGTTAAGGGATCTTAAAGAATGTAATCTATTTTGTATGTTATGTTTACTTTCAGATGGACATTACTATTGCTTCCGTTATTGTGCATAAGTTATATGTGGAATTTACTTTCATGAAAAAAAAATTGCTACCAAAATTAGTGAAATTCTAGGTTAATTCTTTGGATCCCTTGGCGGGGCATTACATGCTTCCTTCGAGTTATGGGTTGTATTGGTATCATTTTTGGGTTTGTTTCATCCCATGACCAACCATTAAAGCTCTGTCACTTTTGTTGATAGTTCTAGTAGTTTTGATCCTGTGTAGAAAATAATATATTTTCTCTCTCGAAGTGACCCATTTACAAGACCATCCTGGATCTATTGGTGCATTGTTGTCATTACAATTGAGATCAAATTACTAATACTTCTTTGGGTGTTTTTTCATCATTATCAGTATTAATTTAGATCTACATTGTGTGTTTATTACAAGGCTGAGTACAATAGGTACATTTAGTAGTTGCAACCTTTATTTGTATAAAATTTGTAAAGGAACCTTGGAATCCTATACAAGCCAAAGCCTAATTTGGATTATAGTAAAGGAATCTTGAAGTAAAGTATAAAGGAAAAATATTTAAAATAATATTGACTATTTTGAAAGTTCACTTATTTGTAACATCTAACATACTACAAACTTTATTATTGAAAGCACTAAAAAAATTATGTATACTTTGACGGACTTAGATTCATTAGAAAATCTCGTGGAAATGCAAACTTAAGCTCAGATGCATTATTCATATTGTAATACTTGAAGTGAAGATAACTCCCACAAGAGATCACAAAGTGATTTTAGAATGATTTATAATAACTAAGAGGGGAGGTGAATCAGTTATCCTCAGGTCTAAATGCAACAATTAAACTTTTAACAACTTAAACAAAATCATTAATCCACTCGATCTATATAGAAACTCATAAGTAATTCAACTTATTAATAACATATTCAACTCTTTGTTTCTATGATAGCTGAGTTGTAGAATGTAAAGAAGTAAATAATAAAAAACATCAAACAACATTCACCCAAGTATGACACCAGGATTTAACATGGAAGCGCAATTTGATAAAAACCACCAATAACATGCTACCATTGTATTAAAGATTACAAAACACATTGTTAGGTGACACCTTGTTAAATGATTTAATCACCATATTAGAAGTGGCCTTGTCAAATAACTTTAGAACATCCTATTAGAATCTCATCTTGATTAAAGGACTTATAAATGATTGCTAGGTCAACCTTGACTAAAGGATTAGAAAGTAACAACTAGGTTGATATGATAAAATACAACTCACCTTGCAAATACAAATCACAATTCAACTTTTTTCTAGTTCTTTGAGTAGACTGCAACATATTATCCATCTTTGGTATTCTTGGCATCACCTCAAGCAATCATTCCTTTAGAAACTTCTCACTAGTCTCCTTTGCAACTTTGCTCTTCACAAATTTGCCAATCAACTCAATAACCAAACTGAAAAATAGTTCTTATTTCTCCTTAAATAGGTAGCTTTGATATTTTGTTGCTTAAAAACATCACTATTGATCTTAGGGATTGATCATATTCATTGAACTTGCCTAGTATTTTCCTTTCTCCTTATTAGAAACTTCTTGAAACTTCATCTTGAATCTTTTTCTCAGAATGCTCAACATGTGTATTCAAACATTAAATATGTCAACTCATTAATCCTTATCATTCACATATTTTGACTAAATTGAAAATTCAATTGTGTTAGCTACAAATCTTGATTCGTTCTCAAACTAATAGAATGTTGACACTCAGTCATTATTGTGTTCCTTTGCCTCGATCATTACTAGGTAGCTAGGTCATCACTATTGTGACTTACTTAACTTATATTGTCTTGCCCGATCTTTATTGATACTTGATCATAACTACATTTTCCTCGGTTATAATTGTCATTTGACATATGTTGTTCAACTCAACTTCTTCTTTAAGTTCCTTAATCTTTTTCTTTGTCACTCATTCTAGCTTGTGCTTCTAGTTTTCCATTGTTCATCTCTTTCATACTCCAACTCATCTGTCTTCACCACTTAGTGTTATGATTAAACAAAATATTATCTTGTCAGATACCAACTAATCAAGTTCCCATTGTAGTTCTATCAATGTGCTCCTCATAACTCAACCTTTTCACTAGGTCATCTTGTTATCTCTTCTCTTTTAATCCTCTTCATGAATCAATTGATATGGCACTCTAATTAGGTAGCAAATGTCTTACCAGTAATGTTTGACATCAATGACAACATAATTATTGTTCCAATTATATTTTCTAACAAGCACTTCCAAATTTCCACATGTTATGTGGAATTTGCACAATGCTTCTTGTATAATGGTGATTTTATTGTTTTGTACATCATTTGAATTCTCAATTATTTAAATGATATGGTCACAATTCTTAGTGCAAGTTGCTAGAAGGTTGTCTGAAAAAAATCATTTTATTGTTATTTACATTTCTCCTCCAATATAAGGATATTGAACATTCCAAGACTAGTGTTGGGGCATACTTGTTGGAGTCATCACTTGAAATGTCTATAATTGGTTGAGGTTGTGGATAAAGTAACAGACATACATTATACCCTGGAAATAGGGAGTGGCTAGTCTAAGTATACTAATTAGAGAATGCCAAATACTCTTTTCACACAAGAAAAAAATTCAAAGGACTTAATTTAGACTAGTAGAATTCCAAAAATAAGAAAAATGAGAGTTGAACAAAGAGAAATTGGAGATTATTGGATAACAGACACATAAATATTCCTACCATTAATAACACTTCATTGAAATAACAAAATGAAAAAGGAAATATTTTCTCTAAAGATTGAATGATGAATGCATACCTCTTTTTGTCTAAACCTTATGTACCTCTTCTACTTTGAAACACTAAAAGAAAAACCTTCTTACAAAAAAGCCAAAAAAGACAACAGTTAGTGTATTAAATGAATAGTTGACACTATACACTATAAAAAATACATAATAACATAAACAAGGACAATTGAAGATCAAATTGGAACCTCATTCAAATGAATATGTCATATACATTTTAGTGTCAGAGTGTTCTCATATTTGTGGTTCTTTTAAATACTCTATTCATATATTTATAGGTGGGAATTTGACACAGAAAAAAATTATTCCTAATTTCGTTGCAAATCAAAAAATCTTTACAAAAAGACAAACTTTTTATATTATCATTTTATTTATTTATTTTGATTGACAATGAAAGTATTTTATTAATATTCAAAAAGGAATACATAGTTGAAATACCTCTTAAGGCTATACACCTTAACAACCAAAGAACAGAGTTACCAACCCACCAACACAAAGAAGATTACAAAGCATCAAAATGATCACCATATCCAAAAAGGTGATCTGATGAAATAAACCCACCAAAACCATGACCATAGGTCTTCTCAAAACATCCAAAAATCAGTCACTTGAATAACTTGGTGGCTTCATCTCGGGTAAAGTTGTGAACAACACCACCCGAAACTACCTCACTAGTGGGTATAGAAGAAATAATGCCCTCTAGACCACCACTATCATATTATTCAACAACATTTCCACCCACATTCAAAACACCAACACCACCTAAAATCAAAACACCATCATACCCAGAATACCAACCCATTTGCCTTGCTTCGATGGAAGCTACCTACGAACCAAAGGACATCCTTCCTCATTAAATAGAGCAAAAGACTTGATGGCTATTGATTTTATTTTTCTATCCAAAGCATGGGCCTATGCATGGGACCATAGGAAAAGCCCCAATTTAAACCAGCCCAAATGAGTTATTGACATGTGTACTATAGTGGGTGTTCTAGAAGATCACACCATAAATGGTTGCAACTCATCTAGTCCTCCTCCAATCAGCCACAATGGATGATCACCCATATGAATTCACATACCCAAAATAACCTTATTTACAATATCTTCAAAACCCACACAATATGGGCACACACAATACTCATCACCTCCAGCTTGGAATTCGCTACCATCAAAGAAAGCACCCAAAATAGAGAGGAGATATCAAGGTTTGACCTTGGTCTCCAATAAAAAACCAAGTAATCTTCCCCAAAGGCACCTTCAGGACTTCCCATAATAGCTCATAGTCAATCTTGAAAATATTTCCCAACCATCTTATTGAAATTGATCCTTCAAAGGAAGGGACCTGGGTATTATTCCTCAAGAAAAAGTTTTCTTCCATCCTCAATAACTCTTGGCTACTCAACACTTAAAGCCCATTGTGTTTTGAATGAATAAAGTGTTGCATTTAAACCCAAAATCAAAGCCACAAGAAGGAATGTTCACCAATGATTGTTTCATAATGCCACCCAATTTTTGTAAGATTCACACATGCCAAAGGCTCAATCGAGCATCATTATCTATCACTCCCACCTCTATTTTGATATAAAGAGGAAAAAAGGGAAGTTAAAGTTAGAGTGGGTCAAGATCACATGGATGAATATCCCTATAATCTTCAAAAAGTGATAAATTATCCTCATTCACATTAATTTTTGAAACGTTATCTGCTACAACATTAGCCTCCCTCAAAACATGTGTTACTATAAAGTCCTCAAATTCTTCCAATAAGACTAACATTTTTAATGTGTTTGTTGAAGTACTGGGTCTCCATTTTTTCTTTTTCAATTACCCTAACAACCAATTAGGAGTCCCCTTCTAGGTGGATTTTGTGTGCTCCAAGATTTAGACCTAACAAGGTTGCTATTGGAATTATAGATGGAGTAACTGAGAGAGGGGGTGAATCAGTTACCACAAAAACAAATCCACAGATCCCTTAGATGTCTTAAATAATTTAGTTACTGTTGATACTCAGTAAACACTTCACAAAAATGTTGTAACTCGGTAGATTAATTTGGTACTGATCTTCAAGCATTCATAATTATTAACATGTATGCAAAAGTAAATAACATGAACACAAGAGACACCATATTTAACATGGAAACCCAATATGGGAAAAACCACCATGTAACTAGCTACCAATTTTCACTCTTCTGAAGTAAGCCCTATTAGGAGCTAACCCTGTTAAAGGTTACAAAAAACACTATTAGGTGTGACCTTGTTAGAGGATTTAATCACCCTATTAGGAGTGGACTTGTTAGAGGTCTTTAGAACAATTCAACTAAACTATTACCTTGTTAAAGGATTTACAAAATGGCTACTAAACCAACTCTGTTAACAGATCTTGAAATCACTGCTACAATGGTTAGAAAGTAACAATGAATTGACCTGAGTAAGATGCAATTGAATTTGCTAATTACAGATCTCTATTCTGTACCAATAGATCCTCCTTGATCAAATAAAGCTTTGCTGCTCCTCAAAGATCTCTGATCATCCTTCAAAATTTGTTCTCTCAATAATCAATCCTCCTTTACATTCATATCACATCAAATCCATCACACTCACTTAGAATTCGCAATTCAACCTTTTATATATACCATTCAAATTATCAAATCGGCTAATTCACAAGTTACGTTTACCAATAAACCATACATTAGTTGGCTACAAATATTACATTAAAAAAATAAACTTTATTTCACAAAACAATGAAATCCTTCATTGGCCAACCCTGCTTGGTAAGCACTACTCTAGAAACAATTTCCTGTGTTAACTGACTCAACTCGATTAACACTGCAATTTCTGCAAAATCCTTTGGCTGTCGAGTGAACTCGGTAAGAACTAAATTTCCTTTGCTAATCATGAGAGCTTGGTAAGAACTATTTTCTGCCATATTTTCCTTTGATGACCAAGTAAGCTTGGTAGATACTGAATTACCTTACTTAACCTTGAAAGCTTGGTAACAACTATCTGCACAAGGTAAAGCCTAAGAACACTCGATAGTCACTGTAAACCTTCTTTGCTAACCTTCTGAGCTTAGTAGACTATGTCTTTTGCCTTGCTGACCAACTAAGCTCAGTAGACTCTGACTAATAACTAATATGACATTTGTGTAACATCAAAGACAACACACAATTGAACAATTGTATCCAACAATATCCCTCTTTGGCATTAATGTCAACACAACATGTCATAGCAGAATAAAATTTGAAAACAAGTCTTCACTGACAGAATGCTTCACCTTCTTACATTTCATTCCACAAAACTCCTCAAATACAGTAATCTCCCTCTTTCATAGTAATCTCTCCCTCTTGCATAAATTCTCTTTTTCTTGCAAATTTCATAAAAATATGATAGTAAAATCTCCCTCTTTGACAACACATGCCAAAGACAACACAACTTCAAGTGAAATTCAATGTACCTTAAGTACTGATTCATATGCAATGTCTTTAATACTTTGTTGCATCAACTAATAGATCTTCAATTATGTTCATGTTGATGCATCACTAAAACTATATTTTAGTAGCTTCAAATAGGGGAATGACCCCTAACTTACCTCTTAGATACAAGAATGCATCCTGAGGTAAAGGCTTTGTGAATATGTCAACAATTTGTTCCTTTGTATGGACATATTCCAATATGATCTCATTATCCTGCACCAATTCTCTAACAAAGTGATACTTTATAGCAATATGCTTAGTTTTTGAATGCATCACTGGATTCTTGGATATGTTAATTGCACTTGTATTGTCACAAAACATAACAATAGGTTCTTTGATTTCTTCCTTCATACCTTCCAATAACTCTTTGAACCAAATAATGTTTGAATAGTTTACTGCTGCTGCAACATATTCAACCTTTACTGTGGACTAGGATGTATAGTTTTTCTTTTTACTTGTCCAAGAAATTAACCTCTTTCCAAGAAAGAAAACTCCTCCACTTTTACTTTTTCTATCATCAACATTACCTATCCAATCTGTATCAGTAAACACTTTTAAATCCAAATTTCCTCCAAGTTTATACCATAATCCATAATCTTCAATTCCTTTCAAATATCTCATGATCCTTTTGATTGCCATCATGTGATTTTCTTTTGGTTTTTCTGAAAATCTTGCTACAATACCAATGACAAGAGAAATGTTTGGTGTTGTATGTACTACATACTGTAACTTTCTAATTATAGATCTATACAATGTCTGATCCACTTCCTTTGATTCATCATCCTTGGTAAGTTTCAATCCAGTACACATAGGAGTCCCAACTGGTTTGTAGTCTTCCATACCAAAAATTTTCAGTATCTCATTGATGTATTTAGATTAAGTGATGTAGATTCCATTCTTATTCTGCTAAATTTGAAGACTGACAAAGAATTTGATCTCACCAAACATTGACATTTCAAATTCCTTGTTCATTTGTTCTAAAAATTATTTGCAAAGATCATCATTTCCTATAAACAAAGTATCATCTACAAATATTTCTGCCAAAATAATCTTATTATCCGGTCCTTCCTTTATATACAAGCTACTATTATCCTTAGTTCTTTGAAAACCAATCTAAATAAGATAGTTATGGAGTCTTTCATACCATGCTCTAGGGGTTTGTTTTAGACCATACAAAGCTTTATGTAATTTTCAAACCATATCCTTCTTGTCTGAATCAACAAAACCTTCAGACTATTTAATGTAAACCTCTTCATCCAGTATACCATTGAGAAATGCTAACTTGACATCCATCTGATAAACTTTGAATCCTTTGTATGCAGCATATGCAAGTAAGATTCTGACACTTTCCAATCTTGCAATGGGAGAAAAGGTCTCTCCATAGTCTACACCTTCTTCTTGGGAATATCCTTTGCATACTAGTCTAGCTTTATTCCTTGACACCTTACCATCTTCATTTAACTTTTTTTTGAATACCCACTTAGTTCCAATCACATTTTTGTCTTTAGGCCTAGGCACAAGAGTCCATGTCTTGTTTTTCTCTATATGCTATATCTCTTCATTCATAGCTTCAATCCAACTTTCATTTTCTAATGCATCTTTGACATTTCTTGGTTCAAAATCAGCAAGTAAACGAGTGCCTTTGAACTTACTTCTTGTCATAGTTCCTTCAAATTTATCTCCAATGATCTGATATGGTGCATGATGCCTCCTGACATACTTGGCTAATACAGGTTCCTTGCCTTTTGAATGCTTTGCATTTTCATTCTCTTGCACTTCAGCTTTAGGTTCTAACTATCTTGTCTATAGCTTGGGTCCTTTAGGCTCGGTAGCATCAGAATGTGACTCAGGTTCCTATAGCTCAATTTAAACTTCTTGCAACTCAGTTACTGAAGACTCAGGAGTTGAAGATTCCTAATTGACAGGTGTATCTGGCACTATATCAGGTTCAATGTAAACAAATCTCCTATAGTCTTCTGGTTCCCATTTGCTTTCTTTTTCAGTTCTTTTTGCAAACTCATCAACTTTCACATGTGCACTTTCTATAACTTTGTGAGTAGACAAATTCAAACATCTATATGCTTTACTTTTGCAAGAATATCCCAAAAATATTCCTTCATCACCCTTCACATCAAATTTACCTTTTCTAGATTCTTTCAAAATGTAACACTTGCTTCCAAATACTTTTAGGTAACTTACATTGAGTTTGTAGCCATACCATAACTCATAGGGAGTTTTGAATGAGTCCTTCTTCAGTTATACTCAGTTCAAGGTATGAACTGTAGTGGTGATAGCTTCCTTCTAGTATTTGATAGCAATGCTCTTTTCAATCATTAAGGTTCTTGCATAGTCCATGATAGATATGTTCCTTCTTTCAACTATTCCATTTTGTTTAGGAGTTCTAGGTGCTGAAACTTGTCTTTTGATTCCCCTTTCAATGCAAAAGTTATTGAACTCATGTGAAATGTATTCACCACCTTTGTCTGACCTCAAGTATTTCAGTCTTTTTCCTATTTCCTTTTCAACTCTGGCCAAATACCATTTGAACTTTTCAAATGCTTCTGATTTCTCTCTTAGGTACATGATAGTCATCATTCTTGAGTGATCATCAACAAAAAGAATGAAGAACTTTTCACCAACATAACTTTCAATTCTAATAGGTCTGCATAAATCAGTATGCACAATTTCTAAAACTTCTTCAGACTGATAGTTTTTACTTTTAAAGCTAGTCTTTCCCATCTTGCCAATTTGACAATTCTTGCATAGACCAACCTTAGGTTTCTTTATGTTAAGAATGCCTCTTACTTTCTTGAATTTACTTATTTTCACCAAATTATCAAAGTTCACATGACACAAATTCCTATGCCATAACCAACTTTCTTCAACTTGAGCAATAAAACATGAACATTCACCAAGTTCAAGATAAAACAAGTTACCTTTTATTTGAGTGCCTGATCTAATCAGCTTTCTTTTGCCATCTAGCAATCTTTCTTTTCCATACATGAATTCTACTTTGAATCCATTATTGAGTAGCTATGCCACACTCAATAGATTGTGTTTTAGTCCTTCTACCCAATATGCATTATCACATACAAGTTCTTTGGTTAGTGAGATTCTTCCTTTTCCTTTTATACAACAAGGTTCATTATTACCAAACCTCACACTACCACCATCATAGTCTTCAAAATGTTCAAACTTAGTTTTATCACTAGTCATGTGATGAGAACAACCACTATCTATAATCCATGTATCATTTTTGCTCACATGAAAAATAAGTGTCATTTCCTCATCATTATCAAACTCATCCTTTACAACAATGTAAAAAATTTCATCTTCTTCTTCATCATCAGAATCATTAGAATCTTTAACCATGAAATATGTTTTCTTACTTTTATCCTTGAATGATTTGAAGTCTTTCTTTCCATTGCACTTGTGACATTTCTTATGATCCTTGTTCCGCTTATTTGGGCACCTAGTAGCAATATGTCCAATTTCTTCACAAGAAAAATAGATAAGAGGAACCTTACCTTTGTATTTCCCTTTGCCTCTTGAATATTTCCATGCTAGCAGAGCTTTAACCACCTCAAGATCACTGTCTAAACTCTGTTTTGATTCTTCATCACTATCTGACTGAGAATCCTTTATCTTCTTGTCTTTCTCCTTGAGTGAAAGCTTGGCTTCAAATTCTAATTCAATTTTCTTGGTAGCTAGAACATAATTAGCATAGTTGTCTAGCTCAAATGTAGTCAATCTTCCAACTATGGCCTCTAAATTTATCTTATGATTTTCTTCACATCTTCTTTCTTGAATTGCAAAAACTCTGATTGCATAAATGGGAAGTAATGTTCTAAGAACTTTACTTATAACTATTTCCTCCTTGATATCGCCTTTAGATGATTTGATTGTACTAACACATGTTTTAACTCTTTCAACATATTTTGTAATGTTTTCATCTTCTCTCATCCTTATTTGATCAAATTGTCCTCTCAAACTTTCTGCTTTGGCTCTTCTCACATTATCATCACCTCCATAGATCTCTTTCAGCTCGTTCCACATTTCAAAGGTAGTTTTGCAATCCTTGATGTCATCAAATTCTTCATAACTTAGGAAAATGCAATATCTATCATCATATTGTTGTGAGTCTTCTTTTCAGCAATATCATTGATAGATAATGTACCAATAGGTTTTGCATATTTTTCATCAAGGTACTTCAGCCTGTATCACCAATAGAAGCTAGATGAAGTCTAATCAACCCTTGCCATCCTAAGAAGTTGTCCTGGTTAAGTCTTGAAATTTCCCTCTTGTAAGACATCTTGATCTTTGGCTTAGATCCTTGAAATATTTTCCTGCAAGCACCAAAAGCTCTGATACCAATTGTTGGAATCATAAATGGAGTAGCTGAGAGTGGGGGTGAATCAGTTACCACAAAAACAAATCCACATATCCCTTAGATGTCTTAAATAACTAGTTACTGTTGATACTTGATAAACACTTCACAAAAATGATGTAACTCAGTAGATTAATTTGTTACTGATCTTCAAGAATTCATAATTATTAACATGCATGCAAAAGTAAAGAACATGAACACAAGAGACACTGGATTTAACATGAAAACCCAATATGGGAAAAATCACCAAGTAACTAGCTACCAATTTTCACTCTTCTAAAGTGAGCCCTATTAGGAGCCAACCTTGTTAAAGGTTACAAAACATAATATTATGTGTGACCCTGTTAGAGGATTTAATCACCCTGTTAGGAGTGGCCTTGTTAGAGGTCTTTAGAACAATTCAACTGAAATGTTACCTTGTTAGAGGATTTACAAAATGGCTTCTAAACCAACTCTGTTAAGAGATTTTGAAATCATTGCTACAATAGTTAGAAAGTAACAATGAATTGACCTGAATAAGATGCAACTAAATTTGTTGATTACAGATCTCTATTTTGTACCAATAGATCCTCCTTGATAAAATAAAGCTTTGCTACTCCTCAATGATCTCTGATCATCCTTCAAAATTCTCTCTCTCAATAATTAGTCCTCCTTCACATTCATATCACATCAAATTCATCACACTCACTTAGAATTTGCAACTTGACCTCTTATATATACCATTCAGATTATCAAGTTGGCTCATTCACAAGTTACATTTACCAATAAACCATACATCAGTCAGCTACAAATATTACATTAAACAAATAAACTTTATTTCACAAAACAATGAAATCCTTCATTGGCCGACCTTGCTCGGTAAATATTGCTCCAGAAACAATTTCCTAAGTTAACCGACTCAACTTGGTTAACAATGCAATTTTTGCAAAATCCTTTGGCTGTCGAGTGAACTCGGTAAGAACTAAATTTCCTTTGCTAATCATGAGAGCTCAGTAAGAACTATTTTCTGCCATATTTTCCTTTGATGACTAAATAAGCTCGGTAGATACTAAATTACCTTGCTTAACCTTGAAAGCTCAGTAACAACTATTTGCACAAGGTAAAGCCTAAGAATGCTTGATAGACACTATAAACCTTCTTCGCTAACCTTTTGAGCTTGGTAGACTTTGTCTTTTGCCTTGCTAATTGACTGAGCTTAGTAGACTCTGACTGATAACTGATATGACATTTGTGTAACATCAAAGACAACACACAATTAAACAATTGTATCCAATAGTTTCTTCAACTACCACCAAGCATTCAACTTGATTATTTGTGTCATTTGCAACTCACTTAGTAATCATTGCCAAAATGCTACCATCCTCACTTTGAGAAACTACTCCTATTCCCGAAGGACCCAGATTGTCTTTTAAAGCATCATCAAATTTGATTTTAATCCAACCAATTTTTGATAGCTACCACTCAACCATTCTCCTATCGTGGACTTGAGGATGAACCCTTAAAGGCCCATTAATGGGCATGGACTTAACTAGAGGATAACCCCGCTGTATATGTACATCTTTTAAGGTGAAGTGAATTTTCCTAAGTTTACTATTGTTGTGGCATTGGATAATAATAATGATATTTCTCTCTCCACCTTGTCTAAGAATATAGGCAATTTCTCTTCTTTTTCTTGAAAAAATCTCATGTTCCTATCTTTCCATATTTCCCATAAGGTTGTTAACAAGATGATATTCTAGATGGCTACAAATATGGTCTTTTGATTCTACAATGGCCAAAATGCCAACCAATTATTCAATTTTTTTGACATTGGTCCACTCAAATTGAGCTTGTGAAATATGAAATGCCAAACAACTCATGTGAGTTAATAGTATAGGAAGAGATGATTTGTTGACTCTTCTACCTTGGAACATAAAAAAGACTCGAATGGGTCTATAAACCTACTTTCATCAATATATTACCTTTGAGAGCCTAATCATTGTCTACCAACTATTCAAATGGTCTCACTTTTGGAAAATATGCCCCATGTTAGCATAATTTGTGTTCACAATCAATTATTCTATGGTGATTTTCCAACAAGGAATATCCCACTTTGACATAATACTTATTACTCTTTGATCCACATCATATGATGGTATCTTGATCCCTAGAACCTATCACCGCCATTTCTTAAAAAATTATTTTTAGGGTAGCTTGGTCTTCTAGCGGCAATCCAAGAGTGGCAAGATCCTTCCATGCCACTAGTCTACCAACACAAAAGGCGCCTGGATCAATGAAGTCCCTTACTTTTGAATCCCACTATTTGGTCATTGTTTCAATGATCCTCTACAAAATCTCTTCTTCTTTCAGAACACTATGCCCCTCCTAAGAGTCACACCAAAAATTTTCTTGAGCTCCATCACTAATCTGCCAAGTGGTGTGATCTTTAATAAGACTCCTACAACTTATTAGGAAGTTCCAAATGACTGAACCTTTCAAGGTATTTAAAATTGTTAAGATCCTATCATATTCACAATTTTCCAAGAATTTTTCTTTTAGTATATTAACCCACCTTTGATATGGCTGGGAATACATATTCCATATCAATTTAGCCCTAATTTCTTGATTGAGAAACTTCCAATCCTAAATCCCAACACTACCACCACCTTTAGGCTAAAAAACTCAATTCCATTCCATGAGTGGAAATTCATCTGACTCTTGATTGCCACTCAAGAGATATTTCTACATCCTTTGGTGTATGCTTTCAATTACCATCCTTGGGATCTAAAATTAGGACATAGAATAGATAGGCATGGCCAAGATTAGTTTCCTTCTAGTAAGGGTTAACTAATGAATCTTCCATCCTTCCAATTTTTAACTATTTATCAATCAATTTCTTTCAATGGTCATATTTACCCATACCTTCAAAGAGAGGGGTACAAATAAATTTACTTGGTAGACTATCAATACAAACCCCAAAAAGAATTGCAATTTTCTGTTGTGACCCTCTTTCGGTATTAATGAAGAAGAGCTCATATTTTCTTTAGTTAATGCACTACCTAGAAGCCTTAATATAATCCTCCAAAACATTTTTCATTATACAAGCTTCCTCCCTTGTAGGAAAACCAAAGAAACATGTTTCATCAGCTAACTTTGAGTGGAAAGTAGGCTCAATCCCCCTAGCAATATGAATCCATTTTCACTAACCCCTATCACACTTTCTAGAGATTGATTGACCCAACACTTCTTCCAAAAGGATAAATAGAAACAACAATATGGGGTATCCTTGTCAAATCCCTCTTGATGTTTCAAAGAATCCTTAAGGAATCCCATATACCAATACTGATGCCCTATATCTTCTAATCATACTTCCAATCCACTTCACCCAACTTTCACAAAATCCAAACTTCGTCATAACCAATTCCAAAAATCCCATGTCAACTCTGTCATATGGCTTTTGGATATCCAAATTAAGCATCATGTATCTTTTCTTACTTGAGTGTGATGTGTAAATTTTCTCATGTGCTACTATGATTTCATCCATAATATTTCTATTGGGAGTAAAACCTCTTTGCTCAGACAAAATTAATTTTTTGAGGATGAGTTTAAATCTATTAACAACAACTCTTGAGGTGATCTTATACACTGTGTTGCAAAGAGATATTGGCTTGAATTCATGAAAAGAAGTTGGTTTTTCTTTCTTCAAAATAATAGCAACAAATGTGCTATTGAAACCTTTTAGAGTGAAGCCACATTTTCTTCACTCCTCAACAACTGCTAAAAGAAATAGATTCTATAAATACCATTTTTTAAAAATAAAAATAGGCCTAGAAATCATCTAGACCTAGATATTTGTCCCCACCTAAGCCAAAAATTGCATCCTTCAGCTCCTTTAATGACACTAGATCCATTAACATTTTGTTTTCTTCAATTGTTACCAATCTTGGAATGAACTCCAAATTTTCTTCATGTTCCCAATTACTATCAACCTCCTCTAAATTCAAAAGCCTATCAAAGAATGAGACAACCTCTTGATTGATAAGAGTTGGGTCCTATGTAATTATTCCATTTTTACATGAGATGGATAAAATATTGTTAATGGATCTATGCTTCTTGACTAAATAGTGGAAATATTTTATGCTTCTGTCAACTTCCTTAATCCAACTCTCCTTGGATTTCTGCTTCTATTAGATTTTCTCTCTTTGCAATATTTCCCCATATCTCCCAAGAAGACCCCTTTTTGTAGCATGTCCACCTCATCCATGCCTTCAACCATAACTTTACACTTTAAAGCCTCAAGGTTACATTCAAGAGAGTGCATGATATATTCTCCTTGAAAATGTCTCTGAAATGTTCTCTATTCCAATATTTCATATTTTTCTTATGTAGGACCAGAAAATGGGTTAAACATATAACATACTATGAGAAATCACCAAATTCAATAAACATAAACTAAAAACCATCTAGTATACCATGAGAGCCAACTAAAACAAAGAAAGAAACACAAAGTAAAAACTCCCTGTTTAGTTGTAGCTTGCATGTCCATCTTTCTTCTCCATATGATGTAGCTCCAATTTCCTATAATGTGATGATGCTATTGAGAATACTAGAAGAGTGATTTGAAGCTTAAGGGATTAAGGACTTAGGTGTTAAGAGTTTCAGATTAAGAACTAAGGGACTAGAAATGGGAGCAAGAAGGCTCAATTTATAGCCAGCACGCAAGAGGAAAGGATTGAATGAGAGGATGGACACTTGTCAATGGAGATGTGAAACTTGGCATGACATTCCTTAAGATATCCATGATGCATATGACACAAGATGCCAAATATAGGATTCTATGATGCCCAAAAGTCAACATGCCTATAAATGGAGGAGAATCTATGATGTGCATATGACATCTCCGAGCCACTTGTAGGTTTCTATAATGCATGGAAGTCAACATGGCTAAAAATGGAGGAGGATCTACGATGCATCATGTGACACCTCAAAGCCACTTATAGCCAAGAATCTATGACAATGAAGGCTAAATATAAATATGTGTAAGGAATAAGAATATATGGATTATGACATATCTTAGCCAAGTGTAAGGATAAAATCTATGACATAAGAGTCCATGTGGCATGATTATGTGGAATATTTGAATTGAAAATCCACATATCCACAAAAATGGAAATTCGAGGTGGAAAATGGAACTTAGGAAAATTGTGAATTCCTATAGTTTGTGAAGATGAATCAATTAATTAATTAATATCAATTAATTGATAATGCAAGTTAGAAGAATAGTTATTAATGTGTGATGGAAATAGTTGAAATGACATAGGATTAGATTACAAGTTGTCTAACCCTATAGGATAAATTAGTAAATGATTGGCCAATTTGATTTTGATAAATGCAACAATATCCTCTGATGAAAAGTGAGGATTATGTAGATCGACTAAGATGATGATGG